>OZ030018.1:76778493-77110993 GCA_964023405.1 Apodemus agrarius
CTAGTGGATGTTTCACTATGAGCAAAGTGGTGTCTTTACTTTCACTAGTCCAGAATGCTAGTCTCTTACTACTTTCTCCCTTTGTAGATAAACCAAAACTATAAAGTAAAATAAAAGTAAAAGTAAAAGTAAAAGTAAAATAAGATAAGATAAGATAAGATAAGATAAGATAAGATAAAATAAAATAAAATAAAATAAAATAAAATAAAATAAAATAAAATAAAATAAAATAAAATAAAATAAAATAAAATAAAATAAAATAAAATAAAATAAAATAAAAATGAGATTGATGGACTGAGATTGAATCCTCCTGCCTCAAAATCCTGGATTGGTTTGGGCAATCAGTTCTGACCCATGGGGAAAACTGGGCTTCCCTTTCATTCCAATAATCTTTTTGAAAGGGAAGATGAAGTGGGCAAAGTGCCTTGTAAGAGAAATCACGAGGCAAGAGGTACTAAAATGCTGTCAGTAACTCTTTCTGCCCCCAGTTACTAATATGTGTGGATCCCAACACGATCGTTCTTTCTGCGTTCTTCTCTCCTTCCGTCCCACATCACATACACACCCCTGCCCTTCGCTCTCTCCCGTGTCCCTAACTTTGCAGCAGGCTAACCATATAAGGGAGAACTGCAGAGTTTGTCTTCCTGAACCTTGGTCTCCTTGCCTGACACTTCCCAGTTCCACTCATCTGCCTGCAATTTAACACGTTTCAGCTTTCATTTTGAAAGAGGTATTCATGTATTTGAAAGATTTTATGTCTGAGTATTTTGCCTGCCTGTATGTATGTGTACCACAGAATGCCTGTTGCCTGAAGAGGTCAGAAGAGGGTTTCTGGTCCCCTGAACTAGATGCAGATGCTTTTAAGCTATCATGTGGGTACTTGGAAAGGACCCTAGGTCCTCTACACGTGCCCTTGCATATACATTATATATACAATTTTGTATACATACATTTGATGAACATACTCCATTTCTTTCCTATTTTTTTCTTTTTTTATTGGATATATTCTATATTTACATTTCATTTCCTTTTTTCTGGTTCCCTGCCCCCCAAAGGTCCCACATGCCCTTTTCCCTCCCCGTGTTCCCCCATCCACCCTTCCCCACTTCCCCATTCTGGTATTCCCCTACACTGATGCTTTGAGCCTTTTCAGAACCAGGGTCCACTCCTTCCTTCTTGTTGGATATCATTTGGTATGTGGATTGTGTCTTTGGTGTCCCAAGATTCTAAGCTAATATCCACTTATCAGTGAGTGCATACCATGAGTATTCTTTTGAGACAGGGTTACCTCACTTAGTATGATGTTCTCCAGCTCCATCCATTTCTCTAAGAATTTCATGAATTCATTGTTTCTGATGGCTCAATAGTACTCCATTGTGTATATATACCACATTTTTTGTATCCATTCTTCCATTGAGGGACATCTGGGCTCTTTCCAGCTTCTGGCTATTATAAATAAGGCTGCTATGAACATAGTGGAGCATGTATCCTTATTGCATGCTGGTGAATCTTCTGGGTATATGCCCAGGAGTGGTATGGCTGGGTCCTCCGGAAGTATTGTATCCAGTTTTCTGAGCAACCGCCAGACTGATTTCCAGAGTGGTTGTACCAGCTTGCAATCCCACCAGCAGTGGAGGAGTGTTCCTCTCTCTCCACATCCTCCCCAACACCTGCTGTTTCCTGAGTTTTTAATCTTAGCCATTCTGACTGGTGTGAGGTGAAGTCTCAGGGTTGTTTTGATTTGCATTTCTCTAATGACTAATGATGTTGAACATTTTTTAAGGTGTTTCTCAGCCATCCGAATTTCTTCAGGTGAAACGTCTTTGTTTAGCTCTGTACCCCATTTTTTGATAGGGTTATTTTGTTTTCTGGGGTCTAACTTCTTGAGTTCTTTGTATACATTGGATATTAGCCCTCTGACAGATGTAGGGTTGGTGAAGATCTTTCCCCAATTTATTGGTTGCTGATTTGTCCTTTTGAGGGGGAAAGTTCCTGAACAGAACACCAATAGCTTATGCTCTAAGATCAAGAATAGACAAATGGGACCTTATAAAATTACAAAGTTTCTTTCCTATTTTTTATTTATTTTCTCTCTGTCTCTTTCTCTGTCTCTCTCTGTCTCTCTGTCTCTCTGTCTCTCTCTCTCTCTCTCCCTCTGTGTGTGTGTGTCTGTGTGTGTGTGTGTGTGTGTGTGTATGAAAGAGAATCTGTGTGAGATTGATCTCAAAGCTTTGAATAACCTAAACAAGTACTCTACCTCTGAATTACCTCCAGCCTTAACTACAAATTTTAAATACTAAATTATGCTGAATATTCATTCGAGTTACCCCATTAATCCAAAGAATTAACCTAAAGATGAGTTATATTATAAAGAAAAAGCATTTATTTAGCTCACAGTGCACAGTTCTAGATGTTCACCTCTCTGTGTATGACTGTAACCTTTTTTCCCCATTCATGGTGACTTGACCCTGGTCATCTGATCTATGTGTGTTCATCTCCCAGAGGCCCTACCATACACAGCACAACAGTCAGGTTCAGAGTCTGCTTTCTGAAAACTTCACAATCAGGCTGGAACTCCGACATCAGAACTGCAGGGAGGCACATTCAACATACATCTAAGCTAGATCAATTTCCACGAAGAATTAGTTGAAATTTGCTGGCTGGTAGGGGATGCCTGGAGGGGCATTCCAAGCACAACACAAGATAAGCAATGGCTCAAGGAAAAGATGCATATGCTGTGCTCAAGTGATGACCAGTCTACTAGGAATGGAAGCACGTTCAGGAGAAAGAGACAAACTTAGGAAGATGGATTAACACTGCATGAGACCTTAATTGTTGGGTTTAAGAACCCTTCTTTGGTTTGTTGTATTAGACTGTATAGTTTAGGACCAGGACATGTTTCAGAAAGATGATTAATCCGTATCTTTGTCTAGTGTAGCAGCAGTAAAAACAATTATATAATATGTGTGTGTGTGTGTGTGTGTGTGTGTGTGTGTATGTGTGTGTGTTGTGCAGGTCCATGGCCAGAAGCAAATACATCCACTCAGCTACCCAAGGCTCCACTGCCCACGCTTGCTCCAATTGAGTATGTGTGTGTGTGTGTGTGTGTGTGTGTGTGTGTGTGTGCATGCACACATGTGTATGGGTGTAGAGTAGGGGGGCATGGCTTCATCCCCAGTAGCTTCAAGGAGCTTCTTGTTTCGTGTTCAGAGGCTGGGCTCACACTCTGTGCGAGTGGACTACTAGAAGCGATGGGCTCCTGGTAGGAAGGCAGAGCAGGAACCAGCCATGACGGGGAAGCTCTTCCCTGCCTGGCCTCAATCCTGCGTCCATTTCTTAAGCATCCAACTTGGAGAAAGAAAAGGGCCAGTACTAGCTGGATGGTTTAAATGACACAGTATTGTGTTGTGAATAGGTTCATCCCAAGAGAGGCCTCACACAGTGTTGGGCAGCACTCAGGGCTAGAAACTGCTTTACTGTAAATAACAGATACAATTTTTAAGAGATTATTTCTATTATGTTTTGAAATTATAAATACAATCCCATTGTTTCCTCTTCCATTTCTTCTCTCCAAACCCTCTTAGCTCTTTACAAATTCATGGCCTCTTTTTTCATTACATACATATGTGTGTGTGTGTGTGTGTGTGTGTGTGTGTGTGTTGTTTTGTGTATATATATATATATATGTATGTATATATATATATATATATATATATATGCATCCCTAAATACATAAATATAACCTGTTCATTCATTCTATATAATGTAGTGTGCATATTTTCAGGGATGGCCATTTGGTGTTGTATAACCAAATGGTGTGCTCTTCTCTGGGAAGGACTTTCTTCTCTTGCATTTCCTAGTTGTCTGTAATTCTTCTCAAGGCCTCTTGGGCTTTCCACTATCCACTCTGGCATGTGGGTCATTGTCCTTGTTCAGCTCATGTTTAGACAGTCATGCTGGTGAGACTCTGGGTGGAGTTTCTGACATTCCTTGGAGACCCAGTCTCACGAAAACGCCCCGTTCCTCTGGCTCTTACAATCTTTGCACCCCCTCTTCTGAAAAGATCCCTGAGCCTTGGCTCCGGGTGTTGATGTTCCTGCGGGTCCACCATCTGTGTCCTAATTGATTTTGGTTTTCTACAATGGTCTCTAACTACAGCAAAGAGAAGTTTTCTTGTTGAGAGGTGAGACATATTTCCCTGTGCACACAATGACAAGTATTCAGGTAGTTAGGAATTGCACTGGTGTGGTAAAGCGGGGATTGTGGATTCTTCCCTAAGAGCCACAACTTCACTCTAGCCCTGGATAGTTGGCTGCGTTTCCAGTTCCAGACAGGCTTTTCCACTCGTTGAGCAGGGGACAGATAAAACTTAAACTCTGTATTACAAAATAATTTCAGGCTTACAAAAGAGTTGTTTACAAGTACTCTCTCATTATTTAGTAAAACCAAGAACTAGGAAATTAAGGTTGATAAAATACTGATGTTAACCTATGAGTCTTCTCACAGATGCCGCCATTTGACCTACTGAGGAACCTTTTTCCTGTCAGCATGCTCACAGAAGTTTCCAGAGGTTCTGGCGTAGCGGATCTGCCTTCACTCTCCTGCTATACCTGTGCCTTTTTCACGGGGCCATGGCATTGCTGCTTAATATCATTTTGTAAGGTTTACTGCACTAGAGAAAAGAGGTCATCTTTACACCAACTTCTCTTAACCTGAAAAACACTGCTTTCACTAATACCCTATGGATGGCCATTTTAAGTGTTTCCAGAGTCTCCCACTGAGGCACTGCTGCAGTAAGGGAACATTTATATCCATCTCTTTATCACTGTGTGTTAATTTCTGTGGATAAATGCAGAGAAAGAAGTCACAGGAAGGAACATAGTTGAAATACTGCACTGCCCTTGCTACCTTAGCAGCCATGGTAAGGACCCTTCTTGTTCTCATATTCTAGATAAATATTTATTCCCAACTGAGCAGTTTCCAGGGTTCAGGAGATGTACACAAATATGGAAAGGCACAACCCTCCGCTCCTCCGCTCCTCCGCTCCTCCAGCTTTCTATGCTTTTAATTGCATCTGAGAACAACTTCCCTCTTCCCTGTCAGAGGGACATTACAACTTTGAACAGACTCCGAGCTTCCTACGAATCCCTTTACAAACTCTTATAATGTCGGCAGCTGAAAGACCATTGCCTGTGCAGCTAGCATCTGGGCAACCTGGGGTGGTCACGGGAGCAGATGATGGGTAATGTCACCTCTTTAATTCCACTCACTGTGACACTGAATTCAAAGTGCTTGATAAAGCGCTGTCAGGGCTGGACAAGACTTGCTCCTCTCCGGGTTGGTTCGGAGCAGGCATTGCTGACTGGGGTTCACGTCCCACCATCCACGTCAGGTGGCTCTCAAATGCCTGTGACTTCAGCTCTATAGGATCCGACACCCCTCTCCTGGTCCCTGGGGTATATGGGACACCTGCACACACACACACACACACACACACACACACACACACACACACTCATAAGCACATGTAGAGAAATAAAATAAATATTTAAGTGTTTTGTTTTCATATATTCTGTTTTTCTTAGTAGGAAACCCTTTGAAGGATCCGGTGGAGAAAGGGGAAGACACCAAGTCTATCACTTCAGGAGAGAGAAACAGGACCACTATGGAAGAGATGAACATCGCCAACCACAGACCAAGAGACAGTGACGGTTTCCTACTCACAAGTGTGCATAAACAACCCCAGAAGTTTGGAACTGAATCACTGCTCATTTTACATAAGAGAGACTGAGCATCGGGGAAGAAGCCACGTCTCTCAGGTCTCACGGTGACTGTGGCCATGATCTCTTGGAGGGGCGACAAGTGACTCTCAGAGGGCAAGAGCGAGAGATGGCCTTGTTACGTGGTTTCCTGAAGAGGCACAGGAAGTTGCAAGGCCAAACGAAGGGCCGGTTGTGGCCCTCTTCACTTAGTTTTCTCTAACCCCAGTCCAAAATCAAACCAGGGAAACCAACACTTGTGCAAGCCACAGGACTTGAGTTCTCACGTATTTACATGTACTCTGTGCATCTGCTTACTCCTCCCCGAAATATATATTCATGTCCACCAAGAGGTTCGATTTATGTTTTACATTCTACAAGTAAAGAAAACTCTGTCCACTTATGTGCACGAATATTTCATAATATCTTAGTGAACCGGAAGAATGGGAATTGAAGACTGTGGCAACCCACGTTTACACTTTTGTTGTTGTTGTTGTTGTTGTTGTTGTTGTTTTGGCTTGTTTGAGACCAGGTCTCACAGTGTTGCCCTGGCTGCCCTGGAACTTACAACATGGACCAGGATGGCCTTGAACTTGAGACAACCATCCTGGCCCTGCCTCCAGAGTGCCGAGGTTGCCAAGGTGCAACGCCACATCCACCCCTCCCCCCACGTTCGTCCTTTCATTGGCTCTCGGCGTATTGTGAAGAGGGGCCCAGCCAAGGGCATCTGCCGTTTGTGTGGTCCTGTATTGTCTTTTCAAGATGGGCTTCAATGTGGTGAAACGGTTTCTGCCTTCAAGGATCTGTAGATTGAAGAGAATATCTATGCCACAAGAAGAATCGGGTATCGAGGAAAGGGCAGAGCAGCCCATGCTGCATGGTCTGGAGTTTTCTCTGACTGAGGAGGTAGCTCTGTTGACATAGGACTTGTCTGGTATTCTTGCAGCCCTGTTGCCAGCACCCCGCGCCACATACACCAGGTGTGGCCTCCTGTACCCGTACCTGATACTTGTAACTCCAGAAGGTAGATAGGGAAGGGAGGCAGGGGCAGGAGGGTCAGAAATTCAAAGCCATCCTTGGTCAGAGAGTGAGAGAGAAATCTTTCTTCTGCTACACACATTACAAGGGGAAAAGGTATTAACTAGTCAACCAGTAGCAACAGGAAGGGAACCCCAAGGAAACTGAAGCTCTCTAGTAGTGACCATGAAAATAGATTTATAGGCAGGCACCCTTTCTCACAAAAGCATGTGTTTTGACATGATTTAGCCAGTGATGTAAAGAGGTCATGTTGTGGATACCCTAAGCCTGATGGGAAGTCTTTATGTAGCAGGAAACAAGGGACACATTCTTCCTTCTCTGAACATCTGTATGAGGTTCTATGACACGCATGTCTTCCTGACAGGACTGTTACAGATCAAGAAGTGAAACATTGTGAACACACTTTGTAAACAATGACATCCCGGGCAAATGAGATAGCACTCTCAGTCGTTTTACTATGAGATTTTAGAAGGAATTGATAGACTAAGGATGCTATGAACCAACAGGCAAACGCCCGAGCAGGGAATGCTGTTTTGTTTTCTGTTTGTTGGTTTGCTTTTTAGTACTATGAGTGGGAAAGGGATTCAAGGGAGAAAATACACTCAGGGCTGGCGACACAGTGCAGTGTCACAAACCCTGGCCTTTGGCGCTTACTTACTACAGATGTGAACTTGGCCAAGACAATCTACACAAATGTCTGCTTCCTCCCCGGGGAAGGCAGACGATATAAAGTCATCCTGAAGAGTGACCGCGAGGGTCGAGTGAGTTGGCACATAAAGAGTCTGGCACAGTGCCCAGCACACTGTAGGTTCTGAACACATGTAAATTCTCTTTTTCTCTTCACCCTCTTTCCAGGGGGTTCTGGAAGCAGCTTACAGAAAGTGGCCGGTACTCTATCATTCTGTCCGGGTTTTGGCATCCAAATATAACAGGGCTTGTTTTGAAGATTAGACTGATTGCCCTGTTTGCTTTTTATTTTGGTTCCTTTCTCTCTCTCTTTTTTTTTTACCTTAAAGCACACTGCACTCAACTGTTTTATCTTATAATAGGTGTAATAGAGTCTTGTTTGATGAATGGTTAGATTTAATGATCTCTAACAAGGAATTAAGTCGGGGTTTCAAGCCAAGAGCCTTTGGGTTTAGGGGTTCAGGTACTAACTGCTACAGAATCCATTAGAATGCTGCTCCATCAGAACCCTTTCACGAGCAGGTATCATATGCATGCGATAACCTTTGATTTGTACTGAACACTCCTTTTTCCAATGTGCGTTCACATCCATTATCCTCTTTGATCTTCACAATAACCCGTGGAGAGACTTGGGCAGGTATTTCTAAAGAGAAATTTCAGATGGGTAAAAGAAAGGCTGTTCTAAGGGTGCAAGGCTAGGCATTAGACACATGGGGGGCGCAGCCTCCACTCTCTGAGCAGCAGCTCTGTCCCGGGCACAACAAATATGTTCTGTTCATTGATCAGATTTGCGAGTCTCAACTCCTAGTGACATTTGAAAAACTCAGAGACACAAAATAAGAATACCAGGAAAGTGAATTCTCTGGACCAGGGATGCAAATCCCATAAAAGGATTAGTTTGCTTCTACTTCAGGATGTCTGGGCCTCTACTTCAGGATGCACAGGTTGGAGGTTTGCCGCTATAGATCAGAATCATCTAGAAGCATTCAGTCACAGTTCATGTTACTTCTCTACTTAGACCAGCGTGTTAGTTAATCACCTCGTCCTATCACTTGAGGGGCACAGCATGGTGGCATTGGGGTGATTATACTCCTTGCATATAATGCAAGCTCAGACTTCTGAGGACCTTCTCCCAAAGGACAGGAGCAAGGTGGCCTTTCGATCTAGCATGGAAGCCCTGTCCTTTGTATTCTTTGCCGTGTACTTTATTGATGACAAGTCCTGCCTTCACCTACACTGCTGCGGGGAGGGATGTAACTCACACTCCTGCACAGGAAGAAAGCAGAGACGGCAAGTCCGGTGATGGGAACCTGGCCTTCAGATGTACACACTTTAATCACCAATAAAACAGTTGTGAAAAAAAATGGGCCTTTAGGAGGTGATTTGGTTTCAGAGGTAGAGCCCTCAGGAATGGGCCAAAGCCATTACTGTAGAAGCAAGCCTGTTCTTCTCATGGTGAATTGTTCCAAGAGTGAGTTCACCTGGCTTTCAGAGCCTACTTCACAAACATCTGAGTTCTGCATTCTGCCATGTTATGTATGATGCAGTATGATAACCCGCTACAGATGTAGGGACTCTGTCCCTGGAAGTCCCAGTTTGTACAGTGACACATGTCCTCATGGCATTTTATAACACTTAGTTTTGGTCAGTGTTTTCCAAACATTGACCTGTCTCCCACTGTACCCTTGCACGGCCCCCCCCTCCCAACTCCTCCACTCCTGCCCCTCCCCCTCCCTCCACGTTTATCCTCTGCTACACCATTTTTCTGCTTTCTATTCCCTTTCTCATTGCCTCCTTTAGGAAGCCAGAGCTCAAGAGTGCTTAGAAAAATGCTTCTCAGTCTCACAGCCAGCTTATTTCAGTAGCCTCTCGCTCAAGGGTTAAATTTTAAAACAAGTAAAGAAAATGTTGGTCGTATTCAAAAGTGCCTTGGCTATCCTTCAGTTTGTCACTGAAGTGTAGAATGGCTCTGTGTAAGCAACAGGCCTGGTGTGCCATCTCCTCTACTAACTTAATGAAACAGCAGACAGAACCATCTGCACTCTTCGTAAATGGTTCTTTCACTTTTTTCAAGAAGCTAATATTTTAATTCTCGGCAGTTTGATACATTGGGAAGGATGGATGAAGAATTTAACCCAGATTGTTTGATTGCCAAAACCCAAGTCTCTACAGCTTGCTGCCTAGAAATCATGTCTGGGAGGCTGGGGGAGAGGTGGCTTCCACTGATCCACAGGGTTTCCTCCATAAGCAAACCTACTCCTGAGAGGAAATTTGCAAGCTCCATTCCTGGCTTAGTTCTCCACCTTTGTGTCAGTCAGGTGACATGTAAGAAATACTATTTCAAGGAGCAAAGATTTCTTCTCTCCTTTCCAGAGGTTTTGTTCCTGGTTCACTTACCCCAATGCTGTATGCTTAAATTGAGGCAGAATCCATGGTGTCGGGAGTGGGTAGTAGAGCATGGTGCTTAATCCTTTAAAGCTAGGAAGCGCACAGGGTAGTGAGGAAGAGGAGGAGGAGGAGGCAAAGGAACTAGGAACAAGACACCTTTTCCAGAGCCTGTCCTCAAGATCCAAATATGCTCCATCTTTTAATATTCTTATAATGCCAAGATTTTATGAATTCATTAAGGAATGCACCCAGTGATTTAATCAGAGCGTTCAGAAACAAACCTCTTCTCACCAGCTAACAACGAAGCCCCCAGCGCTTGACGCTGTCAGGCGTATTTCATATTCAAACCACTCTTCCTTCTCATGTAGTCAAAGAAATGGCCACTAAGAAGCAGGGGGTGAGGGATGGCTTAGTGCTTTTGATGAATGCCGGATGTGTTGGGATCTTGAGAAGCCTCAGGAAAGCTGGATGCACACACACCTGTGATCCATGTGTTCCTGAAGAGAGATGAGAAAAAGAGACGGAGGAATCCCTGGGCAGCTGTCCTGGAGCACACTGTGGGGAAATGACAGAGATACTGTGTCAAAAAAAAAAAAAGCAGAAGGCAAAGAACAATACATGGGGTCATCTTCCCATCTCCATGCTTACACCATAGTACACATGTGCCTGTATACACACATATGAAGATTATCTTATGCACATCATTAACACACACACACACACCACACACACACACACACACATACACACACAGACACAGACACGCATGCAGGAGGAGCGATGAGAGATAGGTGAAAGGCTAACTGAGTCTTGAAAATGAGTATAATGTCAATAAAATGGGAATGTGATCTTTGTAGACAGAATGTTATATAGAAGAGGACAGTGAAAGTGTTAATATGCAAGTTATGAATGTGCATGGTCATGGTTTAATGATAATATAAAGGCACTCATAGTTTCTGCAGATGAAACCCAGAGGTCATCCAAAGACCTGATTCCGGAGGAAATGATATAGCCAATGCTATCTGGTCAACCTTGCACCTCATCGTGCTCTGGAAAGTGTATGTGGAAGACTATAAGGAAGAGTGAGGTTGAGGAGTGGCTTGGTCAACCACCACTATAGGAGAAGCCACATACCTGACTCCAGCTAATGCTAAGGTGTCTGACCAGGGCAGTATGGGATTTGGCCCATGGTCTTTAAAACACTTTTCAGGAACTATGTAGACCTCCAGAGGCAATGAAACCAATGTCATAAAATTATCCTGACTCAGATAGCTCTACTACCTAATACCTCCCCATTCAGGGCCTCAGTGCTTGAGGTCTTCTACTTGAAATATACATTTAACATATATTTATATTAATACATATATATGGGAATTCAAAGAGACATATATATGGCTCTCAGGAACCTACGACTGAGTTAGTTATAATTCTTGTAGTTCACACATAAAACATCTTTCCGTGTGAATATTAGGGCTCTGACCACATAAATCTGTGTGTGTATCCATTCCATTCTGCCCACAGAAGTGCTGTTGTGGATCATAGGTTGCTCACCTCTTGCTAGCCTTTTCCACACAGAGTTCTCTTATCTGCATGTATTTATTTTAAAGCACGGTTTATTAATGTTGTTCTTGACATGTGCAACTGGCTCTTAAAGATTTTACCCTTTGACTAAGATTGTATGGAGCTTTACCTATATTGCTTCTTACAGTTCATTGAACTGTTGCTTTGTGAGACTACCCAATAGCTTATCCATCGATTCTCTATTGAGTGGATATTTGAAAGCTTATTGACATGTTCTATGGATGCTCGCATGCCTATTTCTGACCTACACATGGAAAGAGTTTTTTAACGCACAGTTACATGAGGAGAGTTCACTTTTGCAGGATAATAGCAAGTTGTTTTTCTTCATCATTTCACAAACTTCCAGTTCTCACTGTGACTATCCCCCTTATCAAAACCAACTGTTAAACTTGGTCAAAGTCTATGAGATAACAGCTTGAAACCGTGGAAAGAAGCCAAATCAGGCAGCTGTTGAGGTATTACTATGCACACACCATGGGAAGCTCACAGGGTGGCCACCCCACTTTCTTCTTTCTTTTCTTGTCCACCTTCAGTCGAGGCAAATTGTACCCAACAGTGTAAGGAAGGGGTTGTGGAGCAGGCTTGCTGGGCGGAGGAGCAGAGGGAGGAGTTCTGAAGAAGAGCTAGGTAACCCAAAAGGGGGAATCCTGAGGAGAAGAGAAGCAGTTCCTAGAGTTCTGCCTGAAGATTCTCTTTTCGCTCTGCTCGGCTCCTGGGATATACATGTGAAGGAATCCTCTCAGCTGCAAAAGCAGCAGCAGAGCTGACCTGAGCTGTCGGTAGCAGGAGGGGCTCCAGGCCCGGAAGACAGTGGTGGGTAAATCCTAACAGCGAAAGGACTCTGGAGAGCCCCATGGAACAGCCCCAGCCCCGGGAGGAACACTTGGGAGATGAGTACCTTGGCAATAGGGAGGAGGGTTGACGGGAGCCACGTCTGATGACGTCTAAAAGCAGCCCGTGTCAGGATCCAGGGTGCCCATAGCTCACCTGGTGTCTGCCTGGCGGAAGCAAGTTTCATTTTCTGTGTCTGAAACTAAGATCTCCCAACGTTTCTAATGTTCACATGGACTGTGTTCATTATTACATCGAAATTTAAAAAGCATGTTCACAATAATGAGTAAGTAATTGAAAACTAAGATGGGAAAAACAAACAAACAAACAAACAAACAAGTGCAATGTTAGCCTCAGAAGTGAATTGCGTTCTGGAGTTAATGAAAAAGGAGTAGAAAATATGTGATTATTGCGCTTAAAACAACACACCACCGCCAACAGCAAAAATTCAGGTGACCTGAAAAATCTGTTTTAAACACTTTAAAATCTTATAATAGCTAGAGATTAAAAACTCATTAAAAGTGTATAAGACTATACCAGGCCCATAAGTGTAGACCAAAAGACAACATGTTGAATTCCAAGTCAGGACAACAGAAATACCCACAGACAAACAGAAACATGGAGAATAAAGAAACAGTAGAAAAAAATTCCAAGCGAGAAAAGTTTGAATAAGGATCCAGTCACTTTATTTGCCTTATTGGACATCACTGGGATGGGAGCCCCTGGGGTCCTATGGAGGCTCCGAGGGTAGGGAATGCTAGGGTGGTGAGGCAGGAGTGAGTGGGCGGGAGGGGGAGCACCCTCATAGAGGCGGGGCAAGGAGGAGGGCACAGGAGGTTTGTGAAGGGGAAACTGGGAAGGGGGATAACATTTGAAATGTAAATAAATAAAATAACCAATAAAAGGAAAAAAACGAAAAAAGAAAAAAAAGATACAATCACTTTACAACTTGCCTGTGAATTGATCTAGAATTATATACGAGACCAAGCCAAAGGTTTCAATTCAAGAGAGGAAAGAATAAGGCAAAGGTGATACCTGACTCGGTACTGCTCAAAATGTCTCTGAAAAAAAAATAGTCAAAAATATTAGTTCAGAGAGTGGTGAGGCTCACCAAGTCCCAAACAGACGAAAGAGGAAATACACACTGACGCAAACAAACACAGCACGCAACACGCACATTTTAAAAAGTAGCTTTTAAAAAATATTCTTTAAAGCTATTTCCATTAAAAATATTTTTGAGGCTGTGTTTCAAACGACATTTCAAGCAACACTACAAGAAATTCTTCAAGCTGAGGCAAAATGGAAGCAAAAACATCAAAGAGGAATGAATGAAAACTGTCTTTGAAATCCCAATAACACTTTCTATTTTCTGTAAATATCATATGGACTGGTCCCTGCCTTTTCCCTCATTGTTTGATATTTTCTGATAGTCCTACAAAAGATTTCTTCCTTAAAAAAATAATTTTTCTAGTTCTTGCTGAAGAGATGCAATTGTATTTTTCAAGTTAATTTTATAATCAGCCGCACTATACAAACACCATTACTTTTAATATACACTGAGGGTAGATTTCTTTTTTTATTTTAACAATATATCTCATTTTTATTTCACCTGTATTAGTAATTTACTTGTAAAGTATGTGTGTGAGTGTGTGTGCATGTGCATGTGTCTACAATGTGCTTGCATGATGTCTGAAGAGTTCAGATGAGAATGTTGAATTCCCTGAAACTGGAGTTCTGGAAGGTTCTTATTTACTTTGTGGGTGTTGAGAACTAAATCCATGTCTTCTACAAGAGTAGCAAGTGCTCTTCTTAACCACTGAGACATTTCTCCAGCCCACAGAGCTTTCTAAATAAAGGAAATATACCATCTGCAAAAAAATAAAAAATAAAAAAGAAAGAAAAAAGAAAGAAGCCCCTGTTTTTCCTTATTTCCTGGTAATCTTTAGTTTATTGGATAAATTATGTTTATAGCTTTTCTAATATTCAAATTATCCTTAGCATTTGATAAGCTCGGTGTGCTAAATTAAATTAAAAGCTATTGGATTAAATTTACTAAAATTCTGTTGAGCTGTGTGCTCTCTCCCTCTCTCTTAGCACTTGTTATTTTTGGTATCAAGTTTGTAATCTTCACGTTATCTAATAATAATAACTGTCTTAGTTTTTCCCATTGCTATGATGAGATAAAGACCTTAGGGAAGAAGGGCCTTTAGGTTGGCTCACAGTTCTATGGTACGATTCATCATGGTGGCGAAGTTCAGGCAGTAGGAACTTCATAAATCCAGTACAGCTGTATCCATCATTAGGAACAGTGAGCCAGGGATGCTTCCACGCCACTCGCTTCCTTTCTGTACTGACAGAGTCCAGGATGCTGCTGCCCACAGCGGTCTGACGCTCTCACCCCCTTCAACATAACCAAGATGATCCTTATAGCCATGCAGGGAGTCTCATCTCCCAGGTAATGCTACATCTTCTCTAGTTGACAATTACATGTATCTTATGTATCAAGACCAGCTCTATTCTCTGTTGCTTAATTAAGCACTTAAATATTTTTAAATCCTCTTAAATATATGGTACTTTAGAACATGTGTAATAAAGAGCAAAGCTGAGGATTGTATTTATTTGGTGAGTAGGCTAATTTACATCTAAAGTAGATATTAATATACCAGTTTGTCTGTTCTAGTACCACAGTCATTTTCTATGCATTCCTATGGTTTTTTTCCCTTCTTTTAATTCTCCTGTATAAAGTTGTCTCTATTTTCGGTCATATAAGACAGGGTCTTAAATGGATTTTTGCTCCCACTACCTATTATAGATTCTCATCAAGACCTTAAATTTTTGGCCTTTTTTGGATATGATTTTGCTTCCTCTTTGGTCTCTCAACTTTTATTTGAAAAAGGCGATAGCAAATTTACGAAGGAATTTGGTCACCTTACATGACATATCTCTTGCACCATCCTCTCATTGATTTTACTGAAAAATTTCTGCATACAGTTGCGTGTCCAGCTTTCAGAATCGCATGCTGTAAAGTAATTTAATGTGCCTTTTCATCTGCACAAACATTTGACTAGACACCAAACTCTGTGTCTTCAAAACTGTGATAATGTATCTCCATGGTCTTCTTACATCCTTGCTTGTTGCTGAGAACTTTAATATCATTGTTGTTCCCCTTGTGTTTAATTAATGTTTGCACATGTGTATGTACAATGTACCTCGATCATAGCCATCCCTTACTTCCCTTTCAAGACCCGTCAGAAGCTCACCATCAGATTCCCCTCCCACTTTATCTCCTCCTTTAAAAATCCAAGGATTTTTCTGAGTAAATAACACTCCCCATATGCACATAGGTGCAGGGTCATTCACTTGGGCATGGGACCCAACCCATGATTCAACACAAAGAAAAGTGACTTTCCTTCCCTCCACAGCCGTCAACTGCCAGTAGCTCCTTAGCTGTGGATTGGGCCTCAGGAGTAAATCCCTCTTTTATAATGGAATTTCTCAAATGGAGTGCTCTTAGGCTGGTCTTGAACAGGTGAGCCCAGCTGCTCGGAGTTTACATGTGCCGCGGTCATATACATTTCACTGAGCTCCTCTCTCCCCACTCTCTCTCTGACATTCTTTCCACTTCTTCTGCACAGTGACAAGTCTCTGCCCTAAGACTGCAATAAGAAACTTCTCTGAACAAGGCTGAGAGCGAAACAAATCCATAAATATAAACAAATATTTCGGAAGCAGTTTGACAGCATGGCCATTTACAAAATAACAGTAAATTGTCTGGTAGAGACTATGACTTTTCTAGCCATGTTTTTTTGTTTGTTTGTTTGGTTGATTGATTGATTGTTTTTTAACCATGTTTGCAGTTTCAGGCATAAATTTCATCCTG
The DNA here is from genome assembly GCA_964023405.1 of Apodemus agrarius. Taxonomy (NCBI): domain Eukaryota; kingdom Metazoa; phylum Chordata; class Mammalia; order Rodentia; family Muridae; genus Apodemus; species Apodemus agrarius. The sequence continues at coordinate 76,794,658 of OZ030018.1, forward strand.
GGATCAGACCTCAAAAGTAATCAAGAAAGATGTTGGTTACAACATAAATTAGTCTTGTCACTATGGCACCTGTAGCAAGTTGGTATTTTTTTTCTATATTCTTTGTTTACATTCCAAATGATTTTCCCTTTTCCGGTTTCCCCCTTTCCATAAGTCCCATAAGCCCTTTCCTCAATCAATCCCCTCCCACTTCTCTGTCCTAGTTGATATCTTTCCCCAATTTCTTGTCTCTGTCTTGGCCTCGCTGTTTCTCCATAAAAGCTTTTAAAACCTTTTGTTTTCTTCAGTGTTAAAAATTTCAACATAATTTTTATCCAAATATTTTTATTTTATTTACTTCTATAGTTTTCTCTATCTTTGGTCTTTTGAATTTTGATTATTATCTCCCAATATTCTCTCAAATATTTCCTCTTCTCTACCTAAACATTTATCTTTGTAGGGCTATCTTTGGCTTTGCTCTATTGACTATTGTTGTGTGACAAGCAGTAGACACATCTACTCTCCCCAAACAGAACTGATAACATATACTGTCAAACTTCAACCTGGTAAGCCATTGAGTTTTACTAGAATTATTTACAGGAATATGGGTGAGGGGTTGTTTACAGGAGCAGAAATGATTCAAAGACAGTTGCATCACCAAAGCCAGCCCAGCATGGCTGACAGCTCATAAAAACTGGGAACCTGGAGCATACTGCACAGCCTGCAGGCAGCACAGCAACTTAAGGAGTGTCTTTTCCAAATGACTCAGTTGGTCTAAACCTCTTCCAGGAAGCTTGGTTGGTTTCTGCTTCTTCTAGGCAGCTGGTCTGGTCTTAGCATCTTATTTGCAGCTTTGCTTGTCTGAGAGTGACTCTTGGCAGTCTTTGGTGTTTATTCTTTGAAGATAGGAACCTAGTGAAACTGATCAGTTTCAGGAACTTCCTGCTGCTACTTTGCACTGATTGCCTTCTGGTTGAAGGAGCTTCCCTTCAGGATGCAATGCTTCGACCTTGGAGGACATTGCTATACAACATCTTCATATTTTCTACTTTTAAAAAGATTTCCCCAAGCTACTCTCCCAGCTTGCTATTCCATCACAATAATGAGGCTATGTCTCCAGCAACCATCATGATCTACACTCTCACATTTTTAAAGTGTATTTATAATGATATGCGAGAGTATGCGCACATGGGCGTGCCTGCCCCCAGAGGCCAGAAGAAGAGATTGAAAACCATGGAGCTGGAGTAACAAGCAGATATGACCTGGGTTCTGGGAATTGAATGGGGTTCTTTGCAAGAGCAGTGCTGGCTCTCAACTACTTAACCATGTCTCCTGCCCCCAATTATCAGAGTTTTGATTTGATTTGATTCTTTCTGTGCCTCCATTTGTAGTACATATAGGAATCCTTACCTGTGTCAGGTACTGGGCCTCAGCATCACACTGCCTTCATAGCTGAAGGCAAAGGAGTTGAGAAGGAAGTGAGCCATGAAGAAGCCATGACCCCTTTCTTTTTCTGTTTTGGCACAGCAGCCTGAATCCTTGCTGCTTTAAGCTGGGAACTTTCCATGTACATAAGCCCCACAGTCAAAAGTAAGTAAATAAAATAAAATAAAAATTGTAATTTTTTTCCTCTGTCGTTCTCCAAACCAAGAGGTCAGCCTAGTTCACCATCTTAAGAATCTTGCCGGGCAGTGGTGGCACACACGCCTTTAATCCCAGCCTTGGGAGGCAGAGGCAGGCAGATTTCTGAGTTCGAAGCCAGCCTGGTCTACAGAAGTGAGTTCTAGGACAGCCATGGCTATACAGAGAAACCCTGTCTCGAGAAACAAAAACAAACAACAACAACAACAAAGAATCTCACTTGACTTTTTCTTCATATAGTCTGCCTATACACTGTCTAACACTGTTCTCCCATTTGACATCCTTTAAAACATAGTTTTCGAATGGGCCAGGCACCAAGTACTCATGTGAGAAAGATACAAGGTCAGCCCTTCCCTTGGAAGAGAGGATGAGTGGTGGAGCACAAGTCTGTCAGAGGCCTCCTGCCGCTCTCACTCTCTCACTGACTAGCTGGGTGGCCTTAGACAAGTCACTCTACTTGAGAGAGCCTCAGTGTTCACTTCTGAAATGTCAAATTAGTAAGAATACTGACTTAATTAGGCCGATAACAAGTTTTAGATAAGAAGGGAGTGTGGAAGGACTTTGTTTACTGCTCACAGTGACTTTTTTATTGATCATCTGCAGGGAAAGGAGCCTTGAGCTAGAGATGAAAATTGACTTTGCCAGCTTCAAATTGTTACTAAGTGTTGGCCCAGCTCAAAAGCCTGATGCAACCGAACATTCTCTTAATATAGAGAATGACGAATCTGTGCCTGTTGCCAGGGTTGTCACGTCTTCCCCAAAGTGCAGACTTTTATGGGTCCTTGGAAGCTCTGTCGGGCTCTATTTCTGAGGACAGGAACATTGGTGCCTCATTGGCAAGGCCTGTTCAGCCGAGGCCACTTGTCATTCAAGAATCTGGGTCTGCCTTTGCAACAATGGGGTTTCCAGCTTGAGTGCACAGCTCTGGCACAGTTGGGTGCTTTTGCTTCCTTGTTTCCTGAGGGTCTATTTTCTTTTTCCTCCCATCTAGTTCAGGACTGAAAAGTAAGAGGAGATGGAGCAGGTCCAAATCAAAGACAAGTAGCAGAGGTGGAAGGGAACAAGAATAATGTGTTCCCTGGGAATTTATGCAAGGACGAGGCTAACGAGACTTTGTTTTCAATAACTTAAAATGTAGTTTGTCATTGGAAAGATGATGTAATGGCTTTAAAACAGAAAACAAGCCAGAATTCCACACTAGAGCCAACTATTTGTATTTCTGCATATTCTTATCTATTTCTTGTCTTTTCATCATATGCATGCATAATGCACATTTCATTTTATGGCCTGATTTTTTTTTCACTTTTTTTTTCACTTTACGTTACATAATGAGCATTTCCTTTTAAAGTTTGCATTATAATGCCTAGATAATATAATTTGCATGATGTTCTCTAACTAATAAAACCATGCTCCCACTATGAGATCTTCAAGTTGTCTTGCACTCTCCTTTGGGGGGAAATGTTTGCTTTTTAATTATTTAATTATGATTCCATGAAGATCCTTGAGCATTTTGCTCTCTGTGTTGTTACATTATATAACCTTTGGATTCCAGAATCCCATTGACAAGTTGACTGGGGCACTGTGCCCAGACATCTTATGACTCTTCCATACTGTTTTTAAAACAAATTTTTTAAAAATGTCCACTCAAAACACTACTAACCAATTTAACCTCAACTCTTCTGAGTATTCAGTTTTCTAAGTAAAGGGTTTTCCTACGTAACCTATAAATGCTTCCAATTTGCTTTCATTTCACTCGACAGACAGGAGCATCTAATGCTTGACACATGCTCTTACTCTTTTTTTGTAGATTGTGTTATTGACATTATAAAATAACCTCTTCAAATTTTCTGAAAGCTCCCAAGAGAGTGTTTCCAAAAATCCTTCCCCGGGGAACTCAAATTTCCAAAATAATGAAACTATAAGTGTGTCGTAGCCAAAAAGCAAAGTATCCAGCTAGTTGATCTTTTATCTCCTGGTTTACTTTCACATCCAGCTCATCTCACCAGGAGTGCTTTAAAGGATAGCAGGAGCAACACCTATTCAAGAACTCCACCCCCACTCCGGTGTCATTCTCTAGAAATCTATTCACACAGGACTTACCAGGATTCGGAAACTACTCTGTTGTAAGAAAAGTCAATTTGGAGAACAAAGCAATTACAGTTCCAGCTTGGCTGGTGGGATGTGAAGAGTCAGGGAACGCTTATTGGAAGAAATCATATCTGAGCTGAATGAGCAGGATCTGAGGTAGACTCTATTTTAGGGCAGTTGTGGGGTTAGGGCAGAGCAGTCAAAGCCTTTCACCCAGTTTCTGTGGGAGAGCACTTGGGATTTGCCTAAGTCTTTGAAGTTACAGATCCTCATGTCTAGATGGAGAAATGGAGACAGGCAGAGTCTTGGCAGCAGTTCACAAGGAAGGGGTTCCACATGTAAGTATGACCTTAGGGACAAAGTCGGTGCAACCAAAAGCTGATTAGTTTTTATTGTTCCCATAATTTTAAAATAACATTGTATATTTTGAAAGACTTGACATTCACTGTGACGCTCAATGCTTTCCAGTGTGCAGATCAAGTCACAGCATTATTGTCCTGGAGCAGACAGAGAAGACTTCTTATCACTGGAGACAAAGACTCCAAGTCCTAGCTGCTCCAGGTACAGAAAATGGAACGGATAGACTCTGGACTTCTTAGAAGTCATATAGTAAGCATTGCCCGGGGCAATCTATAGACAGAGAAGGGTGACTAATAAGGTCAACTTTCTGATCTAGTCATCATACTAATGGATTGGGTCCTACCCTGAGACTGACAGGAGGTCAAAATGAACTTCTTAGCTGGTCCTACCTTCACCTGGCTGTCAGTCACGGAGGGGAAGTTTCTCCAGTCTCACACAAGAAATAACATAATACATCCCTTAAATTTTGACCAAGACGTAACAGTGAACAGCATCCTCCAGTGTATCATTTGAGGAAATCCTCACCAGAAGCTGTCTCACCATTAGAATAAACATAGATGAGAAAGTAGTACTTCTCGGTTTCAAAGTAACCCTGAAAATTTTGAGCCTACTTAGTATCCTAGTAAAAGAATCTTGCCATGGTGTCCGCCATGGCAAGCTACTGATAAGCTACTGGCTCCTGCTAGGAGCTCAAGCGTCAAGATCATCTCTAGCTAAGGTTCCCTGAGGGACAAGTTACAGGACCACACAAAGAGAAAGGGATTTTCCAATTGTCAGTAGCACTTCTAAACAAGGGATCACAGAGTACTCACATCCCAAGCAGGCAGAAGGGTAATAAATAGATTTTTTTTACAGTGCCTATTTAATACATAGAATAGTGTGTCTGAGTCTTTGGTAATTTAGTCAAACCCTCTCTTGCTTCATAAATTGCTTCTACCTGAAAGAAGGAACCAGTTATCTAAGAATTTCAATAGTGCAGAGATGTGGGGTTATAAAAACAATTCAGAAAAAAAAGATTGTACATATTTGCAAACTAGATTAGCATGAAAACATTTTCAGGTTTGCACAATCAGCTGCAATACTTCTGTGGGAAAATTCCTGAAAGCCTTCAGGGCAGTGCCTTTGCTCCTTACTGAAGTGGTTCTAGTGGCCATGCTTATCTCCTAACTTAAGGAAATAAAGCAGCATCATGAGCTAAGGCCACATCAAAGAGGCACATGTCAGCACTTCAGTGTCATGCGTTACCACAGTGCCATCTTCCAAGCCTGGCTGGCCCCCTCTGTTCTTGGAGGGAGGTGCGAAGTGGTCAGTCAGCCCAGGGCAGAAGTCAGAATTCCTTGGTTCTCCCTCCAGATTGTGGCGAATCCCTGAAAACACTTTTTTTCCCACCTCAATTTCTCTGGTGAGGTCCTTTGCCATGTATGGAGTTTGTGGTCAAATGGAAGACGCCCGAGTGGAGAGAGGATTTCTGGCCTACTTTGCATGGTCTCCAAGGACAGAACTGAGACCAATAAGATGGTCAGTGGAACTGAAAAGGACTCGGACTGTGGATAAGGGTGAACTGTGGAGAAAAATCTGTCTTCTTGATTATTTAATGGTACTTCTCATGGGAAAAGCCACCTAATTTGAACTCTCAACTTAATTCTCTCAATAGCCCATAAAGTAAATATTATTAATTTTTGGTACCAGGAAACGGACCTGGAGAGGGAAAATAACTGGATTTGGGTTGCATCATCTCTGAGTGAGCCAGAACTAAGACGTCAGTCAAGCCAATACTTAATCCCAATCATTTGTGTGCAACAGCCTCCTAGATTAAATAATGTGTAACACTCTCTTGATTAAAGAATAGGGGAAAAATCCCCCCACAATCCACATTATTTTTTTAAGCAGCTACTATGTGCTTTCTGAGTGATTAACATGAGCTTGGTGTGTGAACCTAGAGGCTGAGGACTGGGTGTAGGAACAGCTTTCTCTGAAGTACACAGACAGCAGAGACTTGTGGGGGGGGCACTAATTCTCCAGGGAATTACCTACTGCACCGTAACTGGGTCCCCAAACAGCTGCTCAGCTTGCCAGCAAGAGCACTGTATGTATGTTAAGAGCAAGAGAGTATGTCATTAAGGATGCTATTACCATGCTTTTGAAAGATTTCTGAGAAATAGAACTCACCCAGACAGAAATGGCTGCCTTCAGAGACAGTATGACCGTTGAGTGCTCATGACCTGGTGGGAGAATGGATGTTTTGATTTCAAACCACTGTAACGGGGCCGGGCAAACAAAGACAAGCTTGGCACAGAAGCGCATGTCCGGCTCCCGGGCTCGCTGAGGTTCTTCCCACCGGGCTTCACGGCCTGCTCCTCCCCGTGCTGCTGAGGAGCCTGTTTTGCTCGGGACTGTGACTCCATGAGGGATGGCTAAACTCATCTCTCACACTCGCCCGTCTTCAATCCCCACAACCCCACTGGTCCTGTGGCCTCCCACTCACCTCCTTGAAGCGATCCCACCATTTCTGTTGGTGAAGTTAGGGGTTCCGTTCAGCTCGTCTACAACTCAGAGAGCATCTCATGTAACCACTGAATTCTACAGAGGAAAAGCAGCAAGTGCAGATGTGAGTTGGTATCCCAGATCCTGATGAAGCCTGCTTCGGATGTTGAGGTGTGCCGGTTGCTATGACAACCCACGAAAACCAAGTCTCTCCTCTTAATGAGCCTCTAGCACAATGAGGTGAAAAGACGTATGTCTTAAGTATAGGGAGGCAAGCAAGCTGGGATTCCTCGATTTGAGTGTTTTCGAATGTTGAGCGACAGGAAACACTGAATCACAGTGGTCTCTTCAAGATGTCAGTCTCTCCGATGATACAACAGGGAAAACTTGGACGGAACCTCAAAGAAGCAGGAAGCATCGTAGCTCATTTGGCACACCCTTGAAAAGTTCCAGCCGCATGCCCACGGCGTTGAGTCAGGGAGGAAGGTCTAGGGAGGAAATGTAAGGAGTACAGATTGATGGGGAATACTTGGTAGTCCATCTCGTTACAAGCTCGATATTGTTGTAATCAAATCCCATCCAGCACTGCATCATGGCATATCAAAGAGACCGTCCCCAAGTGATTCACTTCTTTCGGGAAATGCCCTTTGCCTGGACTTGCTCCTGTGGGGACCTTGGCATTGTTCATTTCTGCTCAGGCCTCGTCGCTCTGCCCTTAGCTCTACCTCCAGAGCGTATCTCACAGTGATGAAAGACTGTGGGCTTCCCGCTCACCTTCCCTGTTTGTAAGTGTGTGCTCGCCCACTCCTTGGTGAACCCTTGAGACTTCTGTGTGGCAGTGAAGTGGCCACAGCTCCCTGCAGTAGAGGACGGGTCCCCAACATCTCAGAGCAGTAGGTAAACTATTTCAGTGAGAGACGGGAGTCCTGTCTGAGTCCTGGCTCCATGTGGGGATGTTCCAGGTGAGGCACAGACACCTGTATGCAGTACTTTAGAGTTTTGCAATGTTTGACTGCATGTGGGCTTCACAATAGCCCTCTACCTGTGGCCACACTCAACATTCCTTCTTGTTTTCTAGAGAAGGGACGTGGCTCTTGGTTATTCCTGGTATTTAGGGGTCCCAGAAAAGTAGAGCAGTGTTGGACCTTTCTTCACGTTTTCCTTGTTGAGGGTGATGAGGGATGGATGCACCATTTCTGGGGTCTAAGCTGTACCTGCAGGAAAGAGACCAAAGATCTCTCAGCCACCTGCTTGTTGCTGTGTAAAGGGGCACAGGAAGGCAAGTGTCTGTCATGTTGTTGGAAGGAAGCACAGAGGCCACAACTAAAAGCTCCTCTGCTTATGAAAAATAATTTAGGGTCCATTTTTAGATCATATAAAATATTCACACTGTTCCATAAAATAGCTGTGTTTACTTTCATATTAAATCAGTGGCTGGCACAGAACGTATACTCAACAAATATTTGTTGGGCAAGTACATTAACTTTTTTTAATGAAAAAGAATGTTTATCCTCTCTTTCTCTCTGTCTCTCTTTCGTGTGTGTGTGTGTGTGTGTGTGTGTGTGTGTGAGAGAGAGAGAGAGAGTGTGCAAGAGGTGCATGTGGAGGCCAGAGAGAAACAGGTTTTGTTTGTTTGTTTGTTTCTTTGTTTGTTTTTTAGAAGTTTTCCACCAAGTTTTTGAATCAATGACTCTCCCTGGGATCTAGGCCTTACAGATAAGGGTAGGCTTTTTAGACAAGTGCCAACCAGCCTCCTTTCTCTACTTCCTCAGAACTAGGATTACAACTGAGTCCCACCATGTCTGGCTTTTTTTTTTTTTTTTTTTTTTTTTTTTTTTGGTTTTTCGAGACAGGGTTTCTCTGTGTAGTCCTGGCTGTCCTGGAACTCACTCTGTAGACCAGGCTGGCCTCGAACTCAGAAATCCGCCTGCCTCTGCCTCCCAAGTGCTGGGATTACAAGCGTGCGCCACCACGCCCGGCTTCCCATGTCTGGCTTTTTAATCATCATCATCATCATCATCATCATCATCATCATCATCAATTTTTATTTCATGTATATGGGTGTTTTACCTTCATGTACGAATTCATACACCTGTGTGCCTGGTTCCCAGAGGACCGGGAGTTGGAGGACAGAACGGGGCTCCTACCCGCAGGACAGTTGGGGGCCATATTTGGGTGCTGGAAACCAAGCCTACTCCTCTGCAAGAGTAGCCAGTACTCCTAAGCAATCCTCCAGCTCCGCGGGCTCAAGCTCCAGTCTTCATACTGGCACAGTGAGCGCTTTATCAGCTGAACACCCCGCCCCAGCTGCCCCCAAAGTCAGTTGTAAAGCCTTTGCCAACTGAGTGAAACTGAAGTGGTGGGAGTGTTCCTGTAGTCTCCCATCCCGAGATGATGACGCAAACAGAGTGATGTCTGTCCTTCTACAAGCGGAAGATCTAGGCTCATTTATGTGAGGTATCGACATGAAGCTGGTAGAAGCCCTAAGGCCCACCCCAGGCCCCTCTACAGAACCCTGTTTTGTCCTCAGAGTTGAAGACCTTCACGCTTTTGGCAACTATAGAACCCTCGTTGTTTGGACCCCTTTGCACACCGTACTGGGAAGCACCCCTGGAGAGAGCTGTCTGGGCTGTGTTTCACAGTTTTCATAAATTACGTTTGCTCACGTTTGATTTTTAGAGTTCTCACCAGTAACTTTTTAAACAGTTTGATTTTTGGCTGCTTTCTTTCCTCCAGTTTTTGTCTTAAAAGCATTTAAGTAGTGCGTGTGCGTGTGCGATTGTGTGTGTGTGTGTGTTAGAGAAAAGCCCCTTAGACTTTGTTTATAAAGTGGTCCAGAGCCAACGAAACCTCTCAGCCAGATGACAGCCCCAGACAATCTGTATCGCATTGTGTGTCTTTGTGTGTCTTTGTAGGCCTGCAGCACACTGGCTTTCCTGCCTGAGTGCAGCGTTCCTCAGAGCCTGCTCAGGGAAGCCTTCTAGGCCTAGACGCCTAGTGCTAGCCTCACTGACACGTCTCTCAAGACAGTCTCTTCCCTGCATATCAAGCGTTTACTTTTTTCTCTTATTCCCCACCCTTCCCGCCCCTGCCGGCTCCCTTCCTCTGTTCGACGTCTCCCTGGCTGTCAGAACTTGTCTCTTGTCAGATCTCTCGGAGCCTCGAAACACCCAACACAGTGCCCTTGACAAACAATGCACTGTGGTGATGCAACAGCCCAAGGTGTCAAAATAATTAGGTAATTAAAGCAGAGGAAGGTCAGAGTTTCCTCTGTCTGGAAAGACAAACACAGGCACACAAGGAAGAAAAGCTAAAAAAGGAAATCGTTCCACATCTCTCTGTTCCCACCCTCTGGTTCTCAGCTTTACCCCAAAGCCCCATACCTGGGACAGCTTGATGGCTCACCAGGTACTGAGCGCCCATCTGACTTAGAAGGCGTGGCCCACTCGAACCCTTCAAGGTTTCAACACACAGCTTGTTTTTGTCCCTCCTTGTTTATTTTCACACCAGCCCCACCCTAAGCTCCTGTGCAATGGCTTCAAGCCGTGGCATTGGGCCACCGATGGGATATTGCTCAAAGGGGGCTGTTGGGTGATGAGGACAAAGTCTTCTCCCAGGGCACAAGGCCCTCAAGGTCACCGAACCTTTGTCTCTTTGTTCATGTTTTCAGTAGGCCACCAAGAGCCTGCTTCTGTTAGGGATTGTGTGGGGGTAGCAGAAGGGATGCAGACTTCCTGTCTGCCAGAGGAGTGCTACCTGGAGACAGAGTGGACAGAGAGAGCCTGACCAACAGCCTTAACTGAGAGTTGAAGTGATTCTGGAGGCGGAAGAAGGTGGTGTGACCAACCCCCGAGGGCGTGCATCGGGGATAAAAGTTGAGTGCAGCATTTGAATGACTCGTCGCCTTCTCCAGACAGGCAAGAAGAAAGAGGACTTTGTAGCTAGAGGAAGAGCATGCGCAGTGGCGAGGGAGACACGGAAGGAAGCTCCGTGTTTTCCCAGAGTGAGCTTCTTCTGGAGGTTGGTGGGATTGAAGAATTCCGATAAATTGGCTGACTGGGGTTAAAACGAGGGCATTGTTAAGGAGATCCCGGGCAATGGATCTGCCCTACAACACCAGATCAGGCGGAAAGTTGAAACAGAGGAAAGATGTGACTAGATCCATGTGAGGGTGGAAACTACTGTCCCACAACCACACTCCTGCGCTCACCAAACTCTCCCACCCCTTCCCCACTGACAGACATATTTTCTTCAGCCATAAGATAGGTTGCAGCTCACTTTCACCCTTCAGAGGGGCGAGCACTGGGGCTCTGGAAATTTCTCCCGTTCCCAAAGTAGCCAATTAGAAGGGTAGGATAGTAGTTGGTTAAACAAGAGCTTTGTCCTCAGAGAGTTTCAGTTCTGAACTGGATCTGTTGTTAAGCAGCTGGGTTATCCTGGGCAAACCACTTAACTCCTCTAAACTTGGTTGGCCCAGGTAGAACAGTCTGAAAGGAACATCATGTCTCCTCCCTAAGATTTCTAGCCAAGGCAATGAAATGCAGTACTTATGTGAAGCACATGAAGTGTCTGTCAATTATGTGTGCTAGGCGGGACCAAGTAGCTCCCCTTAGTCCTGCAGCCAGCTCTCAGAGGCAGGCCGGAGGGCTCCTTGCTGCTGGTCTGCAACAACCTGAAACAGATCCCTAGGTCTTTTAGGATCTGGTTCATAACAAACTATGATTTTTGTGACAGACCGTTCTCAGGCCTTCAGAGCAGCTGGGTATGGTTGGGAACTGGGGCACTTGTGGGTTTGGGGAGATGGTTAAGGCTTTGGAGAACGATGCTTGATGACTTGAGAGACAGTTCTTCCTGTTAAATGACATAACTATGTAGATGTTTGCTACCAGTAGATCTGAGTGTTTGCTTTCTTTATTTTCTAATCTGTGACTCTTGCAGTGGTCGTGAATTAAAATGGATGTCCAACTGTTCCGTGAGGCAGCGAAGGGAGATTTTACATATTAAGTCATATTACTTTTAAAGGAACAGGCCTCTGAACACCAGGTATGATATAGATCCTTGCCTTTTTCAACTAAGTAGCCATTAGGTTCTAGAGTTGTTAAGCAGTTGAACTTGTTTGAAGAGCTAGCTAACATAGATTTGTTTTTCAAAACCTTAAATTAAAAAAAACTTGGCTCTACTTGAGGAATCTTTATTTTAAGACATTGGTATCATTCAATTACAGCTTGTTTATAGATTTCTTGGGAATCTTAATTCATGATTTTTAATATTTAAAATATCTTCTAAGAAATGTGTATGAAAAGTAATTTTAATTTGCTCTTTTACGTTGACTTTCATTTACATTTTAATGAAAACAGAGTCTCATTACTTAGCTCAGCATTGTCTGCTAGAGCTCTCTGCCACTCTGGGAAGGCTCCACATTTGGGCTGTCAAAACCATACGCTCAGACAATGAAGATGGCAAACTGAAGGTAAACACTTCCTTCCTGTCAGTCACCATAGGCTTAAGTGTTAGACTGTGTCTAGGGATATCCTATTGCAGAGCATGGCATTAGATTTTTGAGAACAGGTACAGATGTTGAGAGAAATGGATGATCTTAAATCAGACTTTTCTCTGATGAAACAGGGGTTAGGGGGAAAGCACCAAGGGACTTTATAGAGAAGGAAGGTTGAAGAGAAAAGAACATGGCAAGGCAGAAGGGTGCACAGAAGTCCAGGTGGGATTGTGTGCCCAGATGGGTAACACATGCGCTCTTTCACTGACTACGGGCTGTGCTGTGAGCACCCTGTCCTGAGCAGGACACACCTACTACCCTTACCCTGCTCAATATTGAAGCTCTGAGAAACAGCACTGCAGGGTGTCCTGTATTTACCCTGGGGTGGCGTAGCTGAATGGGAGTTCTTAATTATAAAACATGAAACACATGAAAATATCAAAATTCACAATTCAAAATTGTGAATACAAAATAGTTTTTTTCTGGAGCCATTTTGAGGGACAATGGCCTGGGAACACAAATTTAGGTTACCCTAATTCCATGTTCCAATGTGGAAACAGCTTCACAGCATTTTTAGAATTTTACAGAACAAAGCAAGCCATAGGTCAAAACAAGTTTAAAATGCATTGTTGGGTACACCAGAGAAGTGGGTGTAGAGAGATGGGGACTGTTCTGTGGGTCCAATATGTTATCTGACGGCAGTCTTAGCTCATTTGGCAAAAGCTACTATTAAGGTCCTGCTAAGTAAGTAGCTTTGTAGAGGTTTTTATTTATTGTCACAAGGTGCTAGTTCAGATACAGAATAAGCCAAGATATAGCTATTCCAGAAGGCTAAAACTAGCCTAAAAATAAAGTAATTAGCCTCTGAATCTATAAAATCTCCATCTTTTGACCATTCTGAAATTCCAATTAGTTCATCAGTCTCTACAGACACAGAAACTCCTCCCAGGAGTTTTATGTTCACAGCCAGACACAGCTTCTTTTAAGGATTTTCATTCTTAAAAACACATTCATTTTGGCCCACATTTAAAAAATACTGGTTGGGGTAATCTGGCAAAGCATAAATAGCATAAATATTGATCCATCTTCTCAGGAAAAAGTTTTTAAAATCCCGGATTTAGTAGAAATTATTTAGAAGGAGAATTAAAATGTCCAAACCCGTAAGACAAATAAGAAGGAACAAAATCAGTTTTCATTAACAAATTGACCTAGATTGTTTCAGGGACAAAGACACATCAAACAGCTAACAACAAGCACACACATCACTGACCTACACCAAAGAGAAAAGGAAGATATCAAAACTAGCTTCGTTGGCTTTACATCAGGGTAGCAGGCAAGATTGCAAATATAACTTTCATTTAAACGAAAAGCTAAAACAGCAATTTTCAGTTTTATTCATTTATTTCAAAGCTTGACAAAAGCAAAACTATCTATTACATCAGTAATGTGAATGACAGCAAAAAAAGAAAGTCTCTAAACTAGAGTTCCAGCCCCCGACTTAAACGTACCTTTTGTGCTCTCTGTGGTTCAGAAATTATATTGTTAAAGATGAGTCTCCATCAGAAACTTAAAAGTGTGAAATCATATACGGTCAGTCAAAGGAAAGTTTATACTTTTTATATTTTCATTTTGGGGGTCTGCCAAAGAATCTTGAAAAAATGAAAACCTATATTTGGCCTGTGAGACATCTTAGATACACACTGGAAAATTCTGTTGAAGCCATTTTATTAAAATTCATCAAAGATAGGTCCATTAAAAGAAGCAAGCAAAACTGGAAGAGCCTGAAAAAATTGTGGTCTTTAGTTGGAAGTAAAATTAATTGTGAGTTTATATTATCTCCTGTTATTTGTTGATGGCTATTAATATTTAAATTGTCAAATGTTACAAAGAGATCAAAGATTAATGCTTATTACTTTTAAGGCTATTTTAATTAAAATATTTTTCTGAAGTAGGACAGTAAGTCAAACATGCTAAAACATAGTAAATATGTGAGAAAATTAGAAGCAAATAAAACATTCCTGTGATTATGAGAGAGATAAGTTGTTATATATTGATAACCTTTAAGCTTTCAACTATATTTTCCAGCTACTGTAGGTCATAATATGTATGCTCTCCACTAAACAAAAGCCTGAACAAATAAAGCAATTCACTGCTGTTTGGGGGGTTTGTTTGAATTATTGAAGCATGTTTAAGAAAAACGGGGCGGGGGGGGCACTAAGAAATACTAACATACTTTTTCTCATATGTATACCATAGCCATCATTAGGGATGATGTATGTTAAAATATAGTTCATGTTGAAGTATGTGCTGGTATAGTAACTCTACTGGCAAATCCAGTTGCTACCTTTTCAGGCAAACGATCTGAAGACATAGCCTGGTATCCAGACCTTTGGGAAAGACCGAGAATTTCTTTCTGATGGTTAGAGAAACAGGATCTCTGGAGACCTCAGGGATGGAGCTGGAGTGTTTCGGTTTGAACTATGACAATTTCCTTCATATTGACCTTGGTATTTAGGGAGACCAGAGAACCTAGTCATGTATGAATGAAAGATGTCTGGGTTTGCAGATTACTAACATGTTTAAAGGGGTACTCAGAAAAGTGACCTGGAGAGCTGTGGTGGCAGGCAGGGTGTGGGAACCTGGGAATCATTTGGACCGAGGATCAGAAGTGTCTGCCTTGATTTTAAGTTCCCATGCATTTGCCAGGACACTGAAATCCATACATTCATGATCTTTCTAAATCTTCCTGTATAGGTAGAATTTTGCATCCGGCATTTGATGTGAGAGGTCCATCTTTGAAGGGAAGTTTATTTAAGTCTGTGTCTGGATCCACACCATCCATATGTCCATCTAGAGGGCAAAGGACTTCGTCTTTAATGAGTGTAATTTCAAACTTGTTGCCAGCGAGAGACATCTTCCCTGGACTCAAATGTGCGAAGCCTGAACAGGGCATCTTGAATGTCAGCTTCTCTGGGACGGCTGCGGTGTGCGGCACATTTTTGTTAAGGTGTTATTCAAAGTTTCTGATTAACATAAGTTTTTTTTTAAATTATACAAAAACATAATACCATGATTATGGAAATAAAAAGCCACCCACAGGCTTACTATCTTTACAAACCATCTATTTTCATTCTTTCCTGTCTTTTCCAAAAAAGCATTACCTCCTCCCGCCCCTCAGTGTTGGACACGCAGCACAAATATGCCTTTGTGTTCTGATCTTTTTTGTGCACCTCACACAATGAGTAATATCAACGTGCTCTTAAGAATAACAGATTCAAATCATTTCCGAGCATTGCATTATTTGATACATTCTCATTTACATCAGCATCCAGATATCATTGTGGGACTGGTAGGTTAGCTGACATTTACTTTTGTTTCCAGTAATAGCTTGTTTCTCCCATTATCCCCTAATGTCAGCTATTTTCTTAGAATAAATCTTTAACATAGAAATTACAGGGTCCAAAATGCTGACAGTGATGAAGGCTGGTCCTTACCTCCATGAATTAACTTATTTTTAACCAGTTTTTCTTTGTGGCTGTTTTTCTCTGTTTTCTAAGATAGTTATCTCTCATAACCCAAATTTGTTAAAATGGTTGAGAATGAACTTGAACTTCTGATCCCCCTGCCTTTGTCTCTTGACTCTTGAGTATTGGGATTAGTGGTACCAACCAGGACTTGTCCCTTTGATTGTGATCCTTGTCTTTAATGGTTGAACCATCTGTCCGGGCACACAGCTCTTAACCACAGTCCCCCTCCTCTTATTGAAACAAGCTAACTTAATGTCTCTCCAACACATTCATTAACTAGATTTCTAGGTTTTTGCCTGTTCAAAACCAGCTGCATCCAGAGTCCTGGGCTTTGGCCTCTACTTGACAGTAAGCCACTGGGTCCACAAAACTTTTACACAAGCGAGTTTCCCCGCTGACCTTTCTCCTCCAACTTGGTCCCTTCAGAGATCTATTTCCTGGCTTCAAGGAATCTCCATCCATGAGACAGATTGTGAAAGGGCGTTGGAAGGGATGGGCTCTGGCTATCTGCTCCTGTCTCTCACCAATTAGTTCCTGGCAAGGCACCCTCTGACACCAACCTGTCCCACCAGCTCTTACCAACGTGCAGGCAGCCATGTGAGCGTGGGCACACACACCCACTCTGCCCAGAGCTAACCCCGGTCTCATGAGCTATCCACTGGGGACTCAGATGTGAGCTTTTCCTTCTAGAACCCAGTAGGCTTAAAAATGTTAAGATTGGTTTGCTCTAAGAACTGTCTAAGACTTTATGATTCTACATAGTTTGAAAAGTGAAGGCTTTATCCAAGGCCCTAAGCTAGGATTAGGATAGATAGGAATTCAAGAGCTGTACAGGAGCTCATGGGGTGCTTAGTCAGCAGGTGTGGTTAATTCAGCATTCGGTGGCTAAGCACTTAGTACAACCAAGTTTCTGGGTTAGGTGCTGGACACCCACAGGTGAGTTAGAAAGAACCCCAGTTTTCTAAGAAACGATGGGAGAGGATTACGAGGTCAACAGAAGGAAGTGTAAAAATTACTGGCCAGAGAATTAGCAGAAGACAAAAGTCTGGGACAGAGGAGCAAGGAAGGACCTTAAAGGAGTCAGAGTTGCCCTATGGATGTCACATGAGTGAGGGAGGGGGAGGAGGATCTCAGCCTCAAGGCTGACTTCTCAGCTGCATGTTCTAATCTGGGATCTGAGAGTCTCAGAGCCTTGGTTTTTATCGCTGGAAGTGCTAGAAGATTAAAAGAGAAGAGAGATGATTAAGGACCAGCTCAAGAACTGTATTATTATTGTTGTTACTCTCGGAGAGAAAGTGTTCTAGAGTCCTCTGACCCAGATCAGTAAGCAGTTATTGATACGATGGCTTGATTATTACCACCCTTCGTGATTTATCCTCCAGTTTCTCGCTTATTCTTGAAATAAAAGAGGTGGCTCGGACTGACCAGCGTTTGTTCTCTCTCTGTCTCTGTCTCTCTGTCTCTCTGTCTCTCTGTCTCTCTGTCTCTCTCTCTCTCTCTCTCTCTCTCTCTCTCTCTCTCTCTCTAATTCTGCCCTGTAAAAACTCAGAGTATTGCTTTACATTCCAAAGTTCTGAATTTGATTATTAGGACATACTTTGTTTTACCCCCCCCCCTTTCAGGAAATTAAAACATGTATCTAGTAAGCCAACGGAAACTTCAAATGCCCAGGACTGGCATAATGCCCAGGGTCACCTATGCACCCTGGCATTACTGTACAGGCCATTGGCTTCATAATTTCTTGGGAGGGACTATAGCAATAGCCAGAGAGAAAGGTGTCAGGTGAACAGGAAGAGGGTAGGTGGCCGAAGGTAGCTGCTTTGCCCTGAAGAGGTGTCCCTGGGCTTGCTGACCGCCGTGGGCATGGGTTCTTCTGTCTGCATGTTACTCATGAAGACTGAGGGATTCACATTCCTGGAAACCTCTTGAGTCCTACCCTAAGCCCCTCAGATTATCCCTCTGTGAGGTGCTGAACTCATATTCCTAGGCAGTGTACTCTGTAGCAAGGATCAAGCTGTGCTCACACTACCCCACGGGCGGGGAGAGAGAATACCTTGTATATGGATGCATCCTTTGTCAGTTAAAAAGCCTATGGCCTGTGGCTTAGGCAGGAAATAGAAGGTAGAACATCCAAGGGGAGAAAGAATTCTGGGCTAGATCCAGGTGGAGACCCACTGGGAAGATGCGACTGGGTGGAGGGAGACGGGCGTGGTATCTGAGTACAGGTGACCAGCCACGTGGCAGAATGTAGGTTAAAAATAAATGGGATATTTTAAATTATATCTATCTAGAGATGAGCCTAGCTACATGCCCATAGTATTTGTAAATATATTTTGAATCTGAGTCCTATTTCTTGAGGCATGGATCTGGGAGGAAGAACCGGACCTAACTTCAATACACAGGTGTGTAGACTGTCTCCACCATACAGATGACGACAACGACCCTGTGGCGTAAAGACAATCCGTAGCACACAGTTAGTTATAGCTGGGAAAGCTGGACTCTGAATGTAAGCCGCCTAAGTCTGGGATCCACACCTGTGATGGGCCTCTGTGCTGCCTTCTTCAAGCTGGGGATCTCGGAATTCCCACATCACAGGCCAAGCCTGGTCATCTCTGGATCGCAGGTCAGAGTGTAGGACTGGCTTCTTAGGACATCACGACGCTGGGACACGGAAGGAAGGAGCTGCAGCCTTCCAGCTGCTTTCTTCCTGGGTCGTAAACAGAGGAGGCATGGCGCATAGCCCACACGGTTCTTACAGGTGGTTTGAGGTCAGTGGCTTACCTTGGTAGAGAGGAGAGAAGAGGACAAGGTTTTTGGAAGAGAAAGATGCCAAGCTTTTTAACAAGTCACCTCCAGACCCCACCTCCTCCATTCCTTGGATGGCACTTGTTGGTTTTCCTTGAGAAAATGAGACTGAGACTCTCACTTGAACTCAGAGTGCAATGCCTACTGCCTAGGTGTCCTGGTGATAATTCTGACAGAGCAGAAAGCAGAGAGTAAACTTTCCTGAATGCCTAACTCTAATGGTAAAAAAAAAAAATGCCAGTGCAGCCTCAAAGACTCATGACTCGTGTGCAAACTTACTGGAGTAAATACATCCCAGGAAGATAACATGCATAATAACCAATGAAAGCTAGAAATTATAAAATAAGAGATTACTATAAGAGAATGCTTCTAAATGCATCAATCTGAACAGCACTGTACTATCTATCTTCAAGGGGCTTCAGCCTAAACAATAGCACAGGAAACCTATTTTTCAAGCTTTAACTCTGGATATTTATTTATGTGCCTACAGTTTGCTCCATATGACCGGGTACCACTGACTCTAGCTCCCAAGGTATAACTAAAGGAAACCAGGAGAAGAGGAAGGCCAGTCATGATCTTTCTATTTGCGTGTGTGTTCTGGATTTATTCTTAACCCCCAGGGGTTTTGCAGATATCTTTAAAGAACGCTGGTGCTGACAATGGCTATCCTAACTCAATGTCCCAGGATTTCTGCAAGTCAGGCCTGGTTGGTATCCGAATGGTCCAATGCTGGCTCAGTTTTGTGAGAGTTTATTTGGTATTGTTGATATAAGGAAACCATAAACCTGTGAAAGTGCCTGAAGGAACATAGCAGACCTCCATAGCCTGCCATTCTTACAGAGCCTCAGAAAAGCCTTAGGCGAGCCGGGCGTGGTGGCGCACACCTGTAATCCCAGCACTTGGGAGGCAGAGGCAGGCGAATTTCTGAGTTTGAGGCCAGCCTGGTCTACAGAGTGAGTTCTAGGACAGCCAGGACTACACAGAGAAACCCTGTCTCGAAAAAACTAAAAAAAAAAAAAAAAAAAAAAAAAAAAAAAAAAAGAAAAGAAAAAGAAAGAAAGAAAAGCCTTAGGTGGAGATGAAAGAAAAGCTGTTGGACAAAGGAGTTAGGACATTTATGAATGAGTAGTGATGTCATTGCTGTTCTTCTTTAAAGTAAAAGCAAATATAAGTGAAAATCGAAGACAATTTTCATTTCCTCCCAGCAGTGTGTGCTTCCCTTTAGAAACCCTGATCTACCAGGATCAGACTTGTTGGCCTTCCAAGAGCAGTGACCTACTTCGTTACCCATGCCTCCAACGTCTCTGGCCCCACCCCTTCCCGCGACAGCCCACACGCTCCGCTGTGCAAACACAGGGTAGTCATCTTTCTCTGAAAACTTTCTTCCCTTGGGACTTTGCTCAGGCTGCTCCTTCTTGGAATGGCCCTGTTTCCCTTCCAGGTCTTTCGCAACTGTGCTCATCCTAGGAAGCTCACCTGCCCAGCACCTCCCACGTGCAATCACAGAAGCACCAACGAGGTGCAGGGAACTCTGTGTGCCGAGCCCCACAGATCGTTTCATCTAGTTGTCAGGGTGATCCAAGGAGAGTGAGGAGAATTATGATCAAGTTGAGATACAGAACTCCAAAACCAGAGGGGAGTAGGGAGAGAGAGAGAGAGAGAGAGAGAGAGAGAGAGAGCAAACTTATGAAAACTGCAGTTCCCACACTCTGTCGTTGCAATTCACTTCCCAGAACATGTAGACACTTCACTGAGCCTCCCTTGTCACTAGTAGTAAGTAAGGGTCTGCAATTCATCACACTCCATGAGTTCCCACGTCTATTTGTTTATCAATAACACACACGATTTACTTCACCCGGTCCCGTAAGGGTGTTATCTGTGTACATGTCTCATAAGCCCGACTCTTCGGTGAGCTCTTTAGTGAGGAGCCACATGGAAGCCTCCCGAGCATGTGGCAGATATAGGAAATGTGCTCACCGAATAAATAAATGAACGGAGGAGGTAGTGGAGCCAAGGGAAGCCAGGCTCCTGGGCTGGGTACGAATTCTTTCTCCTGTGACTTGGTAAACTGCAAAGGCAAATGTGCCTTGATCTGTACAGCCTAGGGATTGTCCCCTAACTGGGGCTACAGGGGAAAAAACAGGCACACTGGCACACATACAGGAAAGCTGGCATCAGGTAGGCTGTGTACTCTGATGGAGACACACCAGGAACTCAGAAACTCGGCACATTTATACATCCAAATCAGAGATGTAGGTTTATTACATACAGCTGAAAAAGGAGAGAGAGAGAGAGAGAGAGAGAGAGAGAGAGAGAGAGAAAGAGAGAGAGAGAGAGAGCGCAGTCTCAGAGTCCTCTGGGAGAAGGAAGCTATAACTGATGTGTCCTGTATGTTCTATAAGCATTAATACTGTGAGAAAAGCCTCAGCATTCCCATGTGTTGGGGGTCCTTGGCATGGCCGTGCCAGTGTCAACAATACCACTCACTCAGGACTTCATTTGTTCCCCCACACAAATTGAAACACATCTGTGATAGGTTACAACGATTTCAAACCAAAACACAATATAAAAGTTTCATTTCCCAAGACTGTGTTTGAATAGACCGGAGCTGATAACATATTATCTCATTAGGTAATGTATGCTGACTGTTTGATAAAGGCTCAGGTGTGTTTTTGTGTTATATAACAGCCCGAAACACTGAGGGAAGTAAAAGGCTGTCTGTCACTTTGTTTTATTACACATTAGTATTTGATAGGTTGGATGGCTGGATGATCTGGGGGCAGGTCATTCTAACAATAATTATTAATTAACAATAATTGAAGTAGTTCATAAAAGAAATTGGGGCACATTTGATATTGATAGCAGTAGCAGCAGCAGCAGCAACAGCAACAACAACACACACATGCACGCATGCACGCACGCACACACGTATGCACGCACATGCACACATGCACACACACACTCGTCACAGTGCAATAATGCTCTTCCTCTATTTTATGGACTGAGAATCTGAGACTCACAAAACTGGCACGAACTGACCCAAAACACACAGACAAAAAGTCTGTGCTCCAACCTAGGTCTTTGGACTCAAACCCTTTCACCTCCAATACTACCTCTGCTCTTCAAATACAAAACAAATCCCAGAAAGTCATACCGTTGAACTCAGAAATGTCTGACAGCACAATGAGCAGGCAGCTCCCTTCTAGTGGGTCTGAAGTGCAGTTCTGTATAACTCTATAGCCTTGAGCATTCTCCATGATAAGAGAGTCTTGCGGGCATGCAGTCCCTAGAGGACCACACAGACATCTGGTCTACCTGTGACGAATACCTCTTCCAGGTCCCAGAGGAGAGCGGTGGAGAAGGATCATCTTTCTTCTCCACCTCCTCACAGGAGCACTCACCCTCTAGTCAGCTTTTCCTTTTTTCCTTCCTTCCTTCCTTCCTTCCTTCCTTCCTTCCTTCCTTCCTTCCTTCTTTTTCAATTTGTCATTGACTCTGTGTTCTTCTATGGAGCCCTGAACATAGTACTCCAGAGGTAAGCTGGCAGCCACCTCCTGACGCCAAGTATGTGAGGATGTGGAGAGACCTCGTTGTCAGATCAATAGAGATGGAAGGGATGAACGTGAAACTCGGTGTCTCATTGCTCTTTTTCATGCTCCCTGAATAAGGCAAACTCAGTCTCCCTAAAAGGGAGGACAAGAAGGCTCTGCCTCCTGTCCCCTGTAGGAAATGGAGAGGGAAGGCAGCCGCTCACCTTGGGGATTCTTTCGGAGGACTAAGTAGTGATGGAGAAGATGGAAAACAGTCAATTCCCCACCTGTTGCAGGACAGAGCTTCCTGACCGTGGTGTACTGGGAAGACCTGGGCTGCCTTCTGGAAGAGGAATCAGATGTCATTAGAAGTATGCAAGTCGGACCATCCCAACTTGAGAAGACATCCTGTGTTAACATCCTGCTCCAGTGGCCCAGCGGGCCTGAGGCAGGGCTCATGTCCAAGGCCTCAGGGAGAATGAGGCTGAGTAGATGGTTTGGTATGTTAACTGCTAAAATATCCCCTGCAGCCATGGCATTTTTCGGTTTCTCCAAATAGTCCACACTCGAATGCCTTGGGAGGTGAGTCTAGGCAGAGCTCACGTGTCCCGCAGTACTTGGCCCTGGTACAGTGCCTGATGCCTGGCCATAAAGCATTTTATAGACAGCTGCTACCCATCCTTATTTCAGAAGTGTGGTGAGAGGAGAATTCGGAGACAGGTGTGGGGCTGGCCACCAAGAGAGCAGGTGGGGAAGGTGCCAAGCTCCAGAGCAGAGGGGGTCAGAGCCCACACTGTGATTCCCAAGCATGTAGAACAATGGTATCCACTGGGAAGAGCCCCCATCCCCCTCCCCGACCTGGGAATGTCTTAGGAGTCTTTTTTTTCTTATAAAGTCTCACATCCCAGGGCTCGAGCCGCTGTAGAGGTCAGAGTCATGCTCCTGAGAACCCACAAGAAACCAACGTTTCCCTTTGACCTCATTGAGAACTAGCCAATGCAATAAGTCCTTGTGGACTCTTAAGGAATTCTGTCTGGACTCTGAAGAAAATAGAGGAGAAGTCACAGCCAAATCTGCTAGCTTGTCGAAAGGCTGGATTCCAGAAATGAGGGAGATGGAGTACTGATGGTGAGGGTTGTAAGCATCTATAAAGACAGAGACATGAGGCAATGGTGGTGCGATTAGGAGATAGCATTTTCTTGAAAAGGCTTGAATTTTCATGCGCGAGAGAGCAGGAAGGTATACTGAAATGACAAGCCTCTACTCAAAATCCCTAAGCCACCCCAGACTTGCTGTGTGACTCTGGGAGAAACCGACCCCGCTCTCCATCCTGTTTTCCTTACAAGGCTAAGAATTTGTGGCCAGGCTTGACAGAGCGCATTGACGCGATACTGCACGTTAGATAAAGGAGAAGTGCCAATATGAGCAGCTCTAGCCTTGGTGCGTTCTCATGTGCCTAGACAAAGGGCTTGTGCTGGCACTGTTACTATTATGCCTACTTTCAGAGATCAAGACACAGAGAGATGGATAGCTGTGGGTATCATTCTACGTCACCCGGACCAAGAAGAGGGGTGTCCCTCCGTGGAAAGACAGGGGCGCCTACCCATAGCATGGCACTTCCTCTTCTGAGCATGGCACCATTACAGAACTCTCCAGGGTGGGGCCCCAGACCACAGACACTTCCTCCTGCCTGGCTGCTGGAGGGATGTCTGCTGGGATGGTTAGGAAGGTGGCCACTGTCACAAGCTCCAGGGTCCAGAATTGCCCTTCTGCCTCTCCACCCTGCCTCTTTCTGCTCTTGGTGTGGTCTCTGCTTTGGGGTAAACGTGTGAATACCTGGCTGCCGAGGGGCATCAGGGAAGGGACCCCTGGCCTTTCTCTTGCTCTGTGCTCTTGAGATTTCATCTACCGTACAGATCATTACCCAAACCATTTGAGTTCTGCTTCTGCAACAGGGTGTCTCCACCGTGAGGTTCTCTGCCCATGGAGTTCCCCACACCCACTCTGTCCTCTGAAGCTCACCCTCACCATCATCATGACTCCATAAAACAACAGGAGAAGGAACTCTAAGTGAATCATCACGGCATTGGGGGAGGGGCAGAGAGAGAGAGAGAGACAGAGAGAGAGAGAGAGAGAGAGAGAGTCTGTGGGCCCAAATGAGTGCTTCTTAAGCAGCCTCTTGACTACTTCATGATTTGCTGAGCCCCATGAAAGGGTGCAGCCATCTTGCCCCCAAAGACAGCATGAAAATGAATTGAGGCTGCAATCAACCTCAGAACACAGGACAGCTCTTCTCCACATCCATAGGATGAAGCACTGGAGAAGGGGTTTACACTGTCACACCCCTGAACCTCAGCTTCCCTCCCCACCCGGCCTCTCTGGACCTCAGCTTCATCATCCCTGAGGCTCCTGACACGAACCCTGCCTTAGGCCCTGCTGGGCCCTGGACCAGGATGCCAACAGATGATGCCTTCTCAAAGGATCGACCACGAGAGCACACGTCCAGGAACACCCCAGGGTCCTAACCTGTGGATGTTCTTGAGGTCTTAGAGGACAAGGATTTTACTGTGTAGAACATATAAATGGAGTGTGTGAGGGTGAGGGCCTGCTCCTTCATCAGCAAGAAGACTAAGACTTCACGAGAAGAAATATAGGCCATTGCAATTACAAACCAAAAGGAAAGGACTTTAAAAGCCCCCTGCGTATAGACAGCCATATGTGGTTCTCAAACTTGACAGCGCCTCAGAACACGAGGACCAGATAGACTAGGCGATTGCCTGGGCCCCTCTTCGCAGTTGCTGGTTCAGACAGTCAACACACTTCTGTATTCCTGTTGCTCTAGCATGGAACTCCATTGCTGCTGCTCTGGAGAGCACATTGGCGAGTGACTGGTTCATTTTTGGTATTGTTTGTTTTTAAGAGCCCAATTCATTTCATCCACAGGCCAAGCTGCCTCGGCAGGTAAGAGGTAAACTAGAATTTAAAAAAAAAAAATCACACCTTCTCATTGCCCCTCCTTCCGCCCGCCCCCACTTGCACATTGCACTCAGCCCTCCTGCACTGCAACATGGTCCCAAGCAAAGAACGCTGGCCCTGCCCAGGCCCGCTGATGGCCTTGTCCACTCCCACGGGGAGACATGCCTGACTTAGAGCTGGCACTTAGCCATCCTGTACCAAACTGGGGAAGAGAGGGCCCACCCTCAGGATTTCAGTGTGCTTCTGCAGATCTCCCGGACCCATACCTTCACTCCAACTTCTTTGTTTTAGCCCGTTGTCCAATGTTCTCTGGTTGACACCTTTGAAGTGCCGGGTGCTATCCTAGATGCGGAGAAAGATACCTAGACTGACTGGTGGATGGTTCCTTCCTGCATTCAGGGGCTTTGCTCTGGCAGAAGAAGGAAAGGAAAGGGAAGGGAAGGGAAGGGAGGGGAGGGGAGGGGAGGGGAGGGGAGGGGAGGGGAGGGGAGGGGAGGGGAGGGGAGGGGAGGGGAGGGGAGGGGAGGGGAGGGGAGGGGAGGGGAGGGGAGGGGAGGGGAGGGGAGGGGAGGGGAGGGGAGGGGAGGGGAAAAGAAGGGAAGGGAAAAGGAAAGGGAGGGGAGGGGAGGGGAGGGGAGGGGAAAAGAAGGAAGGGAAGGGAAGGGAAGGGAAGGGAAGGGAAAGGAAGGGAAGGGAAAGGAGAAAAGAGAATCAAGTCACTAGACTATGAAGGGGTGTAGAGAGAGTATCTTGTGTCTGTAGGGATGTGGCACCTGTCAATAGTAAAACTGATGGACTATAGCTGAGTCAGGAAATAGGAGGTGGGACATCCAAGAAGCAGAAAGGATTCTGGGAAGGAGCCAGGGAAGGAGATTCAGCAGGGAAGATGTGAGGAGACTGATACGTGGTACCCGAGGGCAGGCGACCAGCCACATGGTAGAATGTAGGTGTACTGGCTAATTTCCTGTGTCAACTTGACACAGGCTGGAGTTATCATAGGAAAAGGAGCTTCAGTTGGGGAAGTGCCTCCATGAGATCCAGCTGTGGGGCATTTTCTCAATTAGTGATCAACTGGGGTGGGCCCCTTGTGGGTGGTACCATCTCTGGGCTGGTATTCTTGGGTTCTATAAGAGAGCAGGCTGAGCAAGCCAGGGGAAGCAAGTCAGTAAGGAACATCCCTCCATGGCCTCTACATCATCTCCTGCTTCTTGCCCTGCTTGAGTTCCAGTCCTGACTTCCTTTGGTAATGAACAGCTGTGTGGAAGTGTGAGCTGAATAAACCCTTTCCTCCCCAACTTGCTTCTTGGTCATGATGTTTGTGCAGGAATAGACAAACTAAGCCCTGACTAAGACAGTAGGTTAGGATAAATGGGTTTAACCTAAGTTATGACCTAGTCAGAGAAGAGCTAGCTATATGGCCAAGGTGTTTGTAAATATATTTTGAGTCTGAGTCTTATTTCTGGGAGCATGAGGCTGGGAGGAAGAACCAGACCTAACTTCTACAAAGGGAAAAGCAGGGGGTACCTTAGGTGTGTGCAGGGAAAGGCATACTGGGAAAGCATTTCTCAGTCTGTCAGGAAGGAGTAAGTATTAGGGAGGATCCAGCCAGAGTATGGAAGCACTGAACAACAAGAGGTACTGAGTAGTAGCACTCACTGGAGATCATATATTCCCCCATCTGGGTTCTGTCCTCACAGCCCAGAGGTGCCATTAACAAATCCTTCTTTAGAGGTGGGGACACCAAGGCTCAGAGCTTGCTGAGGGCCACACAGCCACCCAACATGAATTTTTTTTTTTCTGATCCCAGAGCCGCATCTAGCATATGATCTTCTTGCTGTTTGCCAGACATTGACAACTAGCACCTGTCGTTGGGCACTGAGGGCAGGTTTGCCACCGCACTGGACAGGTGTGGGGAACCGAGAAGGGTGGGAACGTTAGGAGGGGGGCTTCGTGTGTTGTGACTCTTGACCCACAGTGTGAAGCGTCGACGCCTAACTCAGGGCGCCGGGGCATCTGGGAAGGATTCTGAACAGAAAGGAATGCGTGTCACAGCCATGCTTTAGGAAGCTGGGACTGGGGCCTGTGTGCACCCTTGGCACAGAGGACAGATGGCAGCGGAAGCAAGGGCCTGGCTTCGGGGTGGATGACGGGAGCAGATGAGAGTCGGGATAGATGTCATTCTCACCACTGCTGTTGCACATATTTGACCACTGACTACATGCTTGACCTATGCCGAAGTCATCCGATCCTCGCCATAGCGTCCATATCAGGTGTCTCCCCCTGACACTTCTTTTCTCTCTGCTCATGAGTCTCCATTTCTCCACGCTGAGTACTTTTCCTATTTGGGAAGAGGAGCTAAGACTCCTTCCCGAATATAAGGGGATCCAGGGCTGAGAAAATGGAAGATCAAGGACGCCCAGCTCCTCGTCTCCTGCCCTGGCAGCTGAGGGGGCTGAGGCCTGGAGACAATCAGCCGCTTGTTCCATCTAGGGAAAGAAGGGTACACTGACTCGAAGCTGGAGGGCTTTCTTGCACCAATGCCAAGAGCCCACTCTGGACTCCATGGCCATGGGGCTGGAGGCCCTGCAGCTGTGGTGGGTGCCAGGTGGCATCCCAGTCTCCAGGCTGCAGGGCGCCTGAGGACCCTGTGGTAAGCCGCGTCTGGCAGCGCCTCCTCCTCCCTCTGGCACTTCGGGTGCAGAATGACTGGGTGAAGGGAGGGGATGCTGTGGAGGGCAGGAATGTCACTGCCTCAGCACGTAGGAGTGTGTGTGTGACTTACAGCTGCTCGGGGCCATCCCAGCACACAAGCTGAAGAGGCAGCTGCCGTTTCACCTTGTCAGGAAAAAAAAAAAAAAAACCCGCCAGCCCAGGCAGCCAGAGCAGAGGCAACGGAGGCTGCTTGGAAAACGGCAGCATTGCCCAAAGAAACAGGGACCAGCCGTGAGTCAGCAGGCCCCAGGTCGCTTGTGATTTGATCCTTCTCTTTCCAACCATGAAGCCTTGAAGAGCCTCTTTAATCTGTCCGTGGAATATTCCTCTTGGTCCTCCCGAGCCTCGAAATGTGGCATCACGGGAGGCCTGAGCAAAGGGATGACACATCTCAGACATAGCTGAAGAGAGCCTGTGCTCCTCCACTAGATTATCCTTTGGGTTGGACCACCCACCTGGTCTCCTTCCCTGATCTCTAGGCTTCCGATGTAGGTTTGAGACGGAAACTTCTAGAATTCTAAAAATCACAGAGGAACCCGAAAGCACCTCAACTCAAAAGAACCCTGGAATCACATTTTTAGAGAGAGGCTCCTTCCCACTCTCAGGGTGTCGCGCACCTCTTCTAGTCCCATGAAGGCCAAGCTTCCAATGCTTCAGGCTTCCAATTTGTTCAGATATTCTGTTCCCTACACGATGGTACCCGAGGCCTTGAAGCTTATTACATCTCACTGAGTAAATCAAAAGGACCCTGGGTCCTGATGCTAGACTCAGCAAGCTGAGCACTGACTTAGGCGTAGGGCCACCAGGGGAAAATGTCTTCCCTGTAGAGCTATGGGTTCCAAGTGGCAGTGGTGTGCCAAACTCATCTCTACCCCTCCACCAGGTCAGTACCATGCCTCCCTGTCCATCTCTACTTCCTGTGAGCTCATTCTAGGAAATTATGATCTGCCGTGGGGACAGACCACAGGCACTCTGAACCAAGGGTTCTCTCCCCAGTCATCAAGAACTTAACAGATATCAGCAAAGCAAAATGTCTTAGGGTATGTGATACTCTGCCCCACCCCCCAAGGCTTTGGAGTTGAGATTCTCATGGAATACAACCCTTACTTCTTAGATTTTAAAGGCTCTTCCTTTAATTACAAGGAATTGCCCAAAAAGCTGCTTGGGAGTTTCTTGTAGCGATTACGGTCTCAGTGCCTAAAAAGTCAGATAACAGGCACATTAAATGGCGCAGCAGAGTGGGAGAAAATTAAGCCCGATGAGGGCATGGTAAAAAGTCACTGTGATCCTTTGCTGGAGATGCCACAACACAGAGCAGGCAGGGCCATCTAAACGACAGAACGTGTTGTCTTCCAGGCCTCCCTCTAGATGCCCAAAGTCTGGGTGTGGCCATAGTTGGTTCTGTATGTGGACTGAGGAGGAAGGATCTGTTCCAGGCCATCTCCTTGACTTACAGGTGACATCTGCATATGCACATGGCCTTCGCCCTGTGGACATGTCCTTGTCTGTGTACAGATGTTCTCTTTAATAAGGTTACCAGACACGCTGGATGAGAGTCAACTCTGAATTAAACTCCTTAGCTTAGGCAGTCTGAACAGACCGTATCTCCAATAACGATCACATTCTAAGTTACAAGTGCACCAACACAGTAATTGTAAGGGCACACAATTCAATCCATGACACTCGGCCAAAGCAAAAACAAATCAGAGGGTTAGGTGGGGCAGGCTCGCCGGCCTGATTCTGGGCTCATTCAGTAAACTGTGCATGAGTGGAAACACAAGGTAAGCATGATTTAAAAACAAACAAACAAGCAAACTAACAACAACAACAGCACCTTCTCCAGAAATCAGGGCAGAGGAAGATAGGGATAGGCCCACCGAGTTCCAGCCCAGGGGCCTGATCCACTTCCCACTGTCTGTTGTTTAAGAGTCTATGTCTCACATTTGTATGCTCTCTCAACACCCTGGAAGAATCTGTCTATGATCAATCAGGAGTCTAGAATGTGTGTGGAGTCTGCGTTCCCAAACTCCCCTGAGCATACAGTTGGGTGGGGCGGAAGAAGCCATGCAGAAGGCACAGGTGGGGGGGGTGTTATGGCGTGGCTTGTACTTAGCAAGGTTCTAGGTGTTTTATGGTCATTGCTGACCTAGGACTAGAGGCTGCTTTGAGCTCTATTTGTCAGGGATGATTTCTAACTACAGACCCACGGAGGGAGATAGAAAGGGCCAGCAATGGGCTTTATTATCTTATCTCTAAGAGCAGACATGTTAACTGAAAATTGAATATTATACTCCAGTGCTAGGGCTTTAGTCAGGCAGAGCGCATCATGTCTATAATTTGAGTATTATGGAAAGCTGAGACAGGAGACCTAGAAGACTGAGGCCAGCCTGAGTTATGTAGTGAGTTCCATGCCCTTCCGGTCTGCAAAGAAAGACCATGTCTCAAAAGTTACCACTATGTCAAATAGGCTTATTGCCAGGTCATGTTAGACTCATGAGATGACTACAGACAAAGTAAAATGGAAAAATAAAGCTAGCATGGGTATAAAATTACTGAAGTCTATGCTCTTGTTCACAGTAGTCAAGGCGCACACCTAACCTGCAGCAACAGTGGCTCTTCCTTGTCTGCACAAAGAGCTTAGCAGCGCCTACCTTTGGGCTCATTTGTGCTGTGACCTTTCACTGTCAGCACACGCCTTTCACTCACAGCAGAAGCACATGCTCACCTGGTCGCTTGGCTCCGGCTCCTCATGGAGTTCCCGAGGTAAAGAACCCACCCGGCTCCTCCATTAATAAGACCCAGATCAGTAACCCCCAAGGAAGTGCTCCCAGCCTCCCTAAGACTGCGACCTTTAATACCGTTCTTCATGTTGTGGTGACCCCCAACCATAAGATTATTCTCATCACTTCTTCATAACTGCAATTTTGCTACTGTTATGAATTGTAATGGGAATATCTGTGTTTTCTGATGGTCTTCGGTGACCCCTGTGAAAGGGTCGTTTGACCCTCCCCCCGCAAAGGGACTGTAACCCACATGTTGAGAACCACTACTCCAAGGCACATGTGGCTGTTTTGTGGTTGTTTTTTTTTTTTTGTAGTATTTGTACCAACATAACACATATCATCTTTTTATTCAAAGTAATATTGCCTGTATTGCACTAATTATTCCCCTTTGTTATACCAATATATAATGTATATTATACATAACATATTATATCAGTGTAACTATCTTGACTGATTTATGTCCTGGCTAACAGACACAATGTGAATATAAATACGCAAACACAGATACGCAAATGCGAAGAAAAGGAGCTAGAAAATCAATAAAGGATCTGATAGAAGTCAGTATTGATTTTCAAGTTATGTACATCAGTGCTGAGCATGTCCTTCCCTTCTTTTTAATTAAATATCTCACCAGGCACGGGTTAGACCGCTGTAGTCTCAGGCACTGTGGAAGCTAGGGCCAGAGGAGTGCATGAGCATTGGGGTCAGGGAACAGCCGGTCCACACAAGATCTTGCCTCAGAAAACAAAATAATAAAACGTTTCACTTGATAACTTGCATCTGTTCAAGGATCTATCAAGGATAGCGCACATCCCTGCAGCTGCTTTGTTAGGATCTCTCTGTGACGGACAGTGCTCCTCATCTATGTTTTGTACACACATAAGCTTATCCGGGATCATTGCAGTGTACGTTATAAGCGACAGGCTCAGTGTCCTTGCTGCAGCTTCTGGCTTCTGTGTTCCTTTCCTGTTATCTCCACCCACTTTGTCTCTGTGGCCTCTTCCAGCTCCAGGAGCTGGGAGACTGGAAAGTCCTCAGGGCATGCGCCCTGCCTGCTGGTCCAGGATAGTACTCTATTGTCTAGCGCAGGGCCCCACAAGTCCCAGGAACTTACCGCGCAGCTGATTCCCACTGAATTGAAGTTCATGACTTACAATACCGCTGTGCTCTCAAGAGTTGAAGCTGCTCGTAACTAAGCAATTGCTGCTAGGAAGCTAGCACGCGGGACCCGCCCCCGGCAGCAGAGCCTGTAGCCTTAAAGGTGCAGAGTTCTGTGTCACGGCCGAGTTCACCCTCATTGGAGATGCAAGTGGCACGACTCTGGACGGCTGAAGAGCCAGTCCCAACTCCACTCTTGATTTTTTTTTCTTTCCCTAAGGACAACTCTACAGGGTGGTGGAGATGTATTTCTTATCATTTGATCTGGGAAAAAAATGTCCCTGGGTTTTTCCAGCCTGTTAGCACTTCCTTCTGGAAGCTTTCACCAGTTGGTGAGCATTGACTTTCGGTTACAAAGTGTGCTATTTATTGGCGTGACACACCAATCTGATATCTTATCCATCAAGACCTTCTTACAAGTTACACAGCGTCTTGCCAAGAAAATCAATCTACAGCATGAAGAAGGAGGGGACTTCTTTCCCCAAACATCCTGGTCATTCCACTAAGTCCTTCCAGTATAACTCTGGGACTGTCCACCCAACAACCTGTGAAAACAATGGGCTGCAAGGGAACCAGAAGAACCGGCTCGCTCCTGCTCAGAATCACCCTATGTTCATCACGAGTCCTTTAACCTGTCCCATTTCCCATCCCACACCTTCCCCGCTCGGTTTACCATCAGGGCCAGTGGTGACTGCAGCCATGTCTAGAATTCCTGTGATATATGCAGAACCCCTCTAAACTCCTGATATGCTCTCCCGTAGCTTACAAAAATTAAACTCATCCTATTGTCCACAAACTCTTCTTGAGCTATGAGTACCAGGCCGTGTGCCTCTGTAAACCAGCCCTCTCTGTAAGCTCCTCTCCTACACCTCTCCTCCGTCTCATCACCACCTAATCCCTAAAACTGCCTCATTTTTCTTTCTCACCATGTGTTTTTAAAAAGCTCCATTAGATGTTCAGAACCCAATGCTAAACACCATGGGGCCTTGACTGTCTCCCAAGAATTTATAGATAATTGTGTCATCTAGGCTCCAGTCAGTGAGCTTCTTTGATAAATGTGATTATCTGAGACTGGTGTCAGGGTCAGGAGAGACAACACCTATGAGTCACAACACAATACACAGTGTTATAATGGCATCCTAGTGTTTGTGGACTGATTTCTAGAAGGCAATTGGTGAATCATCTCAGCTTAGGGTTTGCAACATAGCTAAGCCTAGCGTGTTACTCTTCAGAAGTATTTTCCAGGTCCTATTGTCTAAGATTCAGCACAAGGAGCCTTTGACCCTGCCTGTTGAGGAGTGCATGTCCCTAGGGCATGTGTGATACAGACCTGGAAAATCCCAAAGGAAGGGATCCTGTTTGTCTGGAAATGGTCTCTTGTTGTGGGTGGTCTGGACACCAAACATTCAAGTATGAATCAGGCCCCAGCAATGTGCAAGGACCCCAGATGAGGCAGATCCTTCCAGGGAAGCAGCACTCACAGTGCCTTGAGACATCTGGAAGGAGTTGCCTATTATATAGGAGGATACCCATAAGTGTATTTCAGCTAGGACTGTGTGTGTGTGTGTGTGTGTGTGTCTATGTGCCTGTGTTTGTGTGTGTGTGTCTGCATGTGTGTGTGTCTATGTGCCTGTGTTTGTGTGTGTGTCTGTCTGCATGTGTGTGTGTGCCTGTGTACCTGTGTTTGTGTGTGTGTGTGCCTGTGTTTGTGTCTGTCTGTCTGCGCACACGCGAGAGTGTGTGTGTGTGTGTGTGTGTGTGTGTGTGCCTGTGTGCCTGTGTTTGTGTGTGTGTGTCTGTATCTGTGTGTGTGTGTGTGTGTGTGTGTGTGTGTGTGTGTAGCCTTTAGAAGATGCTACTAGCTCATCTTGGACCCATGCAGATTGTACAGCCAAGTTATCCCTACTTCTGTGCAAAGGGGAAAAGTAGAGAAAATGATAGCCTGTGTTCTGTCTCTGCTGGACTAGGCCTCAGCCACGCAGCTTTATGTTTCAGGATCTTACTGATCTTTCCACAGAGCCCTACCTGCCTTCCAGGAGTCTGTGGGCTCTGGGAGTGTTTGGGAGCAAAGGTGTCAGGAGAGTCCCTCTTTCGCTCAGGAATCATTGTGACTGTATTACCACAATCCTGGACTCATCTCCACTGCACCGCCTGCAGTGCCTGCTGGTTGAGAGGTTTATTTCTACAGCCCCACTCACTGAGAACCCAGAGCCTAGCCGCCAAGACTCCAGAGCATCACAAATGAGTAGGATACTAACAAGCTGAGATGGGGGTTTCTCTGTGTAGCCCTGGGCGCTCCGGAACTCACTCTGTAGACCAGGCTGGCCTTGAACTCAGAGCTCTACCTGCCTCTGCCTCCCAAGTGCTAGGATCAAAGGTGTGCGCCACCACGCCTGGATGAAGACAAGTCTAACAAGCTGTGATTTAACCTTGTAGGGCTGCAGGGAATAGCAGCAGCTTTACCTAGTGACACGGATAAACCGAGAGAAAGACAGCCACAGGAGAAGCCGGGCGGTGGTGGCACACGCCTATAATCCCAGCACTCTGGGAGGCAGAGGCAGGTGGATTTCTGAGTTCGAGGCCAGCCTGGTCTACAGAGTGAGTTCCAGGACAGCCAGGGCTATACAGAGAAATCCTGTCTCAAAAAAAAAAAAAAAAAAAAAAAAAAAAAAAAAAAAAAAAAGCCACAGGAGAGCTAGGGGAGCTTTTGTGTTTTTACCTCTGCTAAGTTTGGCTTCTAAGTGCCCGGAGGACCAGCCTCTCCTTAGCACTCAGCGAACTTGTCCTGACACAGGCATTAGCATCCCTCATGTTACAGACCTGCACCCTTTTCTTCCCGTCTCTGCCATCTCCTTTACAGTGTTTTGTAACCAATCTATGGGCTCCTGCACACCTCCCCAGCATTAGCCTCTCTGCCTGAAATAACCCTCAATAATAAAAAAAAACTCCCCCCAACCATTCAGTTTCCATCTCGTCCATAAACTCAACTCACCTATATGGAATAAAGGCTGTGTTTGCTGCTGCACTGGCATAGCTCATGCTCTGTCATAGTAGCTTACAACAGTGACATGGGCAACGTGTGTGCATTTCCGCAGAGACAGGATAGCAGCATGCCGTGCAAGGAATATTGCCTTTGTACAATGTCATTAAGAGTCATTCCTATTTCTTCCCTCTGGACTACCACAGTAAACTACAACAGTAAAGATTTTATGGTTTAAAAAAAATAAAATTTAAATTTCTATAAAAATTGAAATATTGACAAAAATTATCACCTGCAATGAACAACAGATGGTGTTTTGTTTTCAAGGACATGCAAGCATATGTACGATACACTGATATGCAGTCAGAGTTAAGAACAACACGTTATCTAACCCGTCAATTCCAATGGATTTGAAAACAATTTGAATGCTTCAAAGCAGAGACTCGGGTCACCAAGCTTCAGGTTAGCAAGTCCCTGAATGAAGAGCCCTCCAGCCTCAGCTTGCCTCTTTCCTGTGTGCCCTTCCGGCAGGCGGCAGGCCGCTTCCTTCCTGTAGCCTATATGTGTGCAAGACACGAGCTAATAGAGCACCTCTGCTGGCCTTTTGCACTAGTCATAGTTTATTTCGAGGAAACATTTCCAAATGGGAGGACTCAAAAGAAAAGAACCCTAAGATCTTTCTAAATCCCTTGGTCCCTTCCCCTTTTAGAGTAACTTTTCTGCCCTGTGAGGTTCCTTGGGAAATGGCAGGAGCTGTTGGGGAAGCCCTCAAGTGTGGGTAGAATGAAAAGAGTCGCCGCCACCACTGCTGCTATTGCTACTACTGCTGTTATTGTTGCTGCTGCTGCTGCTGCTGCTGCTGCTGCTGCTGCTGCTTCTACCTGGGGAACGGCTCTCCTGAGCATTTCTTCTAGAACAAGAGGATCTATTTTCACGGAGCCCATGTCCTCATCTGTGAATAAAAGTTTGGACTAGATAAAGTCAATTCCACTCCAAGTCTGGCCACGAAAACAGATCAAGAATTCAAATTTTATCCTACTTTCTGTTCTCATGGTTTGGCTTCTGTGGGACGTTTGCATAATGCCAATTATGAAGCAGTCAGGGCTGAGGAGGTAACGCTGTGGGTAAGGTGCTGCAGCACAAAGCTTAAGGACCTGAATTGGGGTCCACAGCATCCAAGTTAAGGCTGGGCGTAGTGGTGCATAACTGTAATTCTAGGACTAGTGACCCAGGAAGTGCGAGGCAGGCCGACAGATCCTAGAGCTCATCAGATAGACAGCCTCACTGAATAAATGAGTTCCACACAGTTCCTGACTCAAAAACAGGGGTGGGGGGGCAGAGAGGAGATAGGAAGATACCTGATATTGACCCCTGACCTTCCCACAGGTGTCCACCTACATATGCAAGTTCACTCACAAACATGCACATGTGCACATGTGTACACACACACACATACACACACGCACACACAGGTGCAGACAGGAACCATCTCTACACCATGCACATGCTGCTGATCTTGACAATGGTGAGGATGGTGATAGTCATGATGTAGAGTATGCTTTTCTCTCTTTTGTGATGGGAATGCTTCAAGGTGCACAAAGCTTCTGGACCTTTATCTGTCTACCCTCTGTGTCCTCTGCCCATGTACCCTCTGTGCCAAGAAGAGTCATACAGCATTTGACCTTGCTGTTAGAGCCCCAACTTTGGCTTCTCATTGTTTTTCTCTCATATATCTTATTTTTCCACCTTTCTTTGGTTTCTTTCTTTATTCTGTGTGTAGAGGGGGGGGAGTATATATGGTGCTTTATCATGAAAGTTAGAGCCCTGAAATTTCCTACAACCCTTATACCTATACCTTATACAGGGCCAGCCAACTGCATACCGGGTATAATGGGGGGACTCTCTATTGTCCCAACTACTCAATTTGAGCTCTAAACTTGAATTTCCATCTTAGTGTATAGCTCCTTGTGGTCAATTACATTAAAACTAAACAATCCCAGTCTGTGCTTTCTCCATATAAATGCATAGTTTAAAAACATATTTCATTGTTCGTGGGTAAAGTGAAATGTCCATATTAATTGCATGCCTAGCACTTGCGTAAGAACCCAGTTTCCTCTGTGGGAGACCCAGAGCGTTCCACTCAAGGTGGGGCATTGCTAAGCTGGGAGAAAATCTAGCTCATCAAAGGGTGTGTCTTTTAATATTTATGGCTCCTGCTGAGTATGCTGGTGGCTTTCTGGTGATAATTGCTTAAGCAGATATCTTGTGCACTAATAAGGTTTGACTATGAGTTGTTCAAAATATTAACTTTGATTCTGGAAAAAAAATAGGGCTCAAGGTATCTACCACAGCGTCGTAGGCCATAAAGTTTTCATTTTTCAACAACTCACCCTCAACCTTGATGTCATAGAAATCATTTTCTCTTCAAGACAAGTAGGCAGGTTCCCCATCCGTCTGTGGAGGAGGCTTGTTCCTTAAAGAGCCACGTCTAGGAGAAGAGTGCTGGTTTGTGGGGACAGTCTTCGGAGTCATCGATTCTCACTTCCTGGCTGTGAGAGCTATGGCCAACCACTAAAACTTTTCCTAGTCTCCAGTTGCTTTGTTTATAAAATGGGGAAAATATTAACAGTCATTGCTTTATTATGCGGTTGTAAGGATTAAACGACTCTCAAGACAGTGTTGGACACAAACCAAACACACAGTGCAGTCAGTCAGCTAACCTCACCAGGAGACTGTCGATCATAGAAAAACAGCATGACGTAGTCTATGCTGAAATAGAGTTATGTGATAGGGAAGAGATTAATCCTGAAGGATCACAGATGACTTCAGAAGTTAAGTTTTGATCAGGGAAGCAAAACATGAGCTACGATATAGACTTGTTATGATTGGGCCTTAATCCACATAGTTGTACACGCTGGCTGACTAATTAATGTCAGGCTGTTGCTCTTCTCTTCACGTTTCACATGAATCACAAGGGCAGACAGCTGGGAAAGGAAAGGGGAAATGGACTCAGATGGAAGAAATCAAGGGCAGCCTGAGTCCCACCAGGACACCCTGCCTCCACTGGTCTGGGATTAAAAGCTTCTGCAAGGGCTTGTTAGAATTGGAGGGACTGAAGTGTCAGCTTATGCCACTCCTTAACCACATATGCCAGCCAACCAGGGACAACTTGTACATGACACTCCGACACATGTTGTCGAGCACCTTGCCCTGGCCACATACTATGTTAAAACATGGCAGCTTCACTTCTCTCTTCCAAATATCATGCAAACCATCTCCTGTGGCCAATAGCAATAGGCAACAATGCAGTGGAAGGGGGTTCTAGAAAATGTAGTTTTGTTTGCCAGTAAGATCAACCATACTTCCAGAGAGGTCTGAAACTAGGTCTGAAAGCATCATTACCTGTTCTGAACAGAAATGGGAAGGGAATTGTAGACCCAGAAGATGTAACATGCGAAGCATGAATAGGTCTGGTGTATTCAAGATGTACAAAGTGGCTGCAGTGTAGGAATTTTTCCCCATTGAGAAGCCACAGAATCGGTTCAACAATAACCGTAATCATTGCTGCTTTGTAGAAGTGGATTGATCTACTCGGTGGACTCTAAAGTTTTTTTTACTAAACAAAGATCCAAAGATAGACTTCTTCTTAATGCCTTCTGGGCTAATTAGTGTCTCTTTTCTACTACTTAGGCAGTGAGAGAGTGCCCAGGCTAGGAGCGCTGAACCCTGGAGCCCTGGGATTCAGTTCCAGTCTTACCCGATGCTCTGTGGGTGACCTCTAACAACCTTCCAATCTGTGAGCCTCATGCCCTCCTCCCTAGAAGAGGGCAACTGACCTAAAACAGCTGCTGGATCTCCAGTGTCCTTTTAAGCTTTAATGGTCTCCTGTTTCCTGGCGGTTAGAGAATGACAGACCGGGCACCGTGGCTTCCCGGGGAAAGTGCAAACAGAGAATGTGGTGCTTTTGCCTTGCGACTTGACTTTTAACCCTAGACCTTGGAAGCAGTACAGGGCAACGCAGTCTGCTATGTTTTTGCATGAGGCAGGCCCAGATCTAGCTTGCGTTGGTTACTCAAAGCCAGTTCAAGGATAAGTCTTCTTTCTGTGTCTAGCCCTGCAGCAAGCTAGAAGCACCTGAGACTGTCAGGAAGTCGTGGAACTCGTAGAATCTAGCCCCATGGTGACCCACAGGCTTATGAGTCCCTGGATGGAGAAATCTGAGGAGAGCAATACAGATTCCAGAAACTGATTCTTCTGGGCGTTCTCATATTGAGCAGTGTTCTTACGAGGATTACAGGGTTTGATACTGGAGAAAGAGCTAGAGGCAAGCCTAGGGCACACAGGAACTGGCATGAATTCCAAGGAGACAGCCACCTCCACCCAGCCCTTCAGCTGGATGTACAGGGACAATATTTTTGACAGGAGTAGTTCTAGACAAAGAAGAGGATCACTGCTAAAATACCGGGCAAAGCCAGACTGAGTCTTCACCTCCCTTGGCCCATCTCACAGATGTGTAAATACTGCAGTTCCTGGAAGCTGAGGTATTGTCCTCTGTAAGGCCCAATAAAATGTCAATACATTTACATGTTTTATATAAAATTAGGGGTTTTTTTTTCCTAACAAAAATATGGTTGTATTTATGGTTATTATCTAGAATTGTGAGAAATGTGAGCTTGGGAGTCAGAAAAGCCAACTTCAAACTTACCCTTCATTACTTAATGCTTTTCCATACGCTTGTAAGTTATTTCTTCTCTGAAAGGAACGCGATAGCATTGGTCGTTCTCAGTGTCTATTTATTTTTGATTACAGCCCTTCACTGAGACTATATGTGAGCCATGTGCTATGTTTTAAATGTTCAGTAAGTATGTCTGGGTCTTCTTGATGCTCAAAAAGTTGAAAATAATAAATTCCTTGCTTCCAAGTATTGTGTTTACTAGTTGCTGTCTACTACTACCCTATGAGCAAATGAGTGACAGGTAAACAAAAAAATGTTGATAAAAAGGATTATGTAAAAAACAAAAACAGACTTATTGGCATTGTTATTGTTGTTGTTGTTGTTGTTGTTGTTATTCAAATAAATCACTAAAGATACTTTGTTCCCTGGTGTTTGAAGACAGAACTAATTTATCCTCTATCATGGGATTGACACTGGCAGGGACATCAATCTGAAGTCAGTTATGAGTGCCACACATGTTTTAGACACTAAATAGCCCTGAGCTGGGACTGAAGAGCCAAAGTCCATCAGAGCTAATGCGCTCCCAGCCTTCCAGTGAAGCCCTTCTCAGATGGGGGACACAAGACTCTGGGTGGCTCCCAAGCGGCGTGTCCGAGGTCTCCCACATCACGTTGAGCAGCAGCCCGAGGGCCGGCATGCACAGCAGGCTTCCTCTCCTCACCAGCGAGTAACTCCTGCCACCTGACAGCCTTTGCTGACTGACTCTGGAATCGTAGAAAATTCCTCTGACTTCTGGGCACCTGTCTTTCCAGGAAACCAAAGATGACAAGACGTGACTGTCCACATCTCCTACAGACTAATTAAGCCCCAAGCTACAGCAAACACTCAGCTCTCGCGTTGGGCACTGTTCATTTACTATTAATAGAAATCACCTCAGTGTTCTGAAGGGAGATGCCTTTTCATCGTGAAGTGATAGGACACGAGTGCAGGCGCGAATGTGCGCACACACACACACACACACACACACACACACACACAGTTAACTGAGTCAGAGATTAGCAGGATATTAACATATGGAACAACCCAGGATTAGTCATTTAACGTCTTTCAAACTCACTGTAGGCATTGGTCAACTGAGGGCTCTGATCCAGAGAATCATTTATGTTTCCTTCTAGGCCCAAATATACATTCTCCCATCCTCTGGCTTCCTTCAGTTTAGAGCTCAACCATGGGCTGATTACATTTTCCAATGGCAAGAAGCTTTATTAGCTTAGAGTCGCTAGCAAGGAAATTTCAATCACTGACAAGAATGGAACTGAAACTAGGACAGGGATATACATTTCTTTCTAAGCATGGCTCATCAGGTCTACAGTCCTGACCAGGTAAAGACACAGTAGGATGACTTCATGTTGAGCTTTCCACATAGTGTTTTGGGAGCACTCCAGGTTTCTCATCTCTCATTTTTTTTTCTCACAGCAAATGTCTTCCCAGGGACCCAATCTGCCCATATTTATTGGTTAACAGTGGTGAAAGGCCAGGAGAAGTCGATCCATGCCAAAACAGAATGCTGGTTTCATGTCTATCTCATTCCACCTTCTCTGGGTCTGACCATGGTAAGAGAGCCTGGTCCCGGCTAGGGAGTGGTGGGGACTGAGCTTGAGAGCCAACACTTTCTTGCTCCATTTTGAACTTCCGTTTCCTATGTAGGAGAAAGCAACAAGTCTAGGAAGCGCTCTTCCCAGTTCATTTGGGAGACATCATCCCACCCCGACTCCGCTGGGTGTTTAGAGTCTCCAGAGCAAGTGGGACAGACAGATGAACTTCATCAAACACAGGGACGTTTTTCAGGGAATCCATTCCAAACAAGCCTTTGAACCTGGAGACCTTTGCCCGCCTCTACATGTTTGCTCCTCAAATGTTTAGCTGGGACTTGCCCATTGTACCCCCCTCATCTGGGTGAAATTTTAACCGTTTCCTCCACCGTTTTAGTTCCCATTTAATTCTCAAAGGAGGGTGAACTCATCAGGCTGATATTTAAAAGAAATCTGAACGAACGTGTCAGCTTGTGCTCGGTTTTCATAGATGAAAGGTCCCTTGAGAGAACAGACTAAACCGAGCCAGGCAGAGGTCGGGTCATATGGACAATGTCGACTCAGCAGTCTGAGGGGGCCAGAGCAGTCCAAAGGGAAATCAGGTGTCCCTCCTCCGGCTCTTAGCCCTCCAGAGCAGTGCCAATTACACTCCTTGAGAATTAGCTCTGGCTCTATTCATCATCCATCATCCGTAGCTTTGGGGAAAAAAAAAAAACACTTCAGAACACAAAATGAGCATTACAGGGGAACACATTTCAGTTGCAAATGGACTAAACAGGTGGCCTGCTTGCCAGAGCCCTGGAGGGATGTGGAGTGGGGATCCCTGGGCTGGGAGACCAACTTGGTTAAGGGTGCTTGCTTTGGAGACTCCAGCTCTGAAAACCTACAGGAGTTGGGGGGGGAGGGCGGAACTCCTGGTGAAGGGCACGAAGTGTGTAGGACACCCTGCCAGCCCAAAAGCAGAGGCAGAGACAAGGAAGCAGGAGGTGGGTTTATACTCAGTTGGCTACACACACACACACACACACACACACACACACACACACACCTGAGCAGGTCCTCCCACCCCCAGCCACAGCACACCAGATAATCTTTGGATCCTTCGTCAGGAGTTCCTGAGTAAGCAGCTGACGAGTGGGTGCTCCTGGTTGAGCGGGGGTGGGGGTGGGGTGGGTAGCTAGACACACGGCTCAGTGGTTAGGTGGACATACAGCTCTTGCAGAGGACCTTAGGTCGGTTCCTAGCACTCCTCTCTCTCTCTCTCTCTCTCTCTCTCTCTCTCTCTCTCTCTCTCTCACACACACACACACACACAATTACAAAATAAAATAAATCATAAAAGCCAGGCATAGCAAGGTGGGAAAATGGGGATGAAGTAGCAAAAAGACACAACCTCACATATCACGTAATCTGTGATCTTAAATCAAGGTTACTGGGGCAGTTCAGAAAGGCCTAAACTTGGAGGTAGGCCCTATGGCTCAAATTTCCTCAGTAGCCATGGCCTTCTGCTTCCCGGTCTATCCTCCAGGCTGGTTACTATGTGGGTAACAATGATCTTGAACTCTTGACCTTCTTAGCTCTTACCACCACCACCACCACCCCTACCACCACCCCCACCACCCCCCACCACCCCCACCACCACCACCACCCCACCACCACCACCACCCCCCAGTGCTGGGATGCTGGGATTGCTGGATCACGCCATGCTATTTCTCACATATAAAATAGGCATTCCTTCATGTGCATGTGAGTGTGAGTATCTGTGTGTGCGCGTGTGGGTGTGCATGTGTGTGTGTGTGTGTGTGTGTGAGTACGTGCCCGCGCATGGACAGGCTTAGGTGTATCTGTGTGTATCTGCATGAGGAGGTCAGAGGTCAACCTCAGCCGTTGTTCCTTGAGAACCATCCATCTTGTTTCCAGAGACAGACTCTCTCACTGGGACCCAGGGCTCACCCATTAGGTGAGCCTGGCTGGGTCGCAAGCACCAAGGAGTCATGTCTCGGCCTCCTCAGCATGGGAACACGAGCTCACGCCACGACACCTGACTTTTAAACCGAGCTTTTATTTTAACAAGAGGATCAAACTCAGTTCATCCCGTTCGCACGTCAAGGACTTTCTTTACAGTCCTTGCTGTCCCCCCGCCCCACCCCAGACCTATAAAATGGACATTTTGTTCAAAAGTCTCTGCTTCATGTAGTCGTGAAGACTAAATTAAATAATATTTATGGAAAGTTCATGTTCTGTACCTGGTACAAAATAGACACTGTATAAATATTTACTGCATTTTAAATGTTTAATTTAAGTAAGATTTAATAGAAACCTTCGTTCCTCCTGTGTTCCCTAAACTGGCTTACCCTGTCACCCACTCACAAACCCTACTTGTCCCCAAGAGTGCCAGGAGCACTTTGTCTCTGGAGACAATGTAAATTGGCTCCTGTGTTTTTTTCACACTAAGCAAAGGGATTTCAAAATGCTGGGGAAAATCAGAGCCAAAATAAATTCTCCCAAACTCCCTCTCCAACACACACACACACACACACACACACACACACACACACACACGAACTTTTAAACCTTGGAAATCAGACAAGAGAAGAAAATGGGGGAGGAGACAGAAAACAAAGCAGGCCCCGCCTCCCACCGGCTCTATCGCTCCCTTCACAAACACAAGGTGCGCTGTCAGGAGCGCCTTGGGCAAAGTTTGTACTTTGCTTGAATTCTCCCTCGTGTTTACCAAGGTAATAAACCGGTCCTCCGCTGCTCCAGGTGTAAAGCTATTATGAAAAGACATATTTGTCTTTCACCCCACCTCAGATGCACCGTTCTCGGGACACTGCGCTCTGGAAGAGCAGTGAACGTTTATCTACA
Source organism: Apodemus agrarius (assembly GCA_964023405.1). Classification (NCBI taxonomy): domain Eukaryota; kingdom Metazoa; phylum Chordata; class Mammalia; order Rodentia; family Muridae; genus Apodemus; species Apodemus agrarius. The sequence continues at coordinate 76,838,310 of OZ030018.1, forward strand.
GAGAGAGGCACCCAGACTCGGCCAGGAGCCACCCCAGGTTCGGAACGCTGAGGCCTGTCCCTGGGCAGGCAGCCCCTGAGTGCCTCAGTGGTCTCCCTCGTCGTCCTCCCTTTCCGTTGATGGCCTGTCAGACACCTGCATTTGTCCCCTTTGCCCTGACAAATAACCCAACCTGTCAGGCACTTTCCAGGAGCCTCTGTTTAGACAAGTCACTCTGTCCTGAGCACTCTGCACTACCTTTTCCAAAACAGCCCGTCGTCAGCACGCTATGTTCAGTTCAACCAGTGCAGGAAGGTAAGTGAAATAGCTAGAGACACCTCAGCCTTAAGGCCCTGCCTGAAAATGTCCAGGAGCTTACTTACCTCCCCCACCCCACCCCGCCCCGCCCCCGCCCTCCCTTCCTCCCTCCTCTCCCCCAGAGGTTGATCACACACACCCTGTTGGGTTATCTGAGGCCCAGGCAGAGTAGGAGGAAACTCTTCACCCAAATCTCTGACTGAGCTAAATGGCCTGGAACCCACTCAAAATCGTCGGTCGACCAAAATCTTGGCACTCGGAGCCAGAAAGAATGTATGGAAAAGGGCAAACTTGGAATGCCAGGGCCGTTAGCCTAGGCAAGTGGGAGCGCTTCAGGGGCTTCAGAGAGATGGTGCTGACTTCAGGCCCTTCTGGCAGACCACCCAGACAGAAACACAGAAGGAACCCAGCAGTAGCACACCACTGGACACCTTAGCTGCGGACACAAGCAGTTTTCTGTCTTGGCTACAATCTGTCACCCCCTCCCGGAGTGGATCTTCTGGGAGGTAATTCTGATTCCCTCACAACCTGGGTTCTCATATTTCCTGAGCCTTTACTAGGTGAAGGAGCTTAGCCAGGGTGGGTGTGTGGGGTGGGCGTAGTCCATTGTAAGCACTCAATAAATAGCTTTGAACCATGAGCTAATGCCAGTATTGTTTGCTTCAAAAATTTTGCTCTCACAAGGTACTTAACCCCTGTGAGCTCCAATGTGATACCTATAAAATTAAAACCACGGCAGGATCGGAGGGTGAAGAGCACTCTGCAAATGCTGGCCAAACAAAAAAGAACGCTGCTAGTTCCAAGGCGGGGCACGTGACCGGATGTGTGGTCTCGTGCCTTCCCACCAGGCTTTCCACTCAGTGCCCCCCCCCATACAGCCTAGAACCTTAGCATCGAAATAAGGAAACACCCAGTGCAAAGCATGGCATAAAACATTTCTCTCTCTGTGCTGCCTCTTGGATGAGGACAGAGAGCGGCAAGCAGAAATCCCATGGGGAATGTGCCATCCTGAGTGTCTAATACTCAGTCATGCACACGCCACTCACTGAGGGCCGATCGTTATACAGGCGACCGTTCTCAGGGCCGGGGATGCCTTGTGAGACTAAATTAACGAGTCATCGTGGCTTACTCCTCATTCTTGTGACAGTCCTGGTTAGGCATGCCAGTGGCTGCCACGGCAACTCTACCTCACATAGTCATCCAGGGGCACAGCTTCCTTTCATTGTTATGCCTCTGCCATTCCCCCCTGCACAGTGAGAACTCAGCAAAGGGGGGTTTGCTCTGCTGTGGAAGAGGAGGTACCACTGAAGAGCGAAGGAGATAGGGAAGGACTATACTGCAGTGTTATAGAAACCAGGCTGTAAAAAAATGAATTCTAAACACAAAGTATGTATGGACACCCACTTCCACCTACACAGTATATCCGTTAACCCATCCATTGCCGGGCTCCAGCTTGGCTACAAAATCCAGGTCCCACATCAGGAGGCTTCTAACGCGGGGAAGCATCATTAGGACGCTTGAGGACAAGCCAAAGGGAGAAGCCGGGACGAGCCTTTCCTGTTGTGCTTCAACAGAAGGGCTTCTTCATCTGGGCTCTGCTCCCCTTGTGGCTCCGGCTCCTGCCGTGGTGCAGCTTCCACGAGCAGATTCTGGTCTCTGGCCTCCAATAACGTGACCCCCTTTCTTTGTCCCACCGGCCTAACCAAGTACCAATGGAGCAGCAACTGTTCTTGCGAATGCCTGTACTGGCTTCTCAGCCGTTCAGTCAGTCATCTGTGCAGCCAAGAGCTGCCCGCAGCTCTCTCTGAGTGGACATGAACTTCCTCCATTCATTAGCTGGACCCTGGTGACTGAGGCGAACCACATGTTTTGGGAAAGCACCTGACGGAGGTGCCAGCCTCGCAGGGGCCAGATCCACACTCGACGAATAGGTTTCTTCCGGCCCTCGCAACCATACACATTTATTATTGTGCGGTTCTGGGCATCAGAAACCTGGATCCCACAGAGCGAGTGGTACTGGAGAATCTGTTTGCCAGAATGTATGGGCTACACCAGCCCTTGGTTCACAGTCCTCTTGCCTGTCTTTACGCAAGCAATGGAGGCGGAACCCTTATCAAGATGCCATCTCTCTGCGTTGACCCTGCTGGTTGCTGTTCATGAATGTGTATGAATGTAATGACACTGGTGTTACCCAGACTGACCAACATATATGCCCATTTGAAACCAGTTACCACAGGGCTACTTCTACCTGGAACTTTACTTGACCCTTGCCATGTGAAATAACACTTTCATAGGTCCCCAAAATAAGGACAAGGACATCTGCGTGCAACATAATTCTGCCTGCAGGATCACGACTAAGCTAGAATGGGGGGAGGGGCCAGAGAGGAGACAGCAACATGCATCGTATGAGGAACATATAAGAACCTACACCTCTCAGCCGAGAAGAAGGTAGGGGCAAGATCTCTTTGGTCTCTTGGGTGAGAGAGTTTTTTTCTCTGAAGCACGGCTGGCCACGGCTAAGTCCTCAGCGCGCGCGCCGTGTGACGCGGCTCCTGTTTGTCTCTCACTCGGGGTGGCATGTAGGTTTCTTGTTTTCCCAGAGAAAGGGTTCATTGTGGAGAGGGGAGTGGGTGAAGGCAAACTGTTGGCCGCCGCACGTGAGGCCCATTGGTTGCAATTCAGAGACAACTGGAGTTGACGCAGGCATTCCTTCCAAATGTAATCAAACGCCTCCTGCTGCCAGACGATGTGTTATTCAGTGGGGATCTGGTGAGGGTTGTTGAGAATCTGAGATGCATTCTGTAACTCTATCAGATGGGTGCTGGGAAGAGACAGAGAGAACAGAGGGGACTTACTTCCCTGGCAAGTTAACTTCCTGACGGTTGTGATCTCCAAGAGACCCTGGTCACTGGCTGTTGAGGAAGGGCTCTATAGAGAGGTGGGAAGCGGTGACACTCTGATGAGAGAGTAAGCCATGGATGGGCAGACCCACAGCGCAGACTCTCAAGGAACAGCCTGTGCTCTGCTCCCCCAGCTCTGTGTGCCGATGACAAGTTCAAAGAGGACAGAGTTTGGCTAAGAACAGATAGACTGGCTTTCTCTATTTTGAGCAGCCTTTATGGAAATGACTTTCTTAATCTGCCTCATTTGAACTGGAATTCACACACACACACACACACACACACACACACACACACAGTTACCTAGGCAGAAGAAGATGAGGAAATCTTTTGTCAACTGATCTGTGCAGAAGGGAACACCTGTCTCTAGGGGCCCGATCTGGGGTGGCTGATTTAGTGTCTACAGCCAAGAGACCTCAGGTCTGTCCTCTGAAGCTTTATAAACCATTGCTGGGTCCTGGGAACCTCCCAAAAGAATCTTTGGGACAGACACCTGTCAAAGGAACATGTCATGACTAGGTACCTCCAAACACTGCGATCAGTTGGGAACATTTTGCAGAAAGATCTACACTATAAAACTGCGGTTAAGCAACATGCAGATGGTGGCATAATTGCATCTTATCAGCATAGATATATTGCATTAAAAATACGTTCCCTTTTTACAGGCGTATTTTGGTTCCTGAGAATGTTGGGGGAGGAAGGGCTATTAACTCACTCAAAACTGGACAATGGCAAGCCAGAGACTCGGGAAGGGGTAGCATGACAGTTGGCAGAGAGCTGGGGTTGGAAGGAGATTGACCTCTTGCTGCCTACCCTTTGGTACTTACCAGATTTTGTACCTGATGCATGTATTAGCTATAAAAAGAACGTTAAAATTTTAATATATAGGATTCAACTCCACAAAATCAGATAAAACCAAGGAAACTACAATGAAATTTGGATTGTACTCAACTCCCTGTGATGGAACCGTCTCAACCATAAACTGCAGATACTTCCTACATCTTCCTCAAAGAGCAACAAGAATAAGGAGAGCTCTTTCAATGCGTATGCGTTATGACTTGACCAATCAGGGGAGACCAAGGCTGGTTGCGATGCCCTCATCTGCTGGTCAGGGTCATGTGGTTAGGCAGTCTCTGCCCACATGCCTTTTCTAGTTTCTCTCTTCCAATTTCTTTTCCTTTTTTTTTTGTTTTGTTTTGTTTTGTTTTGTTTAGGTTTTTGGGTTTTTTTTTCAAGATAGACTTTCTCTGTGTAGCCCTGGCTTTCCTGGAACTCTGTAGACCAGGCTGGCCTCAAACTTAGAAATCTGTTTGTCTCTGCCTCCCAAGTGCTGGGATGAAAGGCGTGCACCACCACTGTCTGTATCTTCCAATTTCTATCCAGTGTGCTAGTAAGTAGACTATGTTTCTAAGTCTGGTCTTCTCTTGTCCTTTAATCAGCCGTAGTGAAACGTTGTGAGCACACTGTCCTGGGCGATGCCTGGATTTTACCATGGGTGGACACCCTACGTCACCCTCTGGCTAGAGCCAAGCTCTTCTCAGTTTAGTACCATCTGCATGTCTTAAGCATTTGATAGCTCTGGGTCCTTGCTTTTTGCTTACGATATGTGCTGGGATAAGGGGAAATCAGTGGTGATTCCATATGAGCTATTCCCTTCCCCTGATAGAGTCCTAAGGGAGGCAGCGAATCTACTTTGGTTGGGTCTCAAAGTGGTAATGCCCTTCAAAGGAACCATGAAGCAAGAATTCCTTCCTTGATTCACCTCTGGCTTCTCTGTGACCTTTACCACACTGCTGTGTGCCAAGTCATTGCATTGAGGCAGTTACTGTCCCAAGTGGGTATCAGTAAAACAGCGAACAAACAAAATGCTATAGGGCTTTTAGGAAGCTGAGCTTGGTACTACTTTGGAAGGAAAATTCATTGGGAATGTCACATTGGCATAGATTTTGAGGGGCAGGTGGCTTTTGGCTAACAGAAAGGGAAGAAAGGGTGCCCTGAGAGTCAGGCATGCTGGGTGAGCATGTACTTGCCTGAACTTCAGACTACATGTGCAATGTGAAAATCATCACTGCACAAATCCAGTCCAAGAGGCTACTGTGTAGCCAAGTGGCACACCGGGTGGTACAGCCACATTCCTACTGTACAGCTGCCCACAGGCACAGAGCTAGGGAAAGCAGGGCCAAGATACACATGCAGGCCTTGGAGAGGAGAATCCGCCACCACTATTCCAGCCTGCGTGCAACGGGTGAAAACAGCCCAGAAACAGAAGCATCCACAACCGTGTCATATATTCTTCCTCCTGAACCTGACCTGCAACTCCAAAGAATGAGACATTATAGTTTGGCTGGATGTCATGGAATAGCATGATACTGGCATTTGGGAGGTAGAAGGAGGAGCATTGTGAGTCCGAGGCCTGCTTAAGTCACAGTGTGTGGGATCATGTCTCAAAAATCAAGCAGTACCAAAAAAAAAAAAAAAAAAAAAAAAAGAAAAAGAAAAAAAGAAAAAAGGAGAAGAAGAAGGAAGGAGAAGGAGGAGGAGGAGGAGGAGGAGGAGGAGGAGGAGGAGGAGGAGGAACAGGAAGGAAAGAAGGGAGGAAGGGCACAGACAGCTAACTGCTCAGCATTCTGAACAGCCTCTAGGCTTGGTCTGTTTGCTAAGACGTAAACAATATGGCTCCAACCAGAGGACCCAGCCCGATTGGGCGTGCAGCATTGTGAGAGCCCTACCACAGACCTGACTGACCAGAGCACAGACCACCTGTTCCAAAGAAACTGTCAGGTCATCCAAGTCTCCCCTCAGTTCTGACTCAGTTACTGAAGACACAGTCACTTAGACACCCTGCAGAATGGCACGCTTCCTGAGGAAAGAGGCAACACAGAGCCACGCTATTCCAGGTACATGGACAGTCAACTAGAACTATCTTGACTTTGTCTGAACATGTTGTACCTTCTTTGAGGCGCGTCTGTGTATACTAGAGAAATGCAAAGTAATGCCAAAGGCAGACTAAACAACCTTGTCATCCTTTGGTTTTATTACTTCTGTGAGGGAACCTATGATGTCAACATCACCATTCTTGACAAAACAACAACACCAACAAAATAAAAGGCCCAGGAGTAAAATATCTGTTTCTTTGCTTTATCAGGAAAAAAACAACCAACCTACTCACCCACCCACCAATCATCCAACCAACCAGAGCAGCAACAACAACAAAAAGCCCCACACATTTGTTCTGTGTTGTTACTGTTTAATCCTAGTATGTCTTCCACAGGCAAACCTCTTTGTCTGCCTGGCAACCTTGTAGCAGGATGTGAACAGTGAAAGGGGGATGGGAAGAAGGATTCATGGAAGAGGAGGATTGTATCTGCTGGATTCATGTGGACCCTGAGGCTCAGCGAGGCTAGAAAAGCTGATGAGGACCACAGCCAGTCAATGCTAATGTAGAAGGAAGCTCCTGCCTGGAGATCGCAAGCTTTCTACCTATCCTGGGCTCCACAGAACACCCTAACTTTAGGTCTTAGGAGCTGGAGGAGTCTCTGTGCCTGCTTTCCATATGCCCTCCCTCTCCATGTCCACCCTGAGCTCATTCGGGTTAAGGAATCCATCCATTGTGGGTTGGCAATACATCCAAATTTGAAGTTCTCAAGTAGAGGGAATTTCTTGTTCAGGCAGCCTATGACAGTTTCTGGAGACATACTGGGGTGCCCCAGTGGGGAGAACAAAGCAGGCATCACTGGGGATATCAGAGATACTGCAGGACATCTGACACTGCACAGAACAGAGCAGCACACGTGACACGTCATTGCGTCGCAACCAGGCATCAATGCACATCGAGTAGGAAACCCTGGACAAGAAGAATGAACAGGCCATCACCCCCAACATCACACACTGATAGAAAGCTGTGTCTCCTTTAGAAACCAGCGATGAGTATTTTGTCAACAGTTTTTCTTCTACACAATAAGAGGTAAAGAGAGAAACGAAGGCCCGGTGGAGGGAGACGACTGCTCCCGGTCTCCTACATAAGCTCCATAGAGAAGGAACAGCCTATTCCCCCAACCCAAGCTGAGACACCTCCTCCCCCACGCTTCCATCCCCCACCCCGCCCCACCAGCTCTGCTTGAAGCCTTGTGATCTGGAACTACTCACCAACAGACCTGTTCATCCCTCAGCTCGTTCTAGTACAAAGCTTGAAGCCATGCAGAGCAACCACAGGCAACAATGCCTCTCTCTCTCTCTCTCTCTCTCTCTCTCTCTCTCTCTCTCTCTCTCTCTCTCTCTCTCTCTCTCCCCCCTAGAAAAAAAACTGACATAACCAAGGAAGCCCTCATGTCTTCTTACAGCAGGAAAATTACTGAAAATAAATAAATTTCATAGAACTGAATGGGTTTTTTTTTCCCATTTTGATTTATCATAGCTTGTTTTGTTGATGTTTCTCAGTCAGTCATCGGAACAGGGATGGTCAGGGAAACTTTCTAGGAACTATGGTTCTGTTTTCAGGGTCTACATCTTGGCTAGAGCTTCTTTAACCCATCATAGAGGCAGCGAGAGTGCTCAGAATTCAAGTTCAAAATTGCTTTCAATCATATAGGCCCAGGAACTGCTCCTGTAGTATTCGTTGAACAGAGTTAATTCCTGTTACAGACTTATTTAACCAGTGCAGCTTGAACACAAACAGAAGAGACAGAGCCTGGGACAAGATCAAGGTGGTTCCCTCCCCTGACTGCTTGCAATCTGGCTGGGGACTTGAATGAACAAATAGCTTTTCTCTCTTCAGAAGCAGTCCCTCCAACTCACTGGGGGTGGGGGCGGGTTTTCTAGCACGAGTCTTGTTCTTGGCGTACAATACCTTTGTCTTTTTGTCAATTGGCTACTTAGTATTGAGCAATGAGATCAGGAAGACCTCTCCCTTCCAAATGATTCTAAAATCTCTGCAGGTCATGAGGATGATTGGTAAGTACAGCTCCCATTTCTTCTCCAGATGGCTTCACGCTTAAGGCATCCCTGACCATCCCTGCTCCGATAACTGGATGGATGCAGTAGCTTCTGGTAGGGAGTAGCTAGCCAGGTGATTACACGGCACTCTTGATGCAACCACGGTTGCGTTACTTGCTGATGCCTCGAGTGGTTCCCTCAGCCTTTCTCTGAGTCCAGTTTCATCATCTGTTGTAAGCCTGAAGCACCCTGAAAGCTTGGCTCAGTGGGACAAGGCTTTGCCCAGTATGTGCAAAGCCCTGGATTTCATATCCACCAATTAAGATTTTAAAAGAGAGGGCATGTCATAAGACATGTGCAGCAGCCAGCATGTGGCAACTGTCTGATGCCGTGGTAGCTCAAGCACCAAGCACTGAGATTTTTGTGCTGCAGACCTCAAAACCCAAGGGACACAGGCATTACTTCCTAAAGGTCCATAGTACAGCAAGTAAGCAGGAAAGAATCTGATTGGCCACACTCAACAAGAGACCTCAGTGCACTTGGGATGTTTACTGTAAGACATATCAGGGACCTGGTAATAGCTATTTCTAAATGGGTACAAGAACTCTGTGTCCTTAGAAGAGATACATTCAAACTAGACTTTGAAGAGAGGCTAAGTCACTCCAGGCATCCTCTTCATCAAGTTGTATTGGACCTTTCTAGAAGGGTTGATTGCTTCGCTTCTAGGGCAATGGAAGTGAGAGGCCTGGGGGAAAACCATACTGCTGTGGGGTGGGGGAACAGGTATGAACTTGGGATGAGGGTGTGGGGCCCTTAAGGATTGTGAAAGGGTGGTTTATACACATCAGATCCCTGCTGCTGAGTTAAGTATGGTCAAGGAGAGAAATGGTTGAAGAAGAAATGGCAAACGGGCATGAAGTGCGATACGCTAAAAGCATAAGAAGGGAATTAAGTGAAGCCCTTGTAAGCCTTGTAAGAGAGGCATGCCCTGGCATGTCCCTTCACCGATACAGCCCCACATCTATCTGGTCATCTTGTCTTGCGATGTGGTGGTTCCCTTCTCTGAATGGTGCGGCCCTTGAAAGGCCCAGGGGTAGTGATGCCATCCAGCAAGCCTTCACCAAATGGTGGCTGAAATGGTAAGTTGTAGACACTTGTGAACGTGGAAGGAAAAGTATAGAAACTGGTGGGCCCATGGAAGATTTTTTTTTCCACAGTTCGTTTGAGAAACAGTAAGGCCGGAAGAACAGCGGGAAGGATGTGGAAAGGGTAGGGGAGGCCAGAAACGGGAAAAGCAAGGCCCTGGAGACTTGTACAAGGTGAGGCCAGGGACAGATGAGGACCGAGGGTCAAAGCCTGCCGAAGACGTGACTGGGTACACAGAAGCGTGATGATGCTAAGACCGGTCTACTCAGAAAAAAACTGCTCAAATCATAGGGGCACCATGCAGGTAGGAATCCACTGGGTATTTGTGGACAGGGTGAATGGATGAGTTCCTGACACTAAATGGGACTTAGTAACTCAGTCTTATCAGGGTATGACAGGAGCTTACAAACCACCAGCTCTTTCATTCCGGATGTGCGCAAACATAGGTAAAGGGGTAACTTAGACCTTTTGATCCCATAACTTTCAGGTGATAGATTTAAGGCATAAAACCAAATCTCCGGACTGCCGGGCTAGTTTCTTTCCAGTATGTGATATGGTTATTTTCTTCAATTCTTAAAAAGAACTTCAGAGGAAATGGTATGCATGAATATCATATACCACTTGTAATTTATTTTTTTAACTAAAAGCTACATTGGGAATTTCATTTCCGTTTTGCCGATTAAAATAGGAATTTTGAAAGTCATGCATATTGATTGAGGCATCCTTGGCTTTGGGGCCAAATTGTTCCAATAACTGTTACCTTCTGTAATCCTATTTCCCCAGACATTTCTCTCTGGCCCACCCAGATACTAGAGTCCTGGCCCGGTAAAGTGTACAGTAGTAGCTGTCTCCGTTCAAGCCTGGGACAGCTCTGAGCACAGCTGATCCTTTGCAAAGGTAAATTTGACCTTAACAGTTATTCACATAGTACTTTAACCAATTCATCTCTAGGAGGTATGGCTTTAAACTCCCTTAAACCACACCAAAAACTAATCCCGAGATGTGTCCCCCCTTGGTGTCTATCAGGTGGCTTCTGAAGCCCCTCACCGTCCTTGCTGTTGTGATGAATGGTAGAAAAGGTTTAGTCTTCCCTCTGCAGAGCTTGCACCCTAGTTGAGGAGAAACACTTTTAAAATAAGTAACAATCCAGTTTATGAGCAAGGCTTGATTTTTTTTTCCCCCCTGGAAACCCTCGGGCATTAAACAGCTGAGTGAATGCCGCCTCCGAAAGCTGCCTGTTCTCATTCCCAGCGGGCATAGGAGTGAGCGTGCCTCCCTCATCCGAGCCTATAGTCATCAGTCTCTGAGGACAGAGAACATTCCTTCCCACTTTTTTTTTTTTATCCCACGGGGAAAGGCATGTGATGCGAGATGAATCAACATATTAAAGTTGAGATTTCAAGATGGCAGCGTACACAAGGACCGGAGGCGATGTCTTACCTCCCAGCACAGGCAGATCAATCCAGAGCCTTCTCCCAACTTTATTTTTTTTTCTCCTTTCCAACTTGTCTTCTGCCCTGAGCCAGCTGTTAAAAGCTTGACTGGCTGTCGGCTTGGGCAAATGTGCTTTACTAATAGCAACAGCAAATAGGTAGCGTGAGTCCCCACTCTGTGCCAGGCACAGCTATGATTAATTTATGTATATCAACTTGCTGTACAGTGGCAGCAGATGGGATCTTGGTTCTGGTGTTCAGTGCCTGTCACAGAGTGTGACAGACCTGCTGCTTGGGGGACTGGATGAGGAAGAGACAGTCAAACCAATTGCTAGTTGGAGTATAATAGGTCAGGATGATCTTCGGAAAAGGGATGACACAATTCCTAATAAGAGTGTAAATTTTTCTTGGATTTAACAATCTAACCTCAGGAATCCTTGCTATAGCAATAGTAGCAAAAACCATGTAAGGATTTGTGCACAAGGCTGTCTGTGACACTGTCACTTGTACAACCAAACACATCAAATCAGGATGAATGTCAATCAATAGCGACGCAGGTGGCAAGACATCTAGTCTATAGAAGGTTAGACTTCAAAATAAGACATGGAATTTGAGTTGTTTTCACAAAGTGTTTTAAAATTTAAGAAATACACGTTGGGGCTAGAAGCACGTACTGTTCTTGCAGAGAGCCCAGGTTTGGTTTCCAGAGCCCAGAGCTCAGTCACCTGTAACCCTAGTTACAGAAGTTCCAATACCCTTATATGGCTGCAGGATTACCTGCATGCTTATGGAGCACACAGGTAGACTCAAGGGGCACACACCATGTAAAATAAATTAGTAAATAGATCCCTAAAATAAAAAGTATATGTTAGCATTTGCTGTAAACAGCAATGTCAGTATAATCAATATGTTTAACTTAGGAAGTGCTTTGTTGTTGTTGTTGGGGGTATTTCGAGACATGCTCTCAATGTGAAGTCCAGTGTATGGACTTCAGCTTATGATCCTCCTGCTTCATCAGCTCCAAGAAAATTATTTTGATTGACAAATGATAACAGAGTGGACGGAAAATTGGGAAGTATTTACTATCTTATTTTTAAAGATGGGGGAAGGGTAGTTTCTAATGTATAATTGCCCTTTCTCAAAGGTGAGCTGTTAAAATTCTCCCTTAAATGCTGGCTATTTGAGGAAGATGGTAGTGGCCGGAAGCTTCTTACCTTCTGATAACTAACTCCAGGAAGATGAGGCAGACGGTCAGTGCTCAGGAGACCTCTCAGAGAGAGAGAGTGACCATGGCTAAAGTTGTCTGACAAGGAATCAAAGGGACATGCCTAAGCAGGCGTGGAGCAGAAGGGCTCACAGGAGAAAGCCATCATTGAGAACGCTATCTTGGCGTTCTCCTGGTGCAGCGCATTTGTCTTGCTTTAATTTTATTCCTACGCCCAATTTTAGGTGTTCTTCCAAATTGTCCAATTCATACAAATTTATTCAGACACAAATATTCTTTGAAAATGTCAACTGAGCAGACCACTTCTACGCTGCCTTAAACTCCTTCTAATTAATGGGTCCACCCTCAGCCCTCACAGATGCCTCCTTTTACCTGATGCTTACTTACAGCTATATGCCTTGACTGGCCTGCCCTGCCCGTGACTAACCAATGGCCATTTGAACTCACACCTTTCACCTTTCACCTTTCACCTTTCCCCTTTCACCTTTCAACTCTATCTCCCTTCCCTTGGATTCCAACACTCCATCTGCTTGGTGGGTCCTACTCAGCCTTGACGGCTGCCCTCAAACGCCTCCCTTTCTAGATATTTTGCTTGCCTCGCAACAGACCCAGTCATTTTCTCTTCTGAGCTCCAAAGCACCTTGTTAGTTTGGGCAGGGGGAACTACAGTGCCACTGGTCTCCCCAGAGGGCACTGAAGGTATGTGCGTCTTTGTGTGTACCCCCAGCCTCTGTCACAGTGGCCACCCGAGACAGATGCTCACAAGCCGGGGCATAGAATATATAGATTATGAGTCCCAACATATCAAACACCTCTTTGCACAAGAATTTTTCTCCCTATAACATACGTTTCTATTGATTGAAGATCTATAAGAGGAATCTGCTCCAAATAAGTACTACTCCACCCACAAGCATGCCCCAGGACCATCCCATTGACTGGTTGTTCTGAGCTGCACTGATTCCTAGTGGGTCTTTGAAGCCTGTTCAAACTCCAAGGGACCGGGTCTAACTGGGTCCTGAGGTGAGCCTGGCACAGAGCTAGTGGCCAGATCAGAAAAACGGATATGAGCACAGCGTGTTCTCAAGGTAAAAGGCTGAGCCTGCCCTGGAGCCACTGGCCCTTTGATAGTACACTGATCATGTAAGAGTCCTTGGCCCAGCCTGGCTCAGCCAGGAACTGATCACTGGCAATAGCATTCCTCCCAGGCTAATTGATCTGTTTCTGTCCTCTGATGTTCCTGGGCAGGAGTCAGCACATTTCTGCCTGTGCCTAGGCCTTCCCCATGCCAGGCTCACAGAGAGAGGTAAGCCTCTTGTGTTGAGCCTCACCCTCATGCTTGAGCTTGTGCTGTATCCCGTCCCTGTTTCTTCTCATCTCTTCAAGCTTTTCTCTCCCCTATCCTGGTTTTCTCTCTGAAAGCTTTCGCTTCCCTCACTCTAGCCTACCTCCCCTCCCTTCTTCTGCCCCTCCCCTCCTATTCCTCTCCCATCTTCTTCCTTCCCTCTGCCTGGCCTGTTTCTGTCTGATGATACTCTCTGTATCTCATGCAATACCATCCTCTCCTTCCTGTCTATAGGACTTGCCAGCACTCCCATCTTGACGCCCCCATTTCCTTCCACACCATTGGAGAGGTATCCCCTTTGCTTTCCTGCCCATGGGGTTGGACAGAAGTCAACTCGATGTCTGGACCTTCTGACACGTCTCTCTTCCTCTAAGCATCTGAGCAAAGAATACTGTATTCCAGGTCTTGTCAACGAAGTTTCAGGCTCAGTCCCGTCCGTCCTACCTTTGCCACATTCCCTTCCCAGTGGCGAAGCTGACCTATGCTAATGCCCAGAGCACAGGTCCAGGACCATGGCCAAAGTCAGTAGGGTGTTGGCTCTGGGATGCCCTCATGCTGAGTCTGGCAACCCAAAGTTTACAAGTTGTCTTCTTGCCCTTTTGCCCATCTCCTGAGCTTGGCAGGGTCACTCTGTGTACTCAAGCCACCCATGAGTGGCCATGGATAAATGATATGGCTTTAGCTTCATGGTGATTTAAGGTGAGAAACTTGATGCAGGCACAGCCGATAGATCTGCTCCTTCTTTTCAAACCCAGAACCTTGCACGTGTCAGGCAAGACTTCTCCTACTGGCCTATACCTTGAGGCTGGCCCATTCATTAGCCATCCTGCTTTCTTATATAGAATGAAACAGAGGCCTCTACTGAGTGTCCAGTCGCTGGGGCCACAATTAAGATATGGATGGAGTACTTTCTTCATTTACGCATCCAACAAAAGTTACCATCACTTATGGCCATGAAAATAACATTGTTCCCAGTGTCCAGTGTTTATACCTTTATGATAAAGGAGATTATCTGGACCACACAGGACTATGAGAAATGTCTGAGATAAATAAGAAAGAATCAACGAGGGTCTGGCTGTGTCCAGTGAGAAGACTTGCAGAGTAGCATAGAGTTGAACTGAGTCTTTTATATAAACAAGCAAATGAACAGATGTTCCAACCATTTACGTGTTTGCAACGGAAGGGCCTTGCTTTAGTACAAAAATAAATAACAAATGATTTCCAAGAACATCTGTGTGACCAAAAGTGTTGGTGGGAGAGTCAACCACGTTGCATCACTGCAGAATTCCACTGACATTTTAAATCAAAGTAGACATGCCCTGGGCTCCAGGGATGACTCAGTGGTTAGAGTTAGGGTTAGGGTTAGGGTTAGGGTTAGGGTTAGGGTTAGGGTTAGGGTTAGGGTTAGGGTTAGGGTTAGGGTTAGGGTTAGGGTTAGGGTTAGGGTTAGGGTTGCTCTTACAAAGGACTGGAGTTTGTTTCCTGCATCTACATCAGAAGCTCACAACCACTGCCTACTCCAGCTCCTGGGTATCTAATACTATCTCCTGTATTCTAAATAGTACTACCACTCATGTGTACAATCCCCAAACACACACACACACACACACACACACACACACACACACACACACACACTCAGAGAGAGAGAGAGAGAGAGAGAGAGAGAGAGAGAGATTTCAAAATAAATCTTTAACATAGACCTTTTTTTGAGAATTTTATGCACATTTACAATGTCTTAACATCATTTCCATACCCTTCTCTCCACTCCAAGTCTGCTCCTGTTACTTCCCTTGAATTTAAGACATCTTATAATTACTGTTAATATATAGTATATATTATAATATATATAGCACACCCATATTACATATATACATACTACACATACACATAACCTACTGAATTCAATTAGTATTGCCCATATGTGCATGGATGTGGGCATGGATGTTTAGGGATGTGCACTTAGGACTGGGTAACCTATCACAGGGCTCATTCCTGGAGAAAACTGATTCTCCTTCCCTCCCCAGTCATTGATAGTTTGTAACTTTTCATCTATGAGTAGAGCCATGTGACGTTTCCCCCATCTATGTGGAAATATCACCTGGTATGGTGATTTTGCGGGGCTCAATGCAGGCATCCATATTGCTGAAGCTTCGTGGTTCAGAGATCCTGCCATGTCTAGAAGACAGTACTTCTGTCCCTTACACGTGTTCTGCATCCTCTTCTAAGTTGATTCCTGAGCCTTAGGAATAACTGTTGTGTTGTACATGTACCAATTAAAGCTGAGTATTCCATGACTGCTTATATTTTAGCATTTTGAGCAGTTGTGAATCTCTGTAGAACTTCTGTCTGCTGCAAAAAGAAGCTTTTTTGATGAGGGCTGAAAGCTATCCACATCTGTGGGTATAAGGCTAAGTGTTTATATATTTACGTTTGCAATATATTTATAGTTGAAGGCTATATTGGTTTAGGAAAGTGAAATTAGTAGGTTCTCCTCTAGGGTCTGTGACCTTTTCTACTCTGGAATCTTGCCTAGGTTTACAATATGGGTTCCTCCTATTGAGATGGCCTTAAAATGTATTGCTTGAAGTAATATTGTGATGATGACTATCCTAACAAAAGCAATTTGCAGATTCAATGTAATCCTAGTTGAAATTCTCATAAAATTCTTCACAGGGATAGAAAAAAATATTATAAAATTCATATCAAAGCACAAAAAATACAAAACCAGAAAGTCACAATCCCAAGACAAAAGAATAACAGTAGAAGGATTACCATATCAGATTTCAAGTTATATTAGAGATTCTTTGGTAATAGAATCAGCATGGTCTTGGCAAAAAGACAAACATGTAGATCAGCAAAAAGAGAACAGAGACCCAAACTCAATCTCGCATAATTGCAGCCACCAGACATTTGATAAAGATACCAAAAATTACCCTCAGGGGGAAGGTCAACATCTTCAACCAATGGTGCTGGGAAAACTGGATGTTCTACCTGTAGAAGAATGAAATTACACCCTTACTGATCACCATGCACAAAAACAAACTCCAAATGCATAAAACAACTCAATGTGAAACCTTAAATGTGCAAACTTGTAGACCAAAGCATACAGAGTATCCTAAGAGACAGAAGCCCAAGAAAGGACTTTCTAGATAAGATTCCATTCTTTCAGAAATTAAGGCCAAAACCTGGCAAAAATTAGAAAGAAAATATCAATTGATTGTAGAGGAAGCCTGAGTGTGGGTGACAGACCTTGCTAGCTCTCTGTCTAAGAATGGATTAATATCCAGACTACACAAAGAATTGAAAGCACACACACACACACACACACACACACACACACACACATCAATAAGACAAATAACCCAATTTTAAAAAGTTTTATGGAGCCAGAGAATTCTCAAAACAAAGTAAAAATAACTCTAACCAAGAAATATCTTTAAGTGGTTCCTGTCTTTAGCAATCAAGAAAACGTAAATTAAAACTGCTTTGAGATTTTATTGTATGCCAGCCAGAATGGCAAAGATCAAGAGAAGAACTGGCACCAGATGCTTGTGAACTCTCATCCAGTACCGGTGGGGACAGCAAACTATTGCACTGCAAACTGTTGCAGGCACAGTCAAAATCAGTGTGGAGAATGTTCCAGAAGCTAGAGGGCTGCCAACTGACCCAGCTATAAGAACCCCTTGGCGTGTGCCCACAAGACTCTATCCAATTGAGGAGATCCTGCTTACCCATGTTCCTTGCTACTGGCTTCACAATAGTGAGAAAACAGAAGCAGCCTAGATATCTATCAACTAATGAGTGCACAATGAAAATGTGGAACACACACACACAGTGGGATTCTATTCAGCTATAAATAAAAACGAAGCCATAAAACTTTCAGGTAAATGGATCAGACTACAAAATATAGTGAGTGAGCTAACGTAGACCCAGAAAGATTAGTGCTACATGTCTGCTTTCATTGTGGATCCTAGCTCTGAATCTTTAGATGTACATAGACACGTGTTAGTCAATCTGTAAGCCCTAACTCAAGGTTAAACATTCTAAAGAAAAAGGGAGAAAGGCATGAGGATTTAGAAGCAGAAGTCTGAATTGTTCATTAGTGTTCAAGGTAGAAGGGTCCATTGTGGGTGGTGCCATCCCTGGGCTGATAGTTCTGGATTCTATAAGAAAGCAAGCTGAGCAAGTCAGGGTAAGCAGCATTCCTTCAGCACTACTGCATCCACTCCTGCCTCCAAGTTCCTACCCTGTGTGAGTTCCTGTCCTGACTTCCTTTGGTGATGAACAGTAATGTGGAAGTGCAAGCTGAATAAACCCTTTCCTTCCCAGATTGCTTCTTGGTTATTAGAAACCCTAACTAAGACAAATAGCCTTACCTCTTTCCCAAAGCAGCACCTCAAAATCCCTTGACATAGGTCCAACCTCCACCTTGAGTCATTAGGGACCAAACCCAAAACCCTTGAACTCTTGGGTGATGAATCATATCTGAATCATAGTAACCATCAACACTCTTTAGGATGGGTGACTGACACTTCATGCAGGTGGGTGTCTCACTGGTCCAAATCAATACTATTTACGCTAGTGGGGGCATTTGGGGTGGAGTCTGCTATCAATCTTGAGATACAGCAAATTGTCTTGTGTGATGGCTTGGTTGAAAATGGTACCAAATAGGCTCATATGTTTAAATACTTCATTTCCTATTGGTGGAAGTGTTTGGGAAGGATTGGGGGAATAGCCTTTATGAAGGAGGAGTGAGTTCAGGAGTGGGCTCTGAGGTTTCAAAAGACTCACAAAATCCTCATTGTGTGCTCTCTCACTCTGCCTCTTGTTTATAAACTAAGTTATTCACTCTCAGCTACTGCTCCAGTTCTTCCTACCTCCACACTTTTGCTCAGCCATCCTGGACTCTAAACCCCTGAAACCATGAGCCAAATTAAACACTTTCTTAAAAAGTATAAGTTGCCTTGGTCATGGTATTTTATCACAGCAATTGAAAAGCAATTAATGTGTCTTGGTCTTTGTTGAGAAAAAGTGATGAGACATAAGATGAAGAAGGGAATGGAGCAAAGATACCTAACTTTTGGCAGAAGACACCTTCCCGTCTCAGCATAAACATCCAATATGCACAGATGTTCTTCCCCTGAACCCTCAGGAAAGAAAGATAATTCTTTAGCAATAAAGTAGCATAACCAAGACAAAGTAGGGAAAATGAACCATCATTATCCGTGTAAATTGATACATAAGACAGAATTTTCCAGAGGGAACTGCAACCTCTCCTAGTCTCTTATTTTAAATGCTATTTATTCTCAGTTCCATTTATGTCAGTAGAGCTAATAAGGTTACGTGTCTTTTAACCACTGGATTTAATGTACCTGTTTTTGAACCCTGGAGATTTTTTTTTTACACACATGATGTTAATTACTTCAAAGGATTAGGGTTCCTACTCTAAGCGAGAGGTACAGAATGTGGACCTGCAGTCCGTGAGCATGTCCAATTATCGATGCATTTCCAACCAGAATGGACTTAGCACCTTCTGGAAGAGATTTGCCTTCACATTTGGTAGCCACTCCCTACACATGGCCTCTTTAAAACTTGCTTTCTAGTAACTTGTGGGCGCGCCCATGCAGTTCTCTGTATCAGGGCCCTTAGGAGTCATAGCTATGCTCCAGAAACCTACCTTCTAACTCTTCCCACTTAGAGCTTCTTTATTCACTTTGTGTGAAGACAGAGATTTACTTCCTATGAAAGTCCTGGGAGCACTTTGATGATCACCCCCTCAAAGACTTAGAACTATATATTCTAATTGCTCACTGACATCTGATCTCTTTGCCTTATCTGGACTGTCTTTGACTCAATGACACTGAACCTTTCCCCAGGGAATAGTAAATGATTTATATGGTGATTGATTTGAGGTTTTCCCCTAACATCCCACCTGCACCAAAGAATGGCTTTAAGTTTGTTTATTTTAACATACTTTACATTTTTATGGAGGAAAGGAATTCATACCTAATTCACTGCATGCCATTTTATTGTGTTTTGCAGATAATGCACTTTTACAGCTTAAATGTGTCCACAGCCCTAAACCAAACAGGTCTTTACATGAGCAGGAAATGCCACTGAGTGTGAAAAGTACTTGTCTCGCACTCAAAGGCCTCTGCACTAGACAACATAAAACAAGCACAAATTGCTCTATCAATGCTAATTGCCCAATGGCTTGCTCTTATTGTGTCTCTTTAAAAAAAGTGTATAGGATCACTCTGTGAGGTTATTCCATATGTAGACCAGGCTGGCTTCAAACTTACAGGCCTGACTCTGCCTCCAGAGTACTGGGTTGAAAAGCACATGCCACCATTCCCAGCTATCTGTGTCACATTCTTATAATTTTGTCTTCCATGCATTCCTGTTATTGTTACATATGTGAAAGTGACGTTTACTTGCTGGTCTTTGATGTTCCTCCTGCACATTTCTGGGAACGTCATGGGTTCCCATTTTAGAAGCGGCTAAGTTAACCAAGGAGTGTCGCATGGGATCTACCTGCTCCACCAACCAGTTACCACCCCACTTTCTCCCCCTGATCGGATCTCTCTTACCTAAGACAGGCAATACTGAAATCATGCCAACTAATAGCCACACAGTAAGCCAGCTGTGCCCAAGTAGAAGGAAGAAACGCATATTTCTTAATTTAAATAAAAAATTAGAAATGATCATGTTTAAAGAGAGAAGCATAAAGCCGGGCAGTGGTGGCGCATGCCTTTAATCCCAGCACTTGGGAGGCAGAGGCAGGTGGATTTCTGAGTTCGAGGCCAGCCTGGCCTACAGAGTGAGTTCCAGGACAGCCAAGGCTATACAGAGAAACCCTGCCTCGAAAAAACAAACAAACAAAAAAAACAACAACAAAAAAAACAAAAGAGAGAGAGAGAGAGAGAGAGAGAGAGAGAGAGAGAGAGAGAGAGAGAAAGAGAGAGAGAAGCATGCTGAAGGCTAACATAGGTTTAAAACTAGGCTCCTTACATGAAATAGCCACCTGAATGCAAAGAAGACAGCTTGGAAGTGCAACCCCAACAAGCAGACGAGTGATAACATAGTTTAACAACCGTATTGGTGGGCATGGAGGCAGTGCTAGTGGTTTAAGTAGAAGATCAAAGCAGCCAAAGCATTCCTCAAAACCAGAGCTCTCTTTAATTCTGTACCTGCTGAAAGAGTGAAAGAAGTTAAAGGAGAAAAATCATATAACAGAGGTTTGATCACAAAGCTTGAAGAAAGAAAACCATTTCTCTGTAGCAAAGAAGGGAAACATGAAGCAAGCCAGCCTTGCTGCAGTAGCCAGAGAAGAGGTCTAGATCTAGCCAAGAAAGCCAGTAAAGACACAACACTCAGTAAGCTAAGCAGCTTGGTCTTGGTACAAGGTCTATCTGGGGCTCTCAGAGCTACAGAGAATGCAAATGTTCAAAGGTCACACAGACTTTTGCCAGGGGACAATGCTGCTGTTAACTCAAAGGTCAAGGCAAAGCTCACTTAAAACACCTAGAAAGGGGACTACCATCAGGATATAAAGTGAACTTAAATAAATGAGGGAAAAAGCAAGTCTTAACTTTGTGTTATTGTAAGATTGTCCCACTCAGCTGCCTCTACAGACACACCCCCATTCTACTCCTCAAGGACTTTCTAAATCTATGCTACCCTGTTTGCTACATGGGACTAAGCCTGGGTGGTAGTACAGCTGTTCATAATGTGGTTTGCTGAGTATTCAACCCACTACTGTGACCACTACTCCAAGGAGCAAATATTGTGGCTTATTAACAAAGCACCTAGTAACCCCAAAAGCTCAGATGAGTACTCACAGTGAGGCTGAGTACCCCTCCCCCCATGCACAACATCCACTCTGTCATAAGGAGTGATTCCAAAATTCCGGTCTTATGAAGAAAAATTTCAGACTGTAGCTACCATTGACAGATGACATATCTGATGGGGATAGGACAGTTAACTGAAGAATTTTTGGAAAGAGTTCAGCTTTCTGGGCGCTATGGAAGACACATTTGTGACCCATGGGAAGCCTCATGAATTAAGAGAAGTTTAGAAGCAGCTATCCCCAGTGTATGTGAATGACTAGGAAGGGTTTCTGACTTCAGCGGAGGAGAGAGGCAGACGTTGCAGAAACACCAAGAGGAGTAGAATGGGGGTGCGTCTGAGGAGGCAGCTGAGTGGTGCAATCTCATGAGAACAAAAAATTAAGACTTGCTTTTCCACATTTACTTACTTATTCATTTTATAGCCTGACAGTAGTCCCCTTCCCCACATAGCCTCTCCCCTATCTCCTTCTCCTCTGAGAAGGGGGTGGTCTCCCCAAGTACCAACCCACCCTAGCATAACAAGTCAATGCAGTAGTCCACTAGATTCTTCCTCTCCCATTGAGCCAGAAAAAGCAGCACAATTAGAACAGGATCTTCAGACAGGCAACAGTCAGGGACAGTCCCTGCTTCACGTTTTGGGAGACCCACATGATGACCAAGCTGCACATCTGCTACATGTTTGTGGGGCCTATGTCCAGCCCTTGTATCCTCTTTGGTTGGTGGTTCCATATCTGGGAGTTCCCAAGGGTCCAGGGTAGTTGACTCTGTTGGTCTTCCGGTGGAGTCCCTAACCCCTCCAGGTCCCTCAATCCTTTCCCCAACTCTTCCACAAGACTCACCAAACTCTAATGTTTGGCTGTGGGTCTCTGCATTTGTTTCAGTCAGCTGCTGGGCAGAGGCTCTCAGAGAGCATTTATGCTAGGTTACTGTCTGCAAGCATAACAGAGTATCATGGTTTTCTGAAATGGCTTCTACTTGAAGCAAAGATGCTATGAACACTGTTAAATAAGAACAAAGACTCCAGAATAGTATGTACATTTAGGAGGGAAAGCGGTGCTACTTTGAGAAGGAAAAACTGATGCAGTGCGAAGAAAATGTTCTTAATCAGCCAGGCATAGCGTTACACCTTTAATCCCAAGAGGAGTGAGAGTTTGAGGCCAACCTGGTCTACATGGTGAACTCAAGGATAGCCAGCACTATGCAGTAACCCTGTTTTGAAAGGAAAACAATATATAATCAAACAATTTCTCCTGGTATCAGGAATCTTTCATGAAATGAGGACTCCATTGATGCTGTCAACCCAATATTTCCAGTTTTAAATCGGTTTAAGGAATTTCCACAGCCTTCTCAACTATTAACAACCACCAGGCTGAGCAGTCAATAGCCATGAAATTTGAGGCAAGAACAAAGAATATCCACTAGGAAAACAATATGTGACTGTGGGAACAGATTTTGTAGTGTAGTTGATGTATGTGATGGTTGGAGCTCATGAGCTCATGCTGAGTGGCACTGCTAGGAGGTGTGGCCTTGTTAGAGTACTTGTGGCCTTCTTGGAATGGGTGTGGCCTTGTTGGAGGAAGTGTGTCACTATGGGGCGGTTGAGGATGCTTTGAGATTTCAGAAGCTAAAGCCAGGCATAGTGGCTCACTGCTTTTTTCTGTTGCCTTTGGATCAACATGCAGAACCCTCAGCTTCTTCTCCAGCACCATGTCTGCCTGCATACTATTGTGCTTCCTGCCACGACAGTAGTGGACTAAACCTCTGAGATTGTCAACCAGCCCCAGTGAAATGTTTTCCTGTATAAGAATTGCATGGTCATGGTGTCTCTTCACCCCAACAATAAAACCCAAACTAAAACCGAAGTTGGTACAAGTGGTAGGGGATTGCTGTCATGGGCCTGACCATGCTTTTATGTGGAGGAATGTGGATTTGGGGCTTTGGATTAGAAAAGGAGTAGAACACTTTAAGCAGACCTTAATGGACCATCCTAGAGGAACATGGAAGGCATTACTGGAAGTTCTGATTTGAGCTGTCAAGGACTAGCTCAAGAGGTTTCAGAGGAGAAGAATTTTTGGAAGTGGCTGAAAATCATTCTTGTGATATTTTGGATAAGAATGTGGTTGCTTTTTGCACTTGTCTGAAAATTCTGCCTGAAGCTAGATTGAAGAGTTTGGGATTAATGGCATTGGCAGAGGAAATTTCCAAACAGCCTAGTATAGGCTCTGCTGTGTAGTTATTTGTATCTAGTCTTATAAAGATCTATAATAAAAACAAACTAGTTGAACAAGGGGGGCAGGGAGAGAAAAGGCACCAGGAAGTAGAAAGGAGCTAAATTCGGTGTTCAAAGAAATAAACATATTTTTAAAAGTCTGATATTAAACTGAATAAGGGGAGTGGTGACCTCAGGGCAAGATCCCACCAAGCTAAGCTTCCAACTTGTGAAAGGGAATTAAAGAAAAGCTTAGGGCTGGCTGTGGTGATGTGGGCATTTAATCTGGAGGTAGAAACAGGCAGATCTTTTAGTTTAGGCTGGCCAGGTCTACAGAAGGAGTTCCAGGACAGGCAAGCTTGGCAGTGAAATAAACTATTAAAAACAAAGAAGGCTGGTAAAAAAAAAAAAAAAATATATATATATATATATGTATATGTATATGTATATGTATATGTATATGTATATATATTTGAACAAGGGGGCCATGTTCCAGCCCCGGCAAGCAGCAGAAGCTGGCAGCTTCACCCACAAGGTTCTGAGTTTAGAGATTATGCTAGAAGAAAGGGATTGTAGACTCTTTTGCCACAGCTAAAGAAAGCTGCTGAGGCCAGGCATGTGGCCTGGGCGTCCCAGCATAGAAGCCAAGAGAAGCCATTGTTTGAAGCTATGAAGATGAAGCCCGGATTGCCTTAGAGACCCCAAAATACTGGAGATGCCAGAGCTCAGGATACATGCCTGCCCAGGGAAGCTGATAATAGGGTGTAGAACCAACCTAAGAGAAAGCAGTATATTACTGATTTCCACAGAGACGACAAGAGAGATCTGAAGAGTATTTTGATATCAGACATGGAGGGACAGTGTTTGGAGTTTGCCCATTTGGTTTTCAGTTTTTCTTTGGCCTAGTATTTCCCAATTATGCTCCCTTCCCTCCCTTTTGGAACAGTAATCTAAATTCTATGCTATTATTGACAGAAGTATGTGATCTACTTTTTTTAATTTTGATTTTATAGGTGTTAGTTAAGCGATTGTCATGAGTCTCAGAAGAGACTGGACTTTTACAGAATTGAAACTGTTATAGACTATGGGGGATTTTGAGGTTGGACTGAATGAAGTTTTACATTATGTTATGGCTACAAGTCTAAGGTTGCCAGGGAGTGGAATGTAGTGGTTTGAAAGAAAATAATCCTCACAGGCTCATAGTGTGTTGCCCTATTAGGAGGTGTGACCTTGTTGGAGTAGGTGTGGTCTTGTAGGAGGAAGTGTGTCAATGGGGGAGCACTTTAAGGTCTCAAAAGCTCAAGCCAGGCCTAGGGGCTCACTGTGAAGGAAGAGGGTTTATGGGACCTATGGGGAGGGGGGGAACAGGGAAAGGAGAAATCATTTGGAATGTAAACAAAGAATGTAGAAAATAAAAACAACAACAACAATAAAAATGATGATGATGATGATGATGATGATGATGATAATAATAATAATAATAATAATAATAATAACAATGTGAATGCAGAGCACACTGTGGAACAAAGGAAAACCAGAAAGCTGGTCAACCCTACTGTTTATCCCTCGCTGACTTAGCCAACAAACCTGTATTGACATGTCTTCATATCAAACACTGTGTTTACCCTGCAGATACAAAAGTAAACCATAATATCTAATTTCAGCTATTCAGCTCTGCATACTATGGCCAACAGCCAAATCTGACTGGACATGAAGTTTTACTGGAACACAGCCATAACTCTTCTTGTATGTGTGGTTTTTCCTCGGAAGTACAGAGTTAAGTAGTACTGATAATGACCCTGCGTCTTGCAGTTCTGAAAGATCAGTCAACAGTACCTATAGAAACAAATTATTAGTGTTTAGATTTTGACTCACTTCAAAAGTGACCACAACACACTGAAAGCAGTGCCACGTGGAACACAGTGCCAGAGAGGAAAATCAAGGACAGCATCTCTGACTAGCACCTTCGGGATAGAGACCATGTGCACCTCATTTGCTGCTGTGCTTAAAATGAATGCTTAGTGCCCAGCACATAGTATACACTCAATGCACTCAGTTCATATT
Source organism: Apodemus agrarius (assembly GCA_964023405.1). Lineage (NCBI taxonomy): Eukaryota > Metazoa > Chordata > Mammalia > Rodentia > Muridae > Apodemus > Apodemus agrarius. The sequence continues at coordinate 76,863,711 of OZ030018.1, forward strand.
TGTTGAATGGATATATAGATAGAGTGGAGGTGGAGAGATGGCTCAGTGGTCAAGAGCACTGGCTGTTCTTCTAGGGGACCAGGGTTCAATGCCCAGCACTCACAATGGCCTGTAACTGCATACCCAGGGCATCTCATACTCTGTGCATGTGCTGTGCATACATACTTGCAGGCCAAACACCCATGTGCATAATAATAACTAAATGAAAAATAATACCATAATATGACCATGATACACTTCATACATATATGAAATATACCCCAGTGATTAAATAACAGTGTTTTTTTTTTTAAAAATACAGTTAGATTGTTTCTAAGGTGAGACTTAAAAGTTGACACTCTAGGAGATGCGTGGATGGATGGGTACAGCACATGGCGACGGTGAGCGGGTGTGGCTGAGAAGTGGTGCAGTTGAAGACAGCGTGCTCTTTGACATTTGAGGAGGAAGAGGTGGACTGGGAGCCACAGGCAGGGGGAGATACGCTTCAGTGTAGAGCTAGGCCTATGTTGAGATGCACTGTGCTTTATGCTTTAAGGCAAGTTCACACTGTGTCTTCAGAAGGATGACTTGTGGGATCCAGTTAGAAGAATCACCAGCCTGGGGCAGAGAGCCTGCCTCTGACTTACAACAGAATTCCATGGCTTGTAGGTTCTGACACTGGGAATAGGGTCAGTAGAATAGCTAACGGGAGATTTAGGATGGAGTTAGTAGTGCCCTGTGATTGAATGTTGTTGAGGTTTGGGGGCAGGGGAGAATGACAGGGGTCAGAGAAGGGGCAAGTTAAAGCCCACTACCTTTCAGTCTTGAACATTTGAGTAGGAGATAGAGCCCTTCATTGAGATAAAGAACACAAGGAGTAACAAAGGTTAAGAGGAAGACAACTGTAATCTGAGACATGCAGAATTAAAGGGATGAATAAACTAATTCAGGAGAATATTGAATATGCAAATTTCAAACCCAAGTAGGAACTGGACATACCATGTTGATGTTGCTCCTGTAGGAGACCTGGGTTTTGTTCCCCTCTTGGTCCAGTTCCAGAAGATCCAGTGTCCTCTTCTGGCCTTCACAGACATCTTAACGTATGTGTGTATGTGCCCACACAGGCAAACACGAAGAAGTAGAAACACATATAAATAATTCAAAGTTAAAAACCTAAAGAGTTAACTCAAGTGTGTATTGTAATGTGAAGTTAAAACTGGGAATTATTAAAATCTAGAGAATAAATTAAAATCTTAAGGGCAGATGACATTTCTTAGAAAGGGGAAGAAGCAAAGAAAGAGTTAAAAAAAAAGAAAGGAAAGAAGGGAAGCAAGGAAGGAAGAGAGGAACTCAGCAAAAGAGAGCCAGAAGGTTGCCAATGTTTAAAAGAAGAATGGGACCTCAACTAGTCTTAAGGGAAATTAAGAAAGAACACTTCACATGATCAGGAACACGCAAAAGAAATAAAGGGCATGATTTAGTCAAGGTCAAGTGTTTTAGATGTTTAAGAACAACTAGCAGATACATACTGGGGCAGAGTCAGAGGCAGGGCCAACTTAATATTGTCCTTCACAGTAGCAGTAATGGTAGAGGGAAACAGAGGAAGCCAAGACCTGAGAGGAGTCCAGGCAGTGCATAGTCTGTGCTGTATGCCTTAGAGGGGTTTGACCTCTCTCCCTCCCTCCCTTCCTCCCTCCCTCCCTCCCTCTCTCCCTCCCTCCCTCTCTCTCTCTCTCTCTCTCCCCCCCTCTCTCCCTCTCTCTCTCCTCCTCCCTTTCCCCCTACTCCCTTCCCCTTCCCTTTTCCCGTCCCCTTCTTCTCCTTCTCCTTCTCCTTCTCCTTCTCCTTCTCCTTCTCCTTCTCCTTCTCCTTCTCCTTCTCCTTCTCCTTCTCCTTCTCCTTCTCCTTCTCCTTCTCCTTCTCCTTCTCCTTCTCCTTCTCCTTCTCCTTCTCCTTCTCCTTTCTTCTTCTTCTTCTTCTTCTTCTTCTTCTTCTTCTTCTTCTTCTTCTTCTTCTTCTTCTTCTTCTTCTTCTGTCTCCTCCTTCTGTTTCTTCTATTTCTCCTCCTCCTCCTCTTCTTTCTTCTGTTTCTTCTATTTCTTCTTCTCCTCCGCCTTCTCCTCTTCTCCCCCCTCCCTCCATTCTCACTATGAAAGACATTATGCTTAAACTCCACCTGTGTGGGGGGATGCTATTCTCCTTTTAATAACCATGAAAAGTTGGTTTCTCCAGCAGATGACTTCACAAGTTTTGTCTCCTTAGAAAGAGAAATCCACTGCCCCAATGTGTTCTCTTTTTCTGCTTAGTTTCCAAGAAGCTTAGAATCAAATTCGGTTCCCCTAGATGGCTGGGAGTATTTACGGCCACTTCCTTCTCCTGCTTTCTGTTCTGTTTTATACCTATATAACTTAGGTTAAAATAATTAACATAGGAACTTTACAGGAACTTTCTTATTTAATATTCACAGTGTCTGTTCTCCATTCAGTTGTGTGACAGACCAACAACATGGCTGCTGCTCCAATCTGGTTGAGGTATTATTAGCTGAAAGGGCCAGGCCTGGCTTTCCAGAACTGTACAGCGTGGCAATAAGGCATTCCCTCCTCATGGCGATTTTGGCAATGTAAATGAGAAGGAAACCACTTTGTTGTTTTAGCCTTTCTTATTTTGGATCCCAGTCAGGGCAGCTGAACCAAGTTCCTGCCTTAGAGAGTCACCAAGGAATGGCAAACAGAACACAACACGATCAACAAGCAAAGACGCTGTATGTCACAGGGCAGAGTAAGCAAATGAGTTAGGCATAACCTCGACCTCAGGAAACTTAAGAGGGGACCAAAAATGTCAGGCACTTGCTAGTCAACCATGCTAGTCAAATGGCCACAATACTCCGAGGCAAGAGGATGGCCGTTTTGACAGATGTTAGGAACGGGGATCATCACTACCTACCGGTGGGTAATCTTTGAGTTCAGCTTCCAAAGGCAAATTTTTGACTCATAGAAATGAATAAGAAAAAGGCTGAGGGTCTAGCTCAATGGCTCTTGCTTCGCCCTCACAGTCCAGAGTTCAATCTCCTGCACCACTGGAGACAAAGGAAAAGTACCAAGACACCTCAGGCAGAAAGAATGCTGCTTTCCCTTGGGATTTTAGATTCCAGTCATCCCGGAAGCCTGATCTCCCAGAGGGGTTCCAGGTTGTGCTCCTATCCCCCCGCCCCCAAACAGGACAACGAACATTGCGAAGTCATGACAAAAATGTTTCCATTATTTAGGAGAATCATATCCTTTCCAAGTCTCTGATTCGCCTATCTACAAAGAGGCCTTGATCTGCTCATTTCAAAGCATTTTGTTGGACTGATTAGAGAGTTCCTCTAAGTGCTTTCCTAAGCACCAACTCATGGACTTATTTTGAATTACTCAAAGTTCAAGAAGACACTGAAACAGCATCCTTCTAAATAATCACCCAGGATGACAACACCTTTCCTCCAGTGCAAACAGAACGTTTCTCCAGTTAGCACTCCTTAAAGAAAGGACAGCGGTCTTACACTAGGCTTTTATGTTAGCACCTGGTAAAGCACTGAGTTCTGGACAACCCCAATGCTGCTGCATAGACAGGTTGGATTTGCTGTTGTTTTGTTTTGTTTTGTTTGTTTGTTAATTAAAAAAAACAGATGTAGCTACCCTATAGCATTGTCCATGTGGAGTACAGTGTACCGTTCCAGTGTACATATGCACTTGGATTGATTAGACTGAGTATTTGGTGTGATTATCACTTGAGGTGTGTATCATCAGTTTGGGCTGAGAATGTTTGATATCTTCTCAGTCAGCTTTTTTGAAAGACCCAACCGATCGATCGTGGCAACTCTTATCACCCTACAGTGGTTCCCAACAGGAAAAGCTGCTCTTTGCATCCAGCTGTGCCCTAGACTCTAAACTTGGATATCAAGGAGAGTGTTTGGTATGTGTGGGTGAAGAATGGTTTGCACAAAGGAACGAGGCTTGGGGCAAAAGAGAGTCTGTATGTGAGGAGCAAAAACCTGGCCATCTGATGTGCTACTTGTAAGTACTCTAGAAACAGTTGGAGCGAGCATATAACTCTGAGCTGTTTACATTTTCCTGACCTCATCCTCCCATAGTTTAAATCTGTAACATTAAGCCTAGAGATAGCCCAGACATTTCTCTTTATTTGGACCCGACAGTATGTGGGGGGGGGGCTAATTTCTAGACTAACCTTTGAGTAACTTGTTCTTTTCGCTACAACATTTACTCTCAGCTCCCTTCTCCTCAAAGCACTGAGTTATCACTTGGAGCCCGAGTCTAAGCAAGTGGCGCTTCTAATCAGAACCCTCCAGCGGCTTCCCATCTCCTCCAGAGTCAGAACCAGTACGCCCAGCAGGTTCCTGTGCTGCCTCGTGGATCTCATTTCACACTCTGCTCTAGCTAGCCTGCTGGCCTTGCTTTTCAGAGGATACTCAACTAAACTCACATGACGATACCATTTCAAAGGATGCATGGAACACTCTTCCTTCCCGTTGCTACGGGTGTACTCCGTCACGTCCCAGTTCAAGTGTCACCTCCACTAAACAGCACACACTTGGCCCTGTACTCTTGTGTTTCGATTCATATAGACTTAAAACAGACCTCGGCAAACCCTACTCTATCTTCTTCCATTTGTGTCTTTGTTCTTCCCTCACTAAATATCAACTCTACAAGTTTGAAGAATGCGATTCTGTGTTTCTACTTCTTAAAACTACATATGGACTATAAAGGTACTAGGTCAGTAATGAAAGACGGTTCAGCTGAGAGTGCGGGTACATGCCTGGAACCCCAAGCTCTCAGGAGACATAGGCAGACAGATCGGGAGTTCAAGTTCATTCTTGGCTTCGTAGAAAGTTTGAGGCAACAGTGGGTTATAGTAAAGCTTGCCTCAGAAAGAAAAATCCAAACCGGAACGACAACAAACAGAAGGCTATTTAGTGTGAGATGCACATTTTATAGGTTGGCTTCATTTAGGTGTCAGATTTTTGTTCATTAAGGATGTCCGGGGCAGAAGAGATGGCTAGGCAGACACAGCGCTTGCAGAGCAAGGCTGACAACCCACGTGCAATCCCTGCAACCCGCAGGAAGGTAGAAGGAGGGGCTGACTCCGTGAAATTCCCCTCTGACCTCCACATGCATTCCACAGCAGGTGCATGCCCAGGTACATACATCACCGAGGCACATGATAATATCTACGTTTTTAAACTACAACAGTATTGTAGTTTAAAATACCGGCCCCACCCCCTCCATGAGGCGCTAATGCAGTTAACCAATCCATTAATTTTTTTTGCCAATTACTAGTTTTTAATGGTTTAAGTGTTGACACACAGACATATCAAGTTAACCTAAGAAAACAAGTGGCTCCTTCTAAATATTCTGATATTCTTTTGTTTGCTTAATTAAAAGATTTATTTTTATTTACATGTGTATTCATGTGCTTGTACGTGTGTGTGTGTGTGTGTGTGTGTGTGTGTGTGTGTTTGTGGGTGTGTGTGAGGGAAAGAGAGAGAGAGTATTGAATCCCTGGGATCTGGAATGGTAAGTGTTTGTGTTTGTGAGCTGTCTAAGTGTGCTGGGTACTTAACTCAGGTGCCCTAGAAGAGCAGCCAGCATCCTTAACCATTGAGCAAATCCTCCATCCCAATATTTGCTTCTTTTAAACGTGGTCTTGAACTTGCTATGTTACTCAGCATGGAAAATTCCAGCACACTCCTGAAGTATCGACTGGTCAAAAAGACAATTGCTGGACCTAAGGACCCAGAAGTCCTGTCCGATCACTTTCTCATGTCAGCACCATCAACCCATCAAGTCCAGATAACAACCACTTTCTGTCTGAGTAAACAATTTGACAGGTATGGGTACAAAGGAACTATGTACATTGTGTAGATTATCTTGTTCTATGGGTGTTATTACCAGGTGGTTTGGGCTGAGGCAGTCTGTGTTCTTCTTGAGCTGAACCGAAGAGCCTTTAGGTGTCAAAGATGCAGGCAGTATGTGAGCTCTGGGAACAGGGTTTGGAGTCCCAGCTGGAGATTCAAATCTAGACTCGTTTGCTTCCCACTGAGTTGACACACTTCCCCAGACCATCTTTTGCAAAATGAGTCACAAGCAATTCCTGCCTAACCACCTCACGTTGTAAAATGAGCAGTGTTAGCGCCTCAAAGTAGACCAGACCCTGCGTAAATTGTTCAGTAAGTGACTGGAAGTCATTATCCAGGGCTTTACCTGATTCCTGAAAAGATTAATGGTCAAGTCTGGTAGACAGTCTCACTCAAATCTTATCACGGGAGAACAAAGCTGGGGGCTCAAGGAATCTAATTTGGTGATTTTAGGGACTCCCCTCGGAAGTTTGTTCACTGATCTGCTGGGCACCTTGCTGTGTATAAGATGTTGAACCTCAGATTTAGAGTCAGCCTGAATGTTATGAAGGTCTTACCCTGAAAATATCCCTAGAACACCAGTGAAGACCAGCCCTACACAAATCCACACAGATGAACACAGCAAGGAGTGTTAGAAACAAGGAGAACCTAGCAAGAAGTCAATTCTGCATGGCATGGCGTTTGTCAATCATTCTGAGTCTCTAGACTTCTTTTCTCTTCTGGGGTAGTTTTGTAATCAGGAGATGACTGATTGAGAATAGGAGAGCCTTTGGCCAAGGAGTGTTGCTAAAAGGGAACTTCTCTTCTCTACCCTTTCCCCTCTGCCTCCTCTTTCTCTTGAAAAGGAGGATTCCTCTTCCCCTTCCTTTATTCCTCTTGGATGGGCTTCCTGCTGTCAGAGAGAGAGGCACTTCCCTGACTGATTTACTTCCATCACTCCAGGGATAGCACAGTTGCAAATCCTGGGATCCAACTTGTTTTCCTTATTGTTTCAAGGGCACATGATGGTTCTGAGTTGCCGGTAGATTTAACTCTCACCTGATTTAGACATGTCTTTCCAGTTTGTCACAATAGAAAGGATGGAATCAAGGAGAACAGTGACCTTTATTTCCGAAAGATATGCATATACCTCAGGACCAGGTTGTTTGTAAAGTGGGCAGTATTTCAAGTCAGTTAACACTAAGGAGCTAAAATAGACAGACACGCCCACAACTTCACCTCCCTTCCCCTGCACTCCCTGAAGCTTGTGACAGAATATTAAGAATGGGAAACAATTCTTGACAAATTTTATGTCTTTGCTAGTAAACTGAGGCTCAAAAGAAGGATCCAGTTACCGTGCAGCTAAATTGACAATTGATCTTGAACTTTGATCTCTAGACCCCAATTTCCGTCTTTCAAGTGCTCCATGGACTCTCGCCAGGTCCAAAGGGCTGGGCAGCCAGAGGCTCGCATTGCTTCCACTTACCCTCCTTTCTCTTTAGCTTGGAGTTCCTTCTTTGGACATTCTCTCTGCTTCAATCTTCAAACCTTCTTTCTGAGTCAGTTTCTAACAGCCAAGACTCTCCAGCCTCAGGGCTTTCGAGGTCAAAGGCAGGGTTTCTTATTTAGCTTGGTATCACCAATACTCCGTGTTGCAACTGCCCTCCTCTTAGTAAGTGCCATCTCCACAGGAAATCATAAAGACTACTGTTTCATCTTACAAACTAGTCACTAAAACTGGGGGAACTGTATTACCTACCCCACCAAGGTCACACAGCCAGAAAACAATAGAGCCAAGATCTGGATCAGATCTACCGAGTGGCAGAGTGGGTTATGGCCTTAGTGCCCCTCAGCATAGCTTTGACCTTGGGAAGGGAACCTGGTGGTTGAAGTTCACCTAAGGGGTAATTGACTCCTGCCTCTTCCCTGGGGGTGGTGGCCCTGTGATCTTAGACTCTGGAACATTTCTGCAAGCCTAACCACACACAAAGTGGTGAGAACTAGGGCAAGTCACTTCCCTCCCCCTCAGATCTGAGACGTGATAATGCCGCCTGCCTCCCAACCAGTTGTGAAAACGAAGGATTAAGAGACATAAGGTTCACACTTCAACCAGGGAGTCTGTGGAAGACAGGACAGCCAGCCAAAACTTGGCGAACAAAATGACCCTGGCTTTCTAAGTTATATATTAACTAGGATATTGTTTACATCGGGCTTTAGTTGTCTTTGTGAGCCCTTTCTTGACATATATGCGTTCGGGTGAGTATATGCCACATGTGTGCCAGTGCCTGTAGAAGCCACAAGAGGACAGAAGATCCCCTGGAGCTGGAATTCTAGGCAGATGTGAGTCATCTGATACAGATGCCAGGAACCACACTCAGGTCCTGTGGACAAGCAGGGAGGGCTCTTCCATGCTAAGGTAGCTCTCCAGCCTCCTGTAAGCCTTTGCCATACCTTGCTTAAATGGTCAGTCTATGAACAAAAATGTAGAAATAAATTTTGGAAGTTATTGAAGTTTTATACCCAACCTAATAATACCAAGGGTTTATTTATAGCTTATCATGTCATTATATCGCTCCTTTAATCTAGACAAAAGCGTACTGTTGGCATATTAACAAACATCTATTGAGCACGTATCAGAGACTGAGATAAGTTTTCTGTTTCCCATCATTCCATTCTGTTCTAGAAGAGGTAGATTCTATTGTTGTTTCCATTTTTAGAAGAGAAAACTAAGATGCAGAATGTCTGAACAGCTTGGTTATGTAACAGTTAAATAAAAGACCAATTATATCAGCCCTATCAAAAGAAAACATTCAAATGTCATGGGTGACTTGCAGATATGCAACCCAGCACGCATGAAAAGCAGGCAAGATATAGCTAATCATTTGTTAGTTTATGAATCTGTATGTGTGTGTGTGAATGGGCATGTATTTGTATATGTATATTTCTACATGAATGTGTATATGTATGGGTCTGTGTATGTATGTGTGTGTTTGTGTATGTGTGTATATGTTTATATGTGTGCCTTTGTGTGCATATGTCTGCATATGTGCGTACATCTGTGTGTATGTATGCTTGAGTATGTGTCTGTGTTTGAATGTACGTGTGAGTACGTGAATCTATGTGTATGTGTGTTTGTGTGTATCTACATGTGTGTCTGTCTGAATGTGTATGTATGGCTGTGTGTATCTGTGTGTATAGGAAAAGGGTGGCTAGAAGTCAAGATTGTGAATAATATTTAAGCCACATATATATGCATACATATACATATGTATATGTATGTATGTATATGCTCTTCACAGAAAGACATGCGCATGATTACTAACAAGTCACTTATAAAAACAACACATCACTTTCTGTGCACAAGGACAAATGTGCAAGTTTTAGACAACACAGAACACAAACAGAAACGGAAACTCACAGAGGTCTAGACAAACTGTTGGATGAGTATATTCAAGTTATTTAACATAAATAATTTACATTTAAGTAAATTTACTCTGGGGTATGCTAGAATATTGGTTCTTTTTTGTTTGCTGGTTTATTGAGACAGGATTTCCCTGTGTGCAGCTCTGGCTGTCCTGGAACTTGCTCTGCAGACCAGGCTGGCCTCAAACTCAGAGACCCATCTGCCTCTGCCATCAAATGCTGGGATTAAAGGCGTGTACCACTGCCTGCTTCAAAAATTGGTTCTTAATTAAACTGCTATTCCATATATTGGCTATGGGAAGAAATTAAAAGGAATGTTCAGTTTGGGAGGAATATGGAGGTAGGTTTGGAATAGAAAGAGGTAAGTTCTTTAAACAGCCAAGACTTTGAGCACAGGGCACTTTGGCCTTCAGTGGAACTTTGAGCTCCTTACCAAACCAAACAAAACAAAACAAAAAGACCCCCAAACCAACCAACTAACCAACCAACAAACAAGCAAAAACAAATCCAACACCCTAAAATCGAAACAAAGCAAATTTAGCTTTTGATTCCCAAAGGTCCAGATTAAGAACACAGCTCTTCCATGGAGAACAGCAAAGCAGAGAGATAGAATGGCCATTATAAATAACATCAGAGTCTGGTCAATAACAATTTCTCTTGATGTCCTTTAAAGAAGCTGGGATGAAGCCAGAGGAAAGGTGACCAATAGGTTATGCCAAGAAGCAAGAAAATATCTACAGCTGATTTCATTTTCATAGCACTTAAGTGCCGTAGATCACAGCTGGACCCGCTGTCCACATGTCTGCACTGCCACTCAGGCTACGTGGCTTCCGTAACTCTAGCATGTCTTCACCCCAAAGTCCCATTCCAGAAAAGACCCCTGAAACCAGAAACAATGAAATTTGCATCTTAGATGAGCCACATGACAGCTGTGGCCACTGACATATCTTAACTCCTTATGTGCTTCATTGCTAAATTGGTCTCACCTCTACCAGAGAGCCCAACCTTCTTAGTCAGATTATGTCATCACTCAAGCAACACAATGGCTATGACGTCACCATCACCAAAGCCACACGTGAATGTAAAAGCATGTTGGGAGGCGATTGAGCTCTCTAAGTAGGAAAGGCTATATGTTACTGAAATCTAAGATGTAGGAGAAGGAGAAACACCAGAGTGCTCACTGTTCTTCCAGAGGACATGAGTTCGAGTCCCAGCACCATATTTGGCAGATTACAACCAGCTGTAACTCCAGTTCTGGAAGATCAGACATCTTCCTCAAGCCTTCATGGGAAGCAGCAATATTCACTTATACAGACACATATGAATAAAACATAAAAATATTCTTTAAAACCTCCAAAGAGGTGAGAGTAAAGATGTCACACCACCCACGGTTGCTAAGAATACAAGCAATGAAGGAATCAGGTAAATGTGTAGAAATACCCCTGGACTATGCAAAGCAGAGCCCAGTGCCTCCAGCATACCGGCATACTCTCCCACAGTGTAGTCAAGGATTTTATCCTGCGCACTCTCAGTCTATCCACTTTATGCCTTCATATTAATCACCCATTTTCTACTTTGGGGGATATCTACCCCTGCCCTGCCTTCCTGCCCAGATCCTCTTAATCTTCCCCAAGAATAGATTCCCCCCCCAACCCCAATTTTTCCTGCTGTCATTTCAAACTCATTGTGAATCGCTCTCTGGTCTGGTTGTTTTATTTGTATCCCATATCCTGGTTGTTTTCTTCCCATGGATGCAAGTCCTCTGAGGTCAACAGTTTTGTCTTTGTTTTTGTTGCCAAGCAAATGCTAAGAGACAATAGTTGACCTGGGGAGTGGGGAGGGCGGGGAGGGAGGAAGGGGAATAGGGAGGGAGGGAGGGAGAGAGAGAGAGAGAGAGAGAGAGAGAGAGAGAGAGAGAGAGAGAGAAGAGAAGAGAACAGCACACTTCACACCTGTGGTCTCCTTTAATCCTTTACTACTACCCAACAATGTTAATCCCTCATTTAGCAGTTAAGGAAGCAGAGGCTCCCATGGGTTGAAAAGGGAACAAGTAGATGGGGGGGGAGGGGGTGGACCTGCCAGTCTTCAAATAGGCAGAGCCTCCTGTTCTTTCTAGGTAGTGGCTGAGCAGTGAGCACATCCTGAAGGAATTAGAGGGAGCCTGCTGTGCCTGGCTCGTCCTCATTCTTTCTCCCAGCATTTATAAGCAGGCTGCCATGTCCTGGACAGATGGCATAGGAATAGAGAATAAGTCTTTTTTTCTCTCTCCCTAACATTTGCTCGGTTCTTTGGGGACTTAGCTTTGATAAGATATGATTTACTGGTTTTTGTCAAGTCTAGGGAAGGAGATGTTGCTAAAAGAATAAGAATTGCTTGAGCTCAGGGACTGACCAACAGAAGCTTCGAGGTGGTCAGTAAGGTAAGTCCTATGCTGAGCATGAATCGGCTTCCCTTCAGGGAAGAAACCGAGCTGAAGATCTCAAAGAATAGCGAGATGACTCACCCGTCAAAATGGGAAGCTCTCTCTGGAAGAGATGGTGGCACCAAGGAGACCCAAACCACAGGTCTACAGAGGCCCTGAGCACACCAGGGACTATGTTCTTGTTTCTTGGTGCTTGTGGTGGCTTGAACACTGTCGGCCTGCCAGGGATTAGAGACGCAGTGAAACAGAAAGTTAGGACACCCTTGGACCTAGACTCTCGCTTTGTCTGCCTCTAAACCAGGGGTCTCCACCTTGCTAGTGCTGTGGGTCTTCTTGTTGTGCTGACCGCCCCCCACCATAAAATTATTTTCCTTGCTGCTTCATAACTATAATTTTGCTACTGTCCCTAATCATAATGTAAATATGCAGGATATCTGATATGCATCTGGGTTGGGGGGGTCTCAACCCAGAGGTTTGAGAGCTGCTTCCCCCAAGCAGCAGCTGCACAAATGTGGGCTCTGGGCAAAGTGGAGGCAATAACATTTTACCACCGCGGAATTGTGAAGAACAAGGAACGGATGCCTGTGTAGTGCATAGACCCGTGGCTGGCTTACAGTCAATGCCCAGCAAAAGCTGCCTACTTTAATGGTGCTTTCAACAATGACTCTGTGAATCCGAACTGAAGGATTCAGTGAATTTCAGAAGGAAGAGAAGATGTCTACATCTCACAGAGATCTGAAACTGGCAAACAGTATCCTTTATTGTATACTTCCTAACAACCTTCTTGCGGAAGATGACAGTTGCCCATCACTGAGAGAGAGAGAGAGAGAGAGAGAGAGAGAGAGAGAGAGAGAGAGAGAGAGGTTCCCCTGAGCTGCAGTTCACCATTGTTCTCTCCAGTCAGGTGGCAAGTGGACCATACACTGTGCTCTGTGTCTGTGAATTTCACCCTCAACTCTAAGGGCAGCAGGAAAGTTATTCTTCTAAAGTCACAAAGTCGTATTTGTTTTTACTTACCAGTAAATGTATCAGAACCCATGACCTATATGTGCCACACGAAAATATTATTCTTACCTCAAAAGTAAATGTTTTAATAAAACCATTCAATACTAACTTAAAAAACACATTTTAAATCTCAATATATATATATTGTATATAATGCAAAAATAATAATTTTATGCAAGGAATTTATAGCCAAATGCTAGACCTAGCTTTAATGCAAAATGTTCCGATTTTAAATCTATTAAAAAGATGGTTTTAATATAAAGATATTTTGATAGAAAAATAATCTGAAAGTTAAAAATGGTGAAAAGGTGTTTTCAAAATTTCATGTATCTTCATTATTCTCCTATTTATTATACATTTCATCTTGCTACTAAAGGTTTTAATTTGCCGTATTTTCTCTACAGTACATTAAATACAAGGACCATACCAATGAATACGAGAGATGCTTCTTGAGCTGGCAGAGGAGATAACCAGGCTAGTTTTACAGGAACTTAAAGCACAAACAACTCCAGTTTACGCCATACCAGCAGTAGCTGTTTGAGGGTTGATTGTTGTGTGGGACCCCAAATGAGCTGGAGACAATTTAGAGACAGTAGGAGCCATGGCCAAAATAGAGTCAACGGAACCTTAGCCCTGACACCTTGGCTGTGTGCCCGATGCAGCTTATTCACTTAAAAAGAACCACAATAACACCAAACCTGTGAAGTCTTGGAAAACTGAGAGCCAATCACATATGCAAAGCACCTGGAACAGAGTGCATGCAGTTCTCATATTATGGCGATAACCTGGTAGGCTTGAATACAGATACATGAGACTGTGCTTATGATATTCTTATTTATTTTTTTACTGATATTGCTTTATAAGGTTGCCACCGTGAGAGCCAAAGGAGGCTGGCTTGTTTGTTTATGGCTGTAAAACATTCTCTAGTTTCTTCATGAAGGTACATTATCAGGAAGGCCATCACACCCTCACACCCTAGATGTGTTACTTAGAGCGTGGCACACACTCCCTGTTGCTCATGGAACCCCATAGGGTTGCAAGATGTGCTCACTTCTGGCTTTATCTCAACGGGCTGCGTGAACTCAGATTGGCTGCTGGTCTTTCTGACCTCAGATCAACTTTTTACTAGAAACTTTCCTCTGAGAATGTAACAGACTATGCATTCAGACTTTTAGACATAAGTTCAATACTAGAGAAGGGGGGAAAATCTATTAAAACGATGACTTAAGGTGCTAGAAATGTTGATTATCCACATCATGTCCTAGTGTGTCCAAAAAGCTGCTGTCTCGGTCTTACAGTCACACAGCTCTTTAAAAGTTAAAAGTGAGTCAGCCACGCTCTTCTTCTCGGTGGCCGAGTGTAGTTTTCACAAAAGCCTTCATCATTATTAATACCTTAGTGTGACACCTGTGTATATTGTTGCTGGCCCTGGTAATAGGCATGTGCTATGTTTCATATATAATCATGCCTTCTTGATCTGACCAGAGATGTACTTTTGGAACGGAGCTGGGGCACAATCACAGATCTTATTTTCATCAATTGAAGTCCCATAAAACTCTAAGTATGCCTGCTAACTGATACTGAGCCATGATAATATCTCTTCTAATAACTGAACCAGTAAATAAGTTCAAATAGCTATGAAATAAGTTCTTTGGCTGCGAGCCTAGCCTTTAATGGCTGAGCCATCTCTCTAGCCCAGTTAAACTGTTCAACTTCTAAGCTTGGCCAAAATATAGAAAGGACTCAGCTTGAGAAGCAATCTATTCTCTTATCAAGAGATACCCCCCAAAAATGGATGCTTTCATAGATGTGATATGTTAGAGATTCAAATTAGACTGATGTCTCGTTTCCTTCTGGACCCTTATGATTCTCTAGTTATATTCTCGCTTGCAAGGTCTAGTCTAGAACTTGGAGTGCTAGCCTGTATATTGAGATTTTTTTTTTAAAGAAAAAAATAATAATCTGTGCAGCTCTGTCGGAGAAGAGGGAGATGCCAATGCAATACACAGTTGAATCTTAGTACTGATGATTTCTGTATTCCAGGATTCTGAGCCATACAGTTCAATTAAATATAGATGGCAGCATTGTGGTTAAAAAAAAAAAAAGTCCGTAGAGAAAACTGACATGCCCAAACCTGGACTTGGCAAGTAGGAGGGGGCAAGATCACCTTACTGGTATTCACTGTGGTTCCTGCTGATTACCTACTCACTTCTCCCAGATCCTCTGAGAATCCCAAAGCCTGTGGTGCCCTGTTTGGTGCCCAGGCTCACCAGATTCTCCGGCACTTGAATGCACGCTTTCTCTCGGCATACTGCCAGGTCCAACCCGAAATTTAAAAGTCGTACTTCCTTAAAACGCAGCATTTGCCAACAGAACCTCCATCAATCAACTGACTGACTGCTCCCGTGCTGCTCACTGCTGAGTGCTAGGTGATGAGCTCTGGCCTGGTCGTCTATGAGGCTGCTCTTTCCCTCATCCATCCGAGAATCAGCTACTTAAGAGGAAGTACGTGGAAGTACCTGGAAGGTAGCAGGGAGAATGCCTGGTTGGGTCACCGGAACATCCAGAGGTAACCTTGGAAGCATCTCTCCGGACCTGGTAAGCCTGTTGAGTCTTGGTTTAAACTTCAGGGTTTGAAGAATGACTTGGGAATTAAGGAAAGACATAGTGATGGAGAAATCTTCTAGCCCAGTTCTTGCTTCTCTGGGTCTTTAGGAAGCCCAACTCACCTCCTTTTCTAGCTTCCCATGGCTTATCCAGGGATTGAGGTGATTTAGTGGCCTGAAGAAGGAACAGTGTCGTCCTACCGATCATCTGAAGGCCTGGTGCGTCTGTGTAGATCAAGAAAGACTTGGAGCCTTTACAGGACTTGGCCTCGGCTTCAGACTAAACCCAAGTCATGGAAGAGAGGCCCATCCCTGTGAGGATTGTACCTGAAAGGCCAGGCCCATGCTTGTCAAAGCAGAGCTAGGTGTTAGGGCCTGACTTGTTCTAGTGTTCTCTGGGGAACCACAAATGGGTGGTGACATCCTACTCATTGAATTGGGCGCAGGTTCCTGCTTCTGTCTGGGTTTGCCACAATCTCCTCTGTTGGAAGAGAACGCTTTGGCTCTAAATTAAAGTAATCCTCATTAGCTACCATTCCTCCAAAGAATGTCACCGCGTTCTTCTCTTCTCACCCACCTCTCTTCCGCCAGGCCTCTGTCTTTTGTTTGCACTAGATGTTGAAGCAGGGGCCCTAAATGTTTGACATGGTCACCAGAGAAGCCCGACACACAGGTCTTTGAATCTGTTTTGTGACAAGAAGGAAATGAAAGTGCCCATTGGCTGAGTGGTAATATCAAAGACAAGTCTGTTCTAGACTGTGCAGTGTGGCTGGGAGATTTTGCTCCCAGAAGAGGCTTAAGTAACAGCTTTCCAGGAAAAGAATGGCATTTTCTTTGCAATTGCCTCATGTCCCAAACCATTCAGAAACGTGAGCATTAGATCGAGAGATATGAACTTCATCCTGAGGAGAAGCCCTAATGTCACTGACAATCCATACCAGAATTATATGCGATTCAAATGATAATATTTAAATGTTGTTAACGCTGTTGATTTCTGAACCGTGGGATATAAAAGGATGAGTTTAAATATTTTCCCAATTTTTCAGCAAGGACACTAGTCCAGAAAGGGAAATATCTTGTCCATAGATGATGGTTACAAACATCAAACATACTTTCTTTACATGGGATGTTTTAAATCTAGAGTAGGAGTAAATCTTTAGATTCTATAGTTGGTCCTAAGTATCAAGGGAGAACATTATTTTTTTAAGTCTGTTTTGAAGATGCACTAGGCTACAATTACTTTCTTGAGACCTATATATATATAAAAAAATCTTGCATACCCAAACCAGGCCTTTTAGCTTTTCTCAGCTATTGCTTGTCTTAGTTGCAGGGAGAGCTATGTTTTAACTTGACTAGTAAGACAGCTTTCTACAATCAATGTCCAGTTATGATATGTCTGTTGTGACCCAGGGAGGGACTGTAGGCCAGTTCATCTCTGTTGCTACTGAGAATGACGAGAGCTGACACAGGCATTATCATCCTTCTGGCAAAGTTCACCACCTGGGAGATGGCTGGAGTTCAGCGTGCTCTGGAGTCCAGTCTCTGGGAAAGCAGTTCAGTTTAATGTGTCTGCCCGTGGGGAAAAGTTTCCACTGCCTATCAAGTAAGGCTATGATTAAAGGACCATTTCTCCCATCTTCTCCTCTCTGCACCACTACCTGCATCCTAAAATTAACCCTGAGTGCAACCCTAAAGAGACCAACACACTTAGCTAGGAGTGTGAAGTCCCGGGTTCTTTGAAGGGCCTCTGAGTTCTTGGACAAATGGCTCAGCTTTGTGGCTCGCAGTCCCCAGGTATCCAATGAGAAATGGCTACACTTCAGTCTGGCACTGGATTCAAGCTCTCTGCTTTATCTACTTTCTCTTCCTCATATATATAAGTTTATAATTGTAGTGTGCCAATGCAGTATCTTGAAATTCTTTTGTAAAATTCATTTTACCTTAAATTGTTCGAATATGTGGTTTTGTGTGAGTGTGTGTGTGTGTGTGTGTGTGTGTGTGTGCACATGTGACTGCAGGTGCTGGTGGAGTCTAAAAAAGAGTGTGAGATTCCCTGAAGCTACAGCCACAGATGGTTATATGCTCCCACAGGTGGGTGCTGGGAACCAAACTAAGGTTCTCTGCAGGAGAAGTGCTCATTCTTACCTGCTGAGCCATCTCTCCAAGCCTATGTTGAACTTTTGGAGACAAGAAATCCTAGGAGAAGTAAGAAGCTAATGACCATTAGATATTAACAAATAGTTTGGGTTTTAAAAATAATAAGAAAACTAGAAAACAAGTAAACAGAATTAAAATGAACACTTCTTATTGTTCCCTCATCCAAAGATTCCCACTATGAACACCTTGGTGAGTTTCTTTTCTGTGTCTCACATATGCATATAATATACACACATAATATATGCACAAATATATACTCATATGCCACATGTAACACATCCATGCATTTATTAGTGATTTGCACTAGTATTTTAAAGGATGTTTAGGAGTTACCGCTGTGTGTCCAAGACCTTGTACCACCTGTATAAGACCTGACTTCCATAATAAATTCTTACTTCCTATCATTTATTGTGGTGCTGCTTTCCTGCTTGTGTTCTGATTTGTGCAGAAGCATTAAGATGGAATATAACAAAATAGCCCCGGGGCTATGAAAAATCCTCTATTTTCTATCATATTTAACATTTACTGCATATATACTGTGCACATTGGAGGCCACACTAAGTGATTAATAAGTATAATATTACTTAATCCTAACTCCCTGGAGGGAAGTATATCATTATCCTCATTTACGGATGAGGAAACCGGGGCTTAGGCAAGTTATTTGGGCCAAAGTCACTAGCTAATGAATATCAAAACCATGATTCAAGCACAGGCAGTTTGCTTTCAAAGTCCACACTGTGGACTCGAAGTTAAGCCACTCATGACCATGCTGATCCCAAGGGTCCTAATGTACCGGGGTTCTGGCAGGCCTTCAGGTGCTTGCTTTTCTTGAAGCTTTGGAGCTGAGTTGTTGAGAGAGACATTAGCTGTGCTACGTGAAAGTCATGGAGTCAAACAGACCTGGGAATCCACCATGCCAACCATGTGACCTTGGGTATCTTAGTCACTAGATTGCTGTCAATAGACAGCATGATGAAGGCAACTCTTATGAAAGAAAGCATTAAATTGGGGGGTTGTTTACAGTTTCAGAGGCTTAGGCTATGATCATCATGGCAAGGAGCATGGCACTAGGCAGGCAGACATGATCTTGGAACAAAAGCCGAGAGATGATGTACCGCTGATCTATAGGCAGGAGACAGAGAGAGCAATTAGACCTGGCATAGCCTTTGTGAACCTCAATAGTCCAAGCCCCAGTGGCCACCTCCTTCAACAAGGCTACACCTCCTAATCCTTCCTAAACAGTTCCACCAACGGGGAATCAAATGTTCAAATATAGGAGCCAGTGGATGCTATTCCCCTTCAAACCCCCACACTGGGTGTGTTACTTCCTTGTCTAAGCATCGGAGCCTACTGATGAGGATTGTGCTGTTAATTGAGAAGGGAATGTGTGGAAGTATCTGGCATATTCCCTATGCAATAGTAAATCTGAGTAATTCAACCGCTGTCAATCTGATCAGAAGAGGTCCAGATGGAGGTCTGGTATTCAGTCATGGATGTAACACAGTTGCTGTGGGATTTTGAGCAAGGTCCTGCCAGACTAGTCCCTCGTCCTTCTGAATAACCATCTGGTTGACCTAGATCACCAATTCTCAACCTGTGGATTGCAACCACTTTGGGAGTTGAACGGCCCTCTCACAGGGTCACACCTCAGATATACTACATATCAGATATTTACATTGTCATTCATAATAGTAGCAAAATTACAGTTATGAAGTAGCTCCAAAATAATGTTATTGTTGGGGTCACCACAATAGCATGAACTGTATTAAAGGTGAAAGTTTAGAGCCACTGGACTAAATGATCTCTGTAAGACTGTATAGGACGCTAGCTCTCCCGTCTGGTCTGGGGAGCATGTACACAGCAGGTGTCCTCACTTCTCACAACCATCAAAATGAAGGCATTTTGCCTTGTATCCTCTACCCTGGGTAGGGAGCTGAGACACAATCTTTGCACTTGGGGCTTTCTGAGATGCTCAGAGTCTAAACACAGTTACAGT
The DNA here is from genome assembly GCA_964023405.1 of Apodemus agrarius. NCBI lineage: Eukaryota > Metazoa > Chordata > Mammalia > Rodentia > Muridae > Apodemus > Apodemus agrarius. The sequence continues at coordinate 76,883,189 of OZ030018.1, forward strand.
TATTTCCCAGAAGAAGGGGTGAAGCTGTTTGTTTTGAGGGTCCAGATGCTAAGGCTTTTCCTCCTAGGAAATCCTCTGCGGATTTTACAACAATAAGAGAGGTTCTAGAGAAATGGCTCAGTACGAGTGTGTACTGCTCTTGCAGAGAGCCCTAGTTTAATCGGCAGCACCCATATTGGATGGCTCATAACTATCTCTAAAGTCCAGATCCAAATTCTATGCTTTCTTCTAGCTTCTATGAACAACCACGTTCATGTACACAGCATCGCCATAGAATCAGTTACAAAGACTGTGACATGTGCATGTGCACACAATAAACAAACAAATCAATAGATGCGACTTGAAAACAAGCAAGAAAAATTAGTCAACTAGAAAATGACAAATCCAAATAAATTCTTGAGGTTTTTTTTAATTTGTTGTGGTTCTGTATTTAGCTGGAAGATGGGCACCCTAATATATGTGGTTCTTAACCTGTGGGGGTCGTATATGGGATACCCTGCATATGGGATATTTATATTACCATTCACAATAGTAGCAAACTACAGTTATGAAGCAGCGACAAGATAATTTAATGGTTGGCAGGTCACCACAGCATAAGGAACTGTATTAACATGTCTCTGCATGAAGAAGGTTGAGAACCACTGCCTTAAGTGAAGGCATCCCATATGTTGAAGGTTTTGGAGAAAGGGTGAAGTCCTTACTCTGCAGTTCCTCCCTCTGGTTGCCTCCTAGTATTCTGCTTGAGAGCCTTACCCTTGGTATGCAATTAAGTCTCTGTGTATCACTTCTCAGTCTTTAACCAAATGCTGTATGAGCTCTTTCCTAACATCCATATGCCCCCACCCCATCCCCCCTTTATTTATGGCACTATCACTATAAGGAATATCATACATATCTACTCGTTAATTGATTGCTATTTCTCTCTGCTAGAAAATGAGTTCACAAAAAGCACCGGGGAATGGTATTATTTTCTTAGTGAGTATCAAGCAAAGAAATAAACAGAAAGGTTGACCAAAGGCCTTTATTATGAGGCCTGGATTTTAGTTAGGTGCCACAGCCCAGGCAGGACTAGAGTAAGAGATTCTGAATAGCTGTGCGGGAGAGAGGGCCACAGAACAGAGGCCTAGGAAGGGCGTGATGGCATTGGGTAGTGTTGGACCTGCAGACCTTGACCCATCAACATTTACCTTCCTAAAATGATTTCTTCCAGAATAGCATTCATTGCCTTTCCTTTGTAAGTGACAAAACCCCCAATGTCTGCCAGTGTACTAGAGAGCTCATAGGGGGAATTCAGAGCCAGGGATCTGAATCTAGAATCATGACTGTGGACTTAACCACTAAGTTTTCTGACCATTAGCTTGCAAAACTATCGGAGCAGCCTTGGCTTGCAGTTCTCATGAGACTGTTGTGACGATCAGATGAGGTGAATAATGGGGTGGATGTGTGAGTGTGGTGAGGACATGGGGAAGGGAGATTCCAGTCCTCTGGCTGGTTAGGGGATCCTTCATCTGGCTTTTGGATAAGAGGAGTCACATAACAGGGGCGGGGGAGGGACTAGGAGACACACCTTCCTGAGGATGTGTTCAGTGTCCTAATAAGGTGCTATCTCTTCCCTGCACACTGGAGCTTGAGGCTCACTTCTCCCTTCACTCATACATACGTTTCCAGGTTAGATGTAAGCATCTCTTTCTTTACAGACGGGAGACTCAAACTCAGAAAAGTTGCGTGACTCATCCTTGCTTATCCAGCTATTTAGTGTCCGTCCCCAGGGTGAGGGCCAGGGAGCGGGAGACGGTCATCTCTACGGCCTGTGCCTTGTCCATTACGCCACCTTTTCAAACCCCTGAATGCCAGCAGTGAAGGGGTGGCAGTACTGCCTCAAGCTGCTTGAATGTGGAAGAGTAACAAAGTAAACATTTAAAGTAGGAACCAGACTGAGCTGTTAGATGGATCCTAAAGGTAGGGAAAGGGGCCTTGAGGTACTCAAACCTGCAGCCAGGCCCTAGTTAGGCCGGGTACTGTGAATATCTAATTCCACTGTGCATGGCGACTATTTTGAAGAAATCGGGTTATTTGGCATACACTTCAGAAAGAGTAAAAGAGTGACGCCCTCTGGTCTTTCTCCACACCAGGTTTCCTTTTCAAATCAGTGGAAGGAAATAAGATCCTTGAGATGATCACCAAACAGCAGCTACTACTCATCACTCAATGGGCTTAGCAAATGCTTACTGATCATATCCGAGGGTCTATGTGTACATACATGTTGAGCAAATATGTACATTCACTCAGATAGATGATGGGTTACAGGTGGATGGATAAATAGGACCAAGATAGCAGAGACATTCCACACACACACCCCAAACCTATAAGAGGGTAGAAAATGCTGAGAAAACTTATTTTATTTTTTAAAGATTTATTTATTTATTGTATGTATATGAGTACATGAGTTGTACAGATGAGATGGTTCTGAGCCATCATGTGGTTGCTAGGAATTGAATTCAGAACCACTGCTGGCTCCAGCTCTTGCCCAAAGATTTTTTTCATTATTATACATAAGTACACTGTAGCTGTCTTCAGACACACCAGAAGACGGTGTCAGATCTCATTATGGATGGTTGTGAGCCACCATGTGGTCGCTGGGATTTGAACTCAGGCTCTTGGCTGCTGAGCCATCTCTCCAGCCTGAGAAAACTTATTGTAAAAATTAAAGCATGCCGGGCAGTGGTGGAGCATGCCTTTAATCCCAGCACTTGGGAGGCAGAGGCAGGTGGATTTCTGAGTTCGAGGCCAGCCTGGTCTACAGAGTGAGTTCCAGGACAGCCATGACTACACAGAGAAACCCTGTCTCGAAAAAAAAAAAAAACACAAAAACAAACAAACAAAAAAAGAAAACAAAAAATTAAAGCATAAGGAAAATTTGTAGAGCACCTACTGTGTGCGCATAGTAGGAAGGGGGAGGACAGCATCTTGTACTGGTTCCAGAAGATCATAAGAAACATACATTGCCAAATTTAAGTTATAATTTCTGTAGTTGAGGAGCACTTGTGCTTGGAGACAAAGAAGGACAATTTTCCTTTCATGGGACTGACCCCTTAGCGTGTTAGAAATGAGGAAGCCCAGGTTGTCGAGTGCACTGAACCACTTCAGATTTCGAAGTTGAGCACGTAAAGGAAAGTTACACTACACAAGCAGACTCAAATAACCCAAACAAAAACATTCCTTCCCGGGCCACCAATATTTCAGAAGCTACCGTGGAAAGTTCAAGAAAGAGGCCTTTACACGGAAATAGAAACTTTTCTGGGCCCCAGGGGCATAGTTCAGTGGTGGCACATTTGCTTAGCCCAGGCTTCAATCCCCAGCACTGAAAAAAAAAAGGAGGGGGGAGTGGGGTTGGGGAGAGGAAGGTCTAGAGTCAGGAGTGTAGACTTGGGTTCTAGGTTCAGCTCCATCTCCCTTCCCAGTCTCTCTCTCATCTGTTTATTTGTCCTCTACTCTGGACAATAATTCCTCGGGCTCCCAATTTATAAACGTAGGTATGCGCTTCACGTGTCTCTGTTCAGAATAAAATGAACCACTGTATCATAAAGGCATGGCCAACTGAGTCCCCAGTCTAAGCGGTCTCAGTATTTCGTCTCCCTCTCTAGGGTCCTATGCACCCTCACACTAGGGCAAGGCATGTTCCGCTGTCTCTCTTCTCATCTACCATCCTCAGGTGATCTAAAAAAAGTGCCATTAAGTCAGTGTTTCTCAACCTGTGGGTTGTGGCCCCTTTGGGAGTTGAATGACCCTTTCACAGGGGTCACATATCAGATATCTTGCATATAAGATATTTACATTTTGCTTCCTAACACTAGCAAAGTCGCAGCTATGAAGTAGTAATGGAAACAGTTTTATGACTGGGGGGGTCACCACAACAAGAGGAACTGAGTTAAAGGGTCATAGCATTAAGAAGGTTTGAAAACCACTGCATTGAATGCATCTTTCTGTAGCCCTCCTCTCCCCTTTAAACAGAGGGCTGAGATAATGCTGCCATAGAAAAGTCCAGTCTCTATGTATTTATGCATAGAAATAGCTACTGTTCCTTGCTACATTAAATCTTCAATATATCACTTTCATGGCAACAGTTCCTTTTCCCTTTCCAAAGGAGTAAGCCAAAGCATGCACCCTAGAAAGAAATAATGATGTCTAACACGTAGGGGAGACTCTTTGGATGTGGGAATGAGGCCTTTCACTGGAACTAACTCTAGCCTTGTTAAATCATGTGCAGATTTTTCAGATTTCTTGCCATGCGTTCTTCTTGCACTGAAAACTTCAGTTGTCTTTCTTTCTTATTGTCTTGTTTAAAATGCTGCTGCCTTTCTGGACTGAGATCACAGTTCTGCTAAGAGCTGGGGTAGAATCCGGAAAATACAAGAGTCCTCGGAACTGGGTCCCTGACCAAACGTGCACAAACCAATCTGACCGTGCTCGGGAGCCCAGCCCTCGCTGCCAGAGGCTGCCTGGGAATTCTCATTCATCTCTTGATTGCATTTCTTTCAGCATTTGATATACTTGCCACTGGGTCCCTGATAGAGCCAGCTCTGTTCTCTGGACACTGGTTTTACAGTCTCCCCGGAGGCTCTCAAACTGTACCCTATGAAATGGTACTTACTGAGCCGTACCCTGTGTGACCATCAGTGCAGTACAAGGTGTTGTCCTTCTTGCAATAGCCCAATCCTGGGGTATTACTGGCAGCATAATTCCTAGCCATTTCCAAACAGACACAAAGCCCAGCTTCAACTAATTCTAATAATGGAATTAAATTTTTGAAAGCATCGAAGCCAGGTTTCATATTTAAATATTGACTTTCACCACATGGGAAAGGGCAGTCGAGTGTAGGGGTGACTGGAAGATTTTGGCAAAGATCTTAACTGGGATGTTTCCATCGCCAGAGAGGGGGCCATCTAATGAACTACAGGTGATGCTGTGGATTTTAGGGTTCCAGGGTTCCGAGGGTCAAAAGTCAGAGCAGAGGCTGAATGTGAATCCTAGCATGGCCCATAGGAGTCATCAGCTTCCCAGAGAGAATCCAGGCTGGAACTCTTTCCCGTTGGAGGGGCAAGGACATCCGTACACAGGCTACTGTGGAGGTGACATTAGAATACTGTCTCCCCATGCTCCCTCCCCTTGACCCATGTTTTGAAATTCTGCACGTCATTCAAAAGGGGTCTAGAATAATAGCTAAGTTATCTGGACCTTTACATTTCTAGACATCTGCTTCCAGTCTATCCTAGAGAGGTGATGCTGCCAATACCACCACCTGATGTATAATGTCGTTATGATGACTGAATAAACCATAAATACAAAATATTTTTGTAACAGTCCAAACTAGGTACTGTGATTTTTTTTAAAAAAAATGGGCTAATTATTTCAAAACTTATTGTTTTTGTGTCTGTTATTTCAAGGACATGTTCATCATTTTACTTTATTTCAATGTTATGCTCACATCTCTCACCTCAGACCTTTCTGTCTAAAGCAGCCGTGAACTTGTATTCAGCTAGAGTATATTGCTTCTCTCTGACAGCTGCGGTCCCTACTTTTGTTTTTGATAACCTCTGCCTGCGCCAAGCTCGGAGCACAAGGGACAGAGACCAGCTCCTTAACCTCTGTTTATACAGTCAGTGTGGGTTTCTGTAACATTCTCCATATGTTACACAAAGAAGTTTCCTTTGCAAGAGGTGATGATTACACTTCTCTGTGGGTAGAGGGGCCAATACTTAGAGCGTAGTTAAGGACTTTACTGGTTTAATAAAGTGGTGATTATAGATTTCTCTTCCCATCATCATAACTTTACCAGCCCTGAGAAGTTGGCTTGGTTTCCCATACCAAGTATGATCTCCCTCTCGTTGAGCAGGTCTTAAGTCCAATTAGATAGCTGTTGGGTACTGCCAAGGTATGTGACCAATCCTGCACCTTTAGGGTTATTGGGTCATACTAATGATTATGTTTCCACAATACAGATACTTTTTTAAAGACTGAAAGACATTACAATCAGTTATCCTCTGACATATAATACACTCACAGGAAATGTATTTATACGAAAACCAGAAAGATACACCAAGATATTACAAAAAGTTTAATAGAAGTTCTAGTTCCTATTCACTGGTTGTCTCTCATTCAAAACATGGATAACTTGCATGTCAGGTCTAGATTAAGGTTCCAAGGAGAAGAAAAGGCTGGTCTTAATCTTTACATACTCGAACTCAAAAGGATAGAGTTCAATTACAAGCTAATGATAATTGGATTTGAGTGCTAAGTAATAGGGACTCAATAGGGACTTTAAAAATGTGTGTTAGGCTCAGTCATCAAGCTGAGGCTTAGTGCAGTGGTTCCCAACCTTCCTAACGCTGCAATCATCTAATACAGTCCAGTTCTTCATGTTGTGGTGAACCCAACACAAAATTATTTTTGTTGCTACTTCATTATTAGCCGCTGTTATGAATTTTAATGTAAATATCTACTATGCAGGATATCTGATAGGTGACCCCTTTAAAAGAGCCATTTGAGCCCCCCAAAAGGGTCACGACCTACAAGTTGAGAATCCTGGAAGCAGACTAGCAAATTGTCCAGTTATTTCCATCCCAAATGACCACTCCTAATGTTCTGATAAGCAAGGAATCAAGAAGACAACTCCTTTTTGAATTAAATGAGGTGGAGAAGTTAGTTCTGAGAGTGTGTGGTGGTTCACACACAGTGGACGTGATTATAAAACAAAGAGAAGGTGGTGGCCATGAGCCGCCTCCTCAGAGTTGGATCCAGAGGGTTTGTTGGCCTCAATCATTTTAATGTCAAACCTTGAGGCTGCATTATAAGATGAAGAAAGTTCTCAGGCCAATGGAGTTGGCTATTCTCATTAGCTTTGCCAGGAAGTTCATTTGTTTGACCCAATTTCTCTATAATTGAGAAGTTTGTTTGTAAGTATTTCTAAGGACCACTTTACCCTTACTGTTTTGGAGAAGTTGTTCCAGTAAATGTGGGACTCACACTACAGCTCAAATTGCCCGAGAACTCACTATAATCTAGGGTAGCATTAACTTCACCATATCGTTTCCCAGTTTTCTGGAGACTGGTATCACGGGAGTGAGCCACTACTTTTGGCTTGGTTCTTTCTTGTTGTTTTGATTTTAAACCTGTCTGGTACAGAAATCAATTCTTTCCCCTACTATCAAAAATGTATGCATTCCACATTTGTATCTTCAAGCTAGTATCTTTTTTTTTTTTTAAATTCAGGTCTTGAATATTCCATTGCCTCCCTTAAAACATCTACCCCAGATACATCTTAAACATAACATGTTCAAAACTGAGTTTTGAACAAGTCCCACCCACCACAAAAAATATTTCTTTTTTTAAAAAAAAAATTATTTATTTTATTTATATGAGTACACTGTAGCTGACTTCAGACACACCAGAAGAGGGTATCCAATCCCATTACCGATGGTTGTGGGCTACCATGTTGTTCCTGGGAATTGAACTCAGGATCTCTGGAAGAGCCGTCCGTGCTCTTAACTGCTGAACCATCTCTCCAGTTCCCCAGAATATTTCTTTACCATGCTAGTCCTTGAACTGCCGAATCAAAAGAAATTCAGATTTGTTATTGCTAGCTCTACTGCCTTTGCACTCGCTACAGCGCAGTGTGATCTGCTGTTAACTCCTGTTGATTCTCGCTTGGCAGTGTGTCTCAAGTCTTTTTATGCCTCACCATCTACAAGGCTAACTCTTTAGTCTATGTTAGCGCTTCTCAAACCAGGGATCCTACAATAGCCTTTTAAAGAAAATTTCCCTTCTGTCCTCTCTCTCCCCCTGAACATGTGGAATTACGTGCTGGCTGGTTTGGTTCGCTTGTACCTGTCACAAGCTAGGGTCATTTAGGAAAATGAAATATCAATTGAGGGAGGGGAAAGTGCACTAGATCGGCCTATGGGTTATTTTCTTGATTAGTGATTGGTGTGTGAGGGCTCAACCCACTGTGGGTGGTGCCACTTTTAAGTGGGTTGTCCTGAGTTGTATAAGAAACTAGGCTGAGAAAGACATGAGGAGCAAGCCAGCAAGCAGCATTCCTGCATGGCCTCTGCTTCAGTTCCTGCCTCCAGGCTCCTGCCTTGTCTTCCTCTGATAATGTACGCTTTAAGTCAAATAAAACGTTTCCTTCCCAAGTTGCCTTTGGTCATGGTGCTTTATCACAGAAATAGTATGCAAATTTTGTCTTACGACAGAAGTCAGGTCTGTCAACCACCTTGCTAACAACCTTTCAAGATATCTTGAGCATTTGGAATAGTCTGTAAAGTCCTAACTGTGCTCCAGCCATTCCAATGTGCCATGAACTCTCTGTTATGTATCGCTCCTGTTTCCTTGGCCTGAACATGTTCCCTCCCACTTTCGGCCTGGCACAACTGAGCCTTCTCTTTATGATTTGGTATTAAAGTGCACTAAACAGATATCCCTGCTGACCATTTCTGAGAAAGTACTGCCAAGTGGGTGATCGAACTCTTGTGTTCCGACCTCCATAAATCTCAACAGTACTCTATTCGCTCCTTGGACCATCCCAGTCTCCCAGTTACAGAGCTGAGAAGGGCATATCTTGTATGGTAGTTCCTTTGCTTTGATCTGCCTAGGAATAGGTTCCTCTGGGGTGGGAATCAGGGATCTTCAAGTACGGTTGGGTGAAAGGTTTCAGGAATGGGATGATTGGATAGGGAAATATTGAACCATCATGGAAGATGACTGTCCTTGTCCAATGTGGGCATCATCCAGGATCCTAACTTTTATGGTGGTTCACCCATTTTCAGTTTTTAGACCATATACAGCACTATTCTTCCCTCTTTACCTCTAGGAATCTAAAAATAAATGGTCTATTGATCGTGGGTTTGGTACTGACCAAAGTGGCAGGGACAGGGAAATATTAAAAAAGAACTGCAGCGTTCCCGCACTCCAGAGGGAAGGCTTTAAAATTTTTATTTTATTTATTTAGTTTTATGCTGTATATGATATGCACATGTGCATTTGGCTGTGTGTACATGCATATACGCATGCAGGTGAAAGCTAGTGATTAATCATTGAGTATCTTCCTTTATCTTCCTTAACTGGTCTCTTCCATGTCTTTTGGGGCAATGTCTCTCACTAAACCCAGAGTACATCAATTCATCTAGGCTTGCTGGCCATTGGGCTCTGGGTGTCTATTGTCTTCACCCATCTACCAGATGTCCTCCATGGGGCCTGGTTTTAACATGGGTGCTGGCCGAGTCTCTGACTCGGGATTTGATGCATGTGTTGCCAATAGCGCCATCTCTGGCGGCAAGATGGGCTTTTAAAAATTGTATGTGTGTGTATTGGGGAAGGTGCATGTGCATCTGCATGGGAGTGTGTGTTGCACGCACATGGGTGTGGAAACCAGCAGCCAACAATAGGAAGTTTTATTTGAATGTTCTCCACCTTGTGATTGGAGACAGGACCTCTCATTGAACCCAGTGCTCACCAACTGGCCAGACCGAGGATGGGCCTGAGTCTTCCTGCCTTCCTTCTCTGTCCCCGCATGTACGCTATGTTATAGATTCACACCGCCTTGCCTTGGTTTTCACATGGCTGCTGGGTATCCGAACTAGAGTCTTCACACTTAGGCATTGGGCGCTTTATCTTTCACCGACTCAGTAACCTCAAACGAAATGTTGTTGCCAGCTCTCCCCTCAACACCCAGGCTGATATTTTCTTTAATCCCTATGGAAATCCTCCTTTATTTCCTGTAATGTCCTGGGGAGGCTCTGGATTTGCTGCAGAGAGAAAAAAAAGGATAGATTTAAACTTCAGCACAGGATGGAGTTAGACCAGGATTCTTTCTATCATTTAGGGTTTTCTGGTAGATAATTATCCTGCCTCATTATTTTGATAACTCTCTCGTCACTTCAATTGCTTTAAAATGTTGTAAGCAGCAGCTGCCTTGCTGATCTTAGAACACAGGCCCAATCAATTGGAATTTTACTGTACATTTTTTTCTAAGAGTAAAGTTAGCTCAAAATAACTGCTATTTTCCTACTGGGGTGTAGGAAAGGTGTAGGGAGGCGCTGAAGTAAAAGGGGGAGGGAGAAAGGGGAAGAATGTACCAGAAACGAGGATCTAATACTGGATTTCAGTTCCCACTACAAGAAAATGGTTCATTTCCAATTCTGCATTTCAAGAACAAAAAGACTTTCTGATGATCTTTTTAAAAATTTTTCTTTGGATCAGTGTTTATCTTTAGCTGAAATGTGTATCTTCTTGTACTTAAAGGCTTAAAGCATTTGAGGAAGTGAAATCATCATATTTAAGGATGGTTGCAAAGTCAAGACAGGGCACTTGGAACGAAGTTTTTCTAGATACAGTGTGCGTCTTGGAAGGCATTACCAAATAACGGGAATGCCTTCCTGTGTCTGTGTTGCTTTACTATCTGGCTAATCATTCACCAACCACTCTGAGCAATGATTTTTGGATCACCTTTCCCTCTGGTGCCCTTAATTCTCATGAGATGCTATCAGGTTCTCCCTTCATGGAAATGACAGCTTTGGAGAACAAGAAACTGAGATCCAGAGAACTTAGTCAACTGTGGAGCTTTTAACTGTAATGTGGGTCCGCAGACTTCATAGTGAAATCTCTTTCGGTTCTCCCTTCGACTTAGTCAATGTCTTTTAAGTAAGCATTGGCTGTTACTGCCAAGTAACATGCTAAGAAATGCTAACATGCTCAGTAAAATGCTAAGAAAACAAAACTGAAGTACCTCTGATCTTGATTTTATACTCCAAGTCAGAGATCAAGGCAGAGAGGCTCTTGTGCTGAGCGGAGGAAACTGCACAGTTCTCCAGGGAACCCTCAGGAGTCTGATGTGGAAAATTCTGTGTATGAGATTGGAAAGACGTTAAGGAGCCTGAATGGGGTCATTCTTTGATTTAGCATTGTGTCCTCTATTCTTAATTTACCTTACTAAATTATAACCTCTATCAATCTTTTCCTGTCCATTTTGTTTTGAGTCCTTTGCTGAAATTTAGGTGTCAGGGCTCATAGCATGGCAAGGCTTGTCTCAACAATTTGAGGCTTTAACACCAAAAGCCGCTGGGCATTCGATTAATTGTTAAATCTCATCCAGGCAATATGTATGAGCCATTGTATCTGTGCAGTTTCCATCCTGAATACCACCCTCCCCAATGGTCCTGCATGTCAAAGGCTGGACTCCACCCCAGAACTATTAGGAGGAAATGAGACATTCTAAGAGGTAGATTGTACTAGGGGGCTCCTAGTTTGTCAGTGGCATGATCTCTGTCTTAAAGCTTTGCATACTTGCAGTGAATGGACCACATTCTTCTATCATTACAAACTGCCTTGCCACGGGGCCCAAACAGCAGAGCCAATGAACTAGACCGAGACTTCTAAAACCTGGCCAGAATAAACATTTTCTATTGAAATGTTAGTGTATTGGTATTTGTTATAGGAATGGAAAGTTTACTCTAATGTCCAATTTATTTTTGCCTGGTTGCAGAAAACAAATAGTTACAACTCCTGGCTGATGGGTCCAACCTGAGGCAGGCTGAGTCTTGACGACTGGAATGCTGTGGAAACCCGTCTTGTTGCAGGGCTGGTACCTGGAGATAGTACCTACTGTTTATGACCCAAAGTTCTGGGATGCCCAGAGAGCTATGGTGATCTTGATAAGTGAATCAAGATCACCTATCAAGACATCACGATGCTCAGATTGTGTGGTAACCTAATGTTGGATTCCAGAGTTCAGGTCTTGGGTGTTCCTTTAAGTTGTTTGCATTAGAACAACACGATGCTGGGTGTTCTTTGTTTATGGTAGAACCTAGTACATGCAGCAGATGCATGCTAAACACGAAGCTCAGAATAACAGGCTTTCCCGGAAGGGTAAACATGCAAGGGAGAGCTAAGATGGGACTCTGCTGTCCCTGGAATAATGGATAGTCTTAGTTGTGTTGCTGTGGCCTGAGAAGTTGAGCAAACTCATGATGACGGTGGAGAGAGCTGAGGCTGTGAGCTCTCATCCGGGCTCTTTAGGGCTCCTTCCACATGGGAAGTTACATTTTCTGGATGGTACATGGAGGTGACTGGGCTGCACTCAGTTTTCACGATAAATACTAGATCAAACACTTCAGAGGGCTGACGTCATGTGGGAGCCAGCACCTCCCTCCGATCTGAGAGTCGTGTCAGAGAGCAGCTTCCGAGAAGTCATGGAGTTTTACTGGGCTCCCGACCAGGACATGTGGGGCAAATTTTAGTACAGGCACTGTCATTTGCGTAACCTAAAGCATGTCTCAGCACCTTTCTGGATCTTTATGTCTTCGGTTGATGGTGAACGCCTGAGGTCGGGAGTCCATATTTCATTCATTCAGCACAGTGTCTATCTACCCCCCCCCAAAAGTTAATAAGATATACAACTTTGAGCAATGAATGAAAAAGTGAGAAATCATGTCTGTAGTTTAAGAGAGGGGAGTCTTACTAAAACCATGATCCTTGCTCTCACCTACTAGATACTGACCTCTAGCTGCCTGCCCGTCTTTGAAAGCTAGCGACTCTGAAAATGACATAATCTTCAAAAGAGTTCTTAACAGTTCTGCAATTCTCTAATTGAGTGTTGAAAGATATTTTTTTCAGCATTTTATGTTATCAAGAATCAAAATAAATCACCTGCTGACCTAAGAGGGCCTTGGAGATGTAGCTACCAGGATGGCATATGGGTGGCTTCCCAGCACAGCACCCAGGAAACCCTTTGACATTTGCAAATGTCGCGAAACACTAACAGGCAAGATACCCACCCCACCAAGGGGGAGGGAAATAGATCAGAGATCTGCAGATTTGCTTTATCTCTCTGCAGTCAGAGTCCATAGAAAGGGTAGCAGCTTATCGTGGGGAGGCTGGTTGGTATCTCCAGGGTGAAGGGTCCTCTCTCTCCAGGACTGTCCAGGCAGTTCTCACTTCTGTGATGAGCCTTACAGATGTGAGCAACTAACGCTGTAAGTCAAATATCCGAAACTGTGAGTTAAGCATCTCACTGTCTGCAGGGAAAAAGGCATCACTTGGGGCTTCCCACGTGTGTGTCAGGGAGCTAGGTGGTCGACATTAGACATTTTCAAAGACAAAGGCTAGAGGGAAAACTTTATAATCCTACTACCCTAAAGCAACCACTATACATATTTTGTTAGTTGTATACTCTTATTTATATTTACTCTTTTCTAAAAATATTTTAAGATATAGTTGTAAAATATATTATATGGACCTACTACAGGTGTATATGGATGTGTGCATCTGGCTTCATTATATAACATAGCACCCTCTGTATGTTTGTGTGTTTTGACACGTCTCCCCATGTAACTCTGACTGATCTGGAGCTTACTATATGGATTAGGTTAGCTGGATTCAACAGATGCCTCTGCTTCCCGAGTCTTGGGATTAAAGGCATGGGCCGTCACACCCAGCCCCATGTATATATTTCAATTTAAACCTTTCAGACTTAGTATTTTGTCATTTACTGAACCATTTCCCTACCTAATGTTCTCTCTACTAACCCAGTCATGACCAGACATGTAGACTGTTTGAAGTTTCCATATTTGATACAATGCTAACACTAATGTTCACATGCTGGCATTCAAAGGTTTGCTTTCCTATGTATTCCATTATACCTAGAGCATCGATTCCTAGAAGTGGAGCACTGGGTCAAAGGGCATGACTGTGCTTTTGGTTGTTGACACGTGACCAGACAGCTTTCTGGAAAAGTCATGTTAGTCACAGTAGGACTCAGGCTTACAGCATTTCTCCAATAATTATTTAAATGATATAGATCCGATAAATGTAAGGGCTGGTCCGCAGAGTATGGATAGCTGACATGAAGACTGGTAGAACTGGGAAGAGGTAAAGGGGAAAGAGAAAGAGACACATAAACTGAATGTGCTTTAGAAATAGAAGCCACCGATTACTGACAAACAACCAGAAATGAATGGGGCATTTTAAGTCAGTTTGCATATCAATGTTGTAGTAACTGACAGCGTACTGAAGTAGATACTGCCACTGAATAACTGATGCAGTGTAGATCCAATGGGACACAGCCACGGGAACTTGCTAAGTTTGCTGTAAACTATTTTCTTGTCTGGATTTTCCCCACATATAGAACCTCTGAGGAGGAAAGAGATGAGACAAGAATGGGAAACGTATGTTCAAAAAATATCATATAGTTGTATAAAACAGCCTTATATAGTTCAGGTTAATCAAATAAATGTGCAGCTAGAGGCTCTCCCCACTTAGACTATGCAGTCCTGTGAGGTTAATGAAGGCAAACTCATGTCTGGGCCCAGTCCATGCCTCCTCCACACTCCTAGAGTTACAATTCTGTTGAGCCACAGTTCCACTGGGGTTATTAAGGAAAAGCAGACACTCGGGGATGATGGTGAGAGCAACAAAGCCCCAGGTCCTGTGTGTCTCACAGAGACTGACGGCAGGTTAGCTGAGGGTTCTGTTTCCATGGAGAAGTGCTGAGCCACCTGCCTTGGTGTCTCCCTGGTATTCTGGTGGCTTTCTTTATAGATGGTGGCACACAAGAGCTAGGGGAGTAAACAGAAGAGCTGAGAAAGACGGTTGATGGTCAGCTACAGAACCCTGAGAGCTGAGGCAGGAGGATCATGATGCCAACCGTGGTCACACCCTGTCTCAAAGCACCAAGTGAATGTATGCGTGAATATATATTACAAAAAAAAAAAAAAAAAAAGTAAGCTTGCTGTTCTGACTCTCTCTTGAGTGAGAAACAGAACCTGTCTGACCTCAATGGAAGCCAAGGTCATGATCTGAAGGTTTCTAAGCATGGAGAAGATATCACACATAAATATCCTTTTTTTTTTTTTTTGAGTTATAGGCTTTATTTTTAAGAATAATTTTATATTAACAGAAAAGTGAGAAAAGAGTCCAGTGATTAACCCTGTACCTAGTTTCCCCTACATTCATAATTAGTAACAATTTCTAAACAATAATGTCAGTTGCGATCATGGATTCAGTCTTGCATAGCGTTCTCTTCTGACCTTTGCTGTTCAACGGTCTGATAGATCCTGGAACTAACCTTCTCTCTCTTTTCTTCTGCTGTTTTTGTCCATCTATCCATTTATCCATCCATCCGTCTTCCTTCCTTCCTCCCTTCCTTCCTTCTTTCCTTTCTCTTTCTTTCTTTTTCTTTCTTTCCTTCTTTCTTTCTTTCTTTCTTTCTTTCTTTCTTTCTCTCTCTCTCTTTCTTTCTTTCTTGTTCTTCCTTCCTTCTTTCCTTCCTTTCTTTCTCCCCTGCCTCCTCTTCCTCTTTCTCTTCTGATTTCTTCTGATTTTCTATGTGTACTTTCAACGCTGTGACCCCCGGTCATTTCTACACGGCTATCACAGCTCTTTCTAGGTCCTTCCTTCCTCTCTTCTCTCTCTCTTTTCCCACGCCACCTTCATTATGTCCTGCCATAGTTCCCATATTCACAAGAAGCCCGGCAGCTTACAGAGTACCCAAGCTAAAACTGTCTTTCCCTTTCTATCATTGGCTGGGACAGTTTTCAGAACAAAAAGAAAAGAACAACAGGAGAGAAGAAAACAGGAAAACCGAACTGAAAGGCAGAAACGCTTCTAGGGGCTGCCAGCTCTGACCATAAGTAAGGAAAGCAACAAAGCGGAACCGGCTCTCAGACCCTGCACCTTCTGATGCTTAACATCCAAACCAAGCCAAACCAAACCAAACCAAACCAAACCAAACCAAACCAAACCATAACCAAAAAAAAAAAAAAAAAAAAAAAAAAAAAAAATGAACACACAAGCCTTCACTTGGCTTTTGGACTCAGCACAGAGACTTTGGTCTACAACTGGTTAAAAATTGATAAGGGGACTATTTGCAGATTGCCTTCCTTTATTCCGAAGCTTACATTTTAACCTCTGGCTCCACCCCAAGACACACACACACACACACACACACACACACACACGGCCCTTTTTCATCCCCCATCCTAAAGTTACACAAATGCGTGTCCAGGTACAGAGTCACAGAAGTCAGGACACACCAGCAGGCATCACCGGATGTCCTTTACCACGGGACTTCCTTCACACAGGTGAGGGAACTGGGTCCTCACGGACGCCTGTGCCCAGGAAGAGGTTCAGGTAGAACTATAATTAGAAAGCAAGCGTGTTGAGCAGCAAGCCACTCTTCTCCCTCACTCGGGGTACTTCAGAGGCAGGTTTGTGTTCTTCCTATGTGTCCAGGCTAAATACAGGCTGGCATGTAAGATACATGCACCCGGCCTCTGCAGCCTGACCTCAGGGGATGGTTTGATGACTTGAATTTCAGGCAGCTGAAAAAGTTTCTGCGGGCGGAGGTTGGAATAAACAAGAACAGCCACTGAGGAGATGTGAATGGAAAAGTACCAGCCCTCCCTCCCTGCACGCATTCCTCTGCTCGCCAGCTTGCCCTGCCACCAAGCCAGCTTCAGATAGGCTTAGGCATGGTCAGGTGTACAGAGGGCGGGATGGAGAAGAAGAAGAAGAAGAAAAAAAAAAACAGGCAGGCACAACACGTAAATCAAGTTTTTCCACTCCTAGCCTAGGGTGGTAGAGAGTAGCCTGGTAGGCAGGGCCAGCCACCCTGAGTTTACAAATACTCAAGTCCCTCCCTCCCCTCATCCCTCTCACTTTATGATCCAGTTTCCGCTTTTCCTCCTGCTAAGGTTTCATAGGAAGTGAAAACCCTGCTATTCAAAACAGTGCTGGAACGCAAAAGGCCGAATGAGTGTGTGCTCCCAGTCCGACACGCCGCCTCTATTTTAAAATCCAGAGTCATTGCCACTGACATCCATGGGCAGAACACGGGCAGTTGGTGCTGTGATGAGAAAGCCTGTGAGCCAGGCTGAAGAGGTTTGCTCAAGAGGGACAGTGGTGACAGTGGTGACGAAGAGGAGAAGGGGGGAGGAGGAGGAGAAGAAGAAAAAGAGAAGGAGGAGAGGAGGGAGAAGACAAAGGGGGGAATAAATGACCCTGCTCTGAGCGAGAGAAGAAGCTGAAGTGAGATCTCCTTCTCCTCAGGAGGTGATAGTGCAGCCCCCAACAGGTCCAGGTCTATCCTCCTGTCCCAATGTCTCTGCACTTTTTCTCTGTTTCCTCCTCATCCCTCAATCGCCCCAAACTCCACTAACCTATTTCTAAAAACACACGGAGAGCCTTCTCCTGTGTCTGAGGATACTACAGAGTTTTTATACAACGATGTTCAGTTGTTTGTTTTTCAAAGATGGGGTCTGATGTAGCCCAGGCTGGCCTCCAACTCCCCACGAAGCCAAGGACGACCTTGGACAAGCTAATCCTTTGACCTCCAGCTTTCACAGACATGACGCCCGGTTTGTGAGCAGCACTTCCAAATGAAGATCTTGAAGTAGAATAAAGAGGTGTCCTCTTCAAAAGCACCATCCAATTTTACAGCTCGGACCCTTCCTATAACCACATAACTCTTCACAAACCCTAATGACGCAGGTCTGATAAGCAGGCCCTGGAGTTGGTTCTCAGAACCAGCTACAGTTTACACAGGGCCTGATGCGGCCTTACTGTCCTCCGCTCTTGCAAGAACAGGATACACAGCCCTCAAGGCTAGATGGTCAGCTCAGCCCGATCTCCAGAAGTGACGATGTCTTCGTTTTCAGGTGTGACTCTAGGTTGCCTCAGACCCTTTCATGAGGGACAGTCTATACTTTGGGGGAGACCAAGATAGGAGGAGTGATTATCAGTAAGCCTCCTCGTTCTAGAATCTACAGTGCTGAATTGTGGGGAAAGGTCTCGTGAAGGAAAGTGGGTATGAATTGTGTTCCACCCCGCCAACAATGTAATATTAGTACCAAGCTATTTTATTTTGTAATAGAGCTTATATTGACCCAGCAGCTGTGATCAGGGATCTATTCCTAAGCTCCATCAAGGGAGTTGGTCTAGTACCCTATGCTGAGTATTAGTAACTAGGAATCATGAACTCACGGCCATCATCTGACCCATGTTGTTCTCAAGTGTGCAGAAATAATTCATAGACCCCAGAGTTTGGAATCCCTCCTGTGGGCTCCTTAAGGATGATTTAAAGGAATCTGAATACATTCCAGTCATTTCTTTAGCCCAGTAATAGCCCTGTAGAATTCAAGGGCCTTACCTAGCTGGAAGTGATGGGGTAAGACCAATAACGAGAGGAGAAAGGACATCCAGGAAGAGATTACATTGGTATAAAACTCTGTTAAGTTACTTTCTCTGGAACTGAAGAAGCTGAAAGGTAAATGCATAATTTTCTTCAATATCCATTCAGTTGAAAGAGAGACTCATCTAAAAGCAGGTGTCTCCTCTTGTTACTGTTATTTTCTTCCAACATATGCACTTTGACTTGGGGGGGCGGGGTGGGAAGAGAGGGAGAAGGGGAAAAAAATTTCAAAACACAACAACAAAAATCCCACCACAGTAACACAAACTCTGGCCCTTGGTCCCAGGAAGGAGGAGGAGAGGAGGCCCTAGGGATGGGGTTAACGACCTATAAAGCAGGGCTGGTGGGCTGTTGCTCCGGGGAACTCTTCAGAGAATCAAAGGGTGTGAGGTATGAGAAGGATAAATTCCTTCCCAGCCCCCACTCTGGCTGGCTCTACTGCCTGAGGGAGCACATTTCCCTCTGCTCTGCAGCGCCCCCATGGGGCTAATAGTGGAGTAGCAAGGGGAACACAAGACCTGGCTCTGTGTGTGTTTGTGTGTGTGTGTGTGTGTGTGTGTGTGTGTGTGTGTTGAAGGCTTTGTGGTAGGAAGTGGGAATCAAGGGATAAGACACACGGTCACTTTGAGAAGAAAAGTAACCAAAATCACCATAAAAGTAATTCTATTTATGAAGACAATACAGCCAAACCATACGACTCCTGTTCCAAAGCTAAGTCGTATCTAAGAAATGCAAAGTACTTAATGCTCAGAAAAGGTAGCAATCAGACAGCTAGCTACACAAAGAAAATCACTTCAGCAAAATCCGGGTGTCATTTTGGTCCAGTGGGATTTACTTAATACTCTAAAATGAGAAGGAAGGGGGCTCTAGATTCAAAAACCCAAAGCTGCCACCCTGTGTCCCAGCAGGGTGGATCTATTTGACAAAGTCACCGTGTCTTTGGAAGTAAGATGTTCATTTCCCCAACAGTGATAGGATTAGGCCTATGTATATTCCTCAAAAATCCTTCACAAGACAGGCTTTTCCGCTGAGACTGCAGTAATCCATCTGCCAATACGTATTAAAACATTCGGATTTCTCGGGGACAGACAACGGATTTTCCAAGTTCCAACCCCCATAGAAAACAATCAGCTCCTTCCGACTCCCCCAGTTCTAAAATCTGTGACATCATCTTTTGAAGTGGTGCTAGTACGCCAGCAACAGCACAGCTGAAACTTCTTATAGGACCAGTCCTCCACGCCCCATAAGCCAGCAGCCTTCCAGAACTCCGCTTGCGTCTCTATTTTTAAGCCCACGTAGAGGGTTGTGGTCCACAGGTATTCATTAGAAATTAATATGTGGAGATATTTTGCGAATGCTTAAGAACCCCTCTGTGGTTTAACGAGCCTCTTGAAGGACTTTCACAGCTAAAGCCCAGAACAGCCTGACCTTTGAAAGCATCTTTTGCTCCAAACACTTTGGGTTGGTTCTAAGTCTTAAGGAATCTGAATATTATTTAGCTCACACCCTTCTTGTAAGAGACAGACATAAAAGAAACAAGAGTCTCACTCATCCAGGGATGGGTGCGAGGGCAAAAACCCCAACCCGTATTTAAATAGGGAAACTGGCTGGCAGCTACGAACAAACAAACCAGGGCCCACAGTGAAAGGATTCTGCCCTGTATTCGCCCTTTAAAATAAAGGAAGAAAAAGGGAAAGAAAGATCCCCCCTCCTCCCCTCAGCTCTGCTCCAGAGCCTAGAGGACCCGGCTGCGCACAGGGCACCTAGCTGTAACCACAGCCTGTACTCAATACACAGTATCTGCGATCCTGGCAGCAGGGCCTTTAGAATCCCCTCAGGCTGATCCCTTCAACACGTACTGAAGAGATTTCTTTTCCTTCCCCCCACCACCCCCGACGACCTTGAAATGAACCCAGTTGGGGTTATAAAAAAAAAAAAGAAAGAAAGAAAGAAAAATGTTCACGACCTTAAGAAAATAGCAAAATACAAACATGTATTTGGCTTCACGGAATGTTGTAACAGACAAGCATTACACACGTACCCACACACAGACATTTCTAGCATCAAGAAATTTCCTAAGAGTCAACAGTAACAGAGTAAACCCACCAAACCCCACCACTCGCTGTCCTGGAAAGAAACAAACCAAAGCAAAACAAATCCTTTTACATCCCTTTCAAGTGCAGGAAGGCTTCCCTCCAGCAAAAGTCCAAGAGGAAAAGGAAAACTGCACCAAGGGCGGCTGGGGAGGGGTGGGGGTGGGGGTGGAGATTGGGGCTGTCATAGGTGGCCAAAAATTTAAGCTTCTGTCAATGGTATTAGGTTGAAATATTGCATCTTTTAAATGCGAGAGAGGAGAGAGGAGAGAGAGAGGAGAGAGAGAGGAGAGAGAGAGGAGAGAGAGAGAGAGGAGAGAGGAGAGAGAGATGAGAGAGAGAGATGAGAGAGAGAGATGAGAGAGAGAGAGAGAGAGAGAGAGAGAGAGAGAGAGAGAGAGAGAGGAGACAAAACCAACGGGTGACAGTTCCGACGATTTACATAACAGCACAAACTTGCAAAAGGCAAAAATCAGAAGCGGAAAAAAAAAAAACCCTAAATCATTAAAATACAACAGGAGTATCCCAAGCCACCATCCCAAAAGGAACCCCCCCACACACACACCGCAACATATTTTGTCCCAAATAAAAAGAAAACAAATGAACCCACCGAAAACTGCTTGGCAAATATTTTTCTCGTGGTGCCTAATATTCTAGCTGGAAGGAGCTGTGGTATTTATTGTTTTCTCCCTCACTCGTCTCTCTAAACCTGCCCCTATCATACTTGTTCTAACGGCTCAAATCTCTCGCTCCCTTTTGTGTATTTAGCTCGAGGAGGCGAGTTTATGGGTAGGAGAGGAAGAATTAGCCCCAGACCCCGGGAAAGCGAAGCGCACTCCCCCTCTTATGTCACCGAATAGCAAATTAGTTCTCAGAATTCCAGAGGCCGAGCTTTGCTACAGCGAAGACGCCGACGTCACGGAGGAGGAGCCCACGTGACGGCGGCGGAGCGGGCGGTTCCATCGGTGGCCGGGGGCAGGGAGGGTCGCCTTGTAGCCTCGCGCCTTCCCCCGCGGGACCCCCCGGTGTTCCGGGTGGCGGTGCTGCGGGAACCCCGATCCGCACCCTAGGGCGGCGAGTGGCGGCTACCCGAGGCATTCTGCGGGCCGGGAGGGCGCTGCGGCGCGCGCCGCTCCAACCGAGTCCTCCCCTGCTGTGGAGCAATGGTAAAGCCCGCAGCTCAAATTCCGAGAATTGAGCTCTGTTGATTCTTAGAACTGGGGTTCTTAGAAGTGGTGATGCAAGAAGTTTCTAGGAAAGGCCGGACACCAGGTG
Organism: Apodemus agrarius; assembly: GCA_964023405.1. Taxonomy (NCBI): domain Eukaryota; kingdom Metazoa; phylum Chordata; class Mammalia; order Rodentia; family Muridae; genus Apodemus; species Apodemus agrarius. Next base: position 76,904,798 of record OZ030018.1, read on the forward strand.
ATTATTGCTGTTGCTGCCGCCGCCGCTGCCGCTGCCGCCGCCGCCGCTGTTGCCGCTGGTGCCGCTGCCGCCGCCGCTGCTCATGATCATTATTTTACCTTTTAATTCTTTTTTTTTTCCGCTTTTGCCAAATGCTTTGGCTCCAAGTTTCCTATGTGTATCTATTGATATAAATGTATCTATTTATTGATTCTAGCTGTCAGGTGTTAAAATAAATGCCGAAGATCAGCCCCACGTCTCTCCCACTGTAGGATCTAGCTTTACGCATACGTATTCTTTTTTTTTTTTTCCGCTGTCTTGGAGCGCCTCGGCCGCCTCCGGGAGGCTGTGCCGCCCTGCCCGGTGTTGTTTCGGTGTTTGGAGACGCAGGGGCGCGGGGCGGCGGGCGCTGGGCTGCGCGGCGCGGCCTGGGAGGGCGGACCGCGGCGGCCCCGCCGGCTTCGCGCGGCTTGGCTTGCTTTCTCTGCTCGCTTGCAAACTGCCTTCCCCGCCGCTGCCTCCCTCCCCGCTCAGTTCTCCCGGTGCCCGCGTTGGCGGCCGTCCACCGGCCCCGGCCCCGCACAGTCCCTGCCTTGCACCCGGGAGCCGGGAGTCAGCGGGGGGAATGCAAGCCAACTCCTCCTCGGCTGGTTGTGTTATTTTCCCTTTTCTTTTTGGTCATAAAGCCAGATGAAGTATCGTGTCTGCAGTTTCCTTTGAGAGCCGTGATCTTCCCAAGGAGAGACAGTGTTTTGGGGAGGCTTCGCTTGCACGGGGGGCGGGGACGTTGAATACTTTGAAAATTATTCTCTCTTGGTTGGAGTCGAGGCAGTCGGGAACCCGGGTGCGCTCGGTCTGCCCAGCCCGAGGAAGGAGGCTTGAAGGCGGGACAGGGATTTTGGGGGTGGGCGGGAGAGGGGTGCGCGGTTTTTTTTGCACCTGCGGCGCTTTCAGTGTGCAGGACCCGAGGGGGTCTTGGCCAGCCAGCCCAGAGCTCCGGGGAGGCGGCGGGATTTCTGGCGGCCGCGGTGTTTGTATTTTGGGTGCTGCGTGACTGTGTTGGCTCTCAGCAGTAGTTCCCTCCCTTTCCTAAATTTAATTTCATTTTTCCCCCCTTGGTGCAAGCTGTGTAAAAAATAAATAAATAAGGCAGCTATGGCCCTGGGTATAGCGGACGCCACGCTTCAGATTCCCAGGGTCCTTATTTTGGGCGAAGGAAGAAAAACAGAGCTCCAGCCCGCGTTCCTGATTTGCAAGATCAGGGAGGGAAGAAGGGGTACTTTGTGATTCTGGCTGGGGGGCCCCGGACGGGAGGAGCGGGTGCGATAGGGAGATCTTTGTGAGTGATTTTGCAAAAACAGATTGCGAGGTTGGTTGGATTTGCAACCTGTGGCTCTCCTCGAGGGAGTAGGAATGGGGAAAAGCGGCGGCGGCGGCCCGGGGAGGGAGAGGGTTGGGAGTTGGAACCTAGGAAAAGGGCTGCCGAGGGGGCAGCGGGAGCTAGAGGCCAGCCCTGCCGGAAACGGTGAACATTACATGTCTTGAGAACTGCGGGTTGCGTTGCCTGTATAATACCGTGTTATTGGAACCCTGGCGAGAAATGGAGCTAGTGTTGCAAAATGAGTTTTAAAAGTCCCCCCATGAAAAGCAACAGCACCAAACAATATATATATATTTTTTAAGAGTAAAATAAATAACCTCTGTGTTGTGTCCCTCCCATAGAGATTTAGTTTTTGTGCTAGGGGTAATGAGGAATGACCTAAACCTGGCGCTGGAACTCCAAAGCGATTACAGGGTCCTTGACTGCAGTAGAGACAAGCATCGCACCCCCTCCCCCCAGAAGGGATTTTATCTTTGTCTTTTTTTTTCCTTCTTCTTCAAACATTGCACAGTTCTCAGAGGAAAATATTGCAATGCCAGTGTATATTAGTAGCCACAAAAAAAAAAAAGCGAGGAATGGAAGAGGGAAGGCAAGAGAGAGAGAGAGAGAGAGAGATCCTCTCGGAAAGGACTGTTTAGAAATACAGTTTGTGGCTCCGAGCTGTGCCGCTGGCTTCCTCTGCAGTTCGCTGGTTTCCCTTTTTCTTTGCGAGGTGTTTGAGTGTGAGTGTGTGTGTGAGTGTGTGTGTGTGTGTGTGTGTGTGTGTGTGTAATAAACAACTTTAAAATAGGGAAGGGGGCAGCGTGATCTGTCCGGAGGCAGGTATTTATCTATTTTGCTCACCATTTACTACCAAGAGCCTTTGGCAGGCGCTTGAGCAGAGCCTCATAAGCCTGCAGACCAAGTTGAAGTTCGTCTGGCCCTAGTCCACACGCTATTCCTGGAGGTAGCAAGCATGAACTCAAAGGAGTTGGGTGAAATCATATGCTTTCTTATATATACATATTTTAATAAAAGAAGGAAAGATATTTGCCCCGGGGGAAGAGGGAATGGAGAGAAAACACCAGGAGATGGACATTTCTCTTGCTAAAATGACCCGCAGTTGAGTCCTGAGGCCAAAATAGAAAGTTGTAGATGGACACCTCCCCACCCCCAACCCCCAGTTTATAAATAGAAGTTTCCAGTATTCTATTTGGAAGAATTTCTTTTCTAATACTTGCAGGCGTTGGGGGATTTTAAGGATCTGTTGATAGTGACAGGAAGGCTAGGAGCCGTTCAAGGCAAGCGAGTGACTTGAGCAGAGACGGCAAGGAAATGGGTTTTCACCGACTACCCTCTTCCTCGCCTCCGTTTTGAAGGGTTTACCAAAGTGTTTTCTTGAAAAGACTAATTTATTCTGGCCTTGGTGGTCAGGAGTGGCATCCTAAATTTCTAAGTTGTCTTTTGCTGAGCACCGAGGAGGAGTTCCAGTCATGGGCTGTGTAAATGCCACGACTAGAGGTCAAAATCTTTCCTTCCCTCTGTCTCCTGCTGGGGATAGCCCCCTCGGTTGTGGAAAAAAAAAAAAAAAACACAAAACAACTTAAGTTTCAGGGGAGGTAGTGCGGCAGCGCCACCCCTTGGTGAGTAAAACTATGGTAAAAGTCAGATATTTGAAAAATACTTGTGAAATGTAATGTCCTTCCCAGCCACCCCGAGTGATTAAGAGAGAGAGAGAGAGAGAGAGAGAGAGAGAGAGAGAGATGAAACTTTTAAAATCAATACTTTGCAGTTAATCTCTCAAATAGGATAGACACACGTTGTTTTCCAAACTAGAATGGTGTCCTAACAGGCCATGTCCTTGCCTTTAATACAAGGGACACACTTTCAAGGAGTAGAAATGAGGTGAGATAGGGTTTGCACTTAGCGACTCCTCTGGATTGTTGTAGCTATTTTCCCCTCCGACTTTGGGGTACCCGCAGTCGATTTGACGGTCCGACTCTGAGCTAAAGAGGATTCTTTTTTTTTTTTTTTTTTTTTTTTTTTTTTTTTTTTGGTGTGTAAAACCTTAGAACTGAAAGTGTCCCCGGGGGGGGGGGGGGCCGTGGTGGCGGCTTGTGTCAGAGTGATGGGGCGGGGGAGAGGTTTGTGGACCGCAGGGAGCAGCGGCGAGCGGTCGGCTGGGCTGCAGCCTTGTAGAGAGACTGAGTGGCGCGGCGCGTGCCGGTTTCCTACACCGCGCAGCAACAAGTGGGACCGCAGCAGCAGCGACGCGCGACACTGCACGCCGGCTCTGCTGGTTAGCTTCCTTTCGCTCCTCCGAGCCCTTCCTGCTTCCCAGTTAAGGGCCAGTAGCACCTCCAAAGACCATACTGTGTTGGGTTCTGCACCCGCTTTTCTCAGTGGGTGAAGAAGGGCTAACCTCTGGTCCCCGCTTCCTCTATCGGTATGGATCGTGGGGCTATTCCCAACCTCTACCTCCCTCCTCCTCTTCCTCCCTCCCATTCTCTCTGTCTCTGTCTTTGGCACGAGTCTCTCTTAATACTTTCAGGTGCGGTTCTTTTTTGAAAGCAAGTGTAGCCAGCTTTGAGGAGGGCACGGTGGGAACAAATAGATACATAATACACTTAAAGCAGCGCCCGAGCCCGGCCGGTGTTAGCTAGGGGCACGAGCATCGGACGAACGGAATCACATCTGCTCCGCTAAATGTTTTCCCGACTTCAGTCTTGGAAGCAACTCCCCCAACCCGCAAGGGAGACAAAACCCCCAGCGCTGGTCGCGGGGTACAGTGCCGAAGGCTCTGGTAACAGGGCGATTCTTGAACGGACCGAGTCCGCCACCTAGTGGCAGGTCACGCTCCGGGTTTGCGACTCTGGATCCTGATCAGATGCTATGGCTGAGGGGGAAGGACATTCTCCAGTGACGACAGCATCCGATGAAGACTTCCAAAGTTTTGACGAGACAGATGAAAATCATATGCCCACGCCGTCCACACCCACAATTGCTCAGCCATCGATCTCTAGATCAACTGAGATACGATACTTTCCTGTAAGGACATTTGTGGCCTCTCCACAGAGAAAGTTGCTAGCAGAAGGATTGCGCCCAAACTCTCAGGAGCTGTGAGATTTTTAACTTCCTTGCAATTGTGGAATCAGGCCTAACAGTAAGTTTCTGAAATTCCAAAGAAATCATCAAGGGAGTTCGTTCCAGTTCATCCAAGAGAAGGGGAGCGCAGTTTAACTTGTAGGTCACTGGAATGTTCCAGTGCGCATTGGAAACGGTCCCTCCCGGTCTTAGCTGAACGTTTTTGACAATAGACATGGACAGGTCACAGAGGTGTGCAGGGACCGGGCATCTCAAAGCTGTGGCGCATGTTTTGTTTTGTTTTTTGTTTTTTCTGAGAGTTTGGTGGCCAGAAACTACTTGGTCTAGTTGAGGTTGTGCACCGGCTTTCTGTAAACTTGAACTCCGGACTCTTTTCATCCAGTTTATCCTTTACTTAGTGGCCTGTTGAGAAATCAGGTGTGAGTGCGCGCGCGCTGCGTGTCTGTAGGGGTTGTGAATAAACAGAGCTTCATTCTTGGAGAATTCGTACCCCCATCTCCCCTGTAGTTTTCTTTCTCAAAGCTCTTAACGGAGATGGCCCGCTTGCACCGACGCGCTGGCGGCCTCTAGTGGCGTCCTCACCGCAGAGACACAGCTGTCCCCCACCCCCACCCCCACCCCCCAACCCCCTGCCGGGGCCGGGAGGAATCCAGTTCACCCTCTATCGCTGCGGGAGTTGTCCCAGGCCGCCGAGGAGAAATGCGCCTCTGTTCGGGGTGGAAAGGAATCCGGGGACGTGTCTGAAGCGCGGTCAAGTTTGACTCATCGCTTTCCAAGGACAGTTAGTGCCGTCCATCTTCATTAACGTGAATAAAGACCTTGGCTGACTTCTGTCTAGATCGAATTTTAAAAGGCATTGTTTGCTTGGGGAGATCATGCCTCTCTTTCCTAACCCCACAGTACCCCGCCCACCCCATCTCGCCGATCCCAGTCCAGTCAAGATGAGGGAAGAGATCTCTTCTGAAGGACACGGTTGGCTGGCATTGTCCGCAGGCCTTCTGGAGGCTGTCTTGACCAGGCTCCCGGGGAGCGCCCCTTCAGTTCTTCAGCTCTTGATGATAAAACACATCCCTTTATTTTATTGCATTTCCTCGAAGCTTGCAGACTAGCAAGAGCTCTGAGGCAGGCCGCATAACAGAAAAAGTCAGGACACAACGTCCTCTGCTTAGCTCTTAAAGCTGCGGAGTCCATCCATCGCACTATCTGCTTCTCTTTTTATCGTTCGTGTCATCCCCGCCCAGAGGCAAGAGCACCAATATTTGTCCTTCCCTACCTCCAGAACAGAAGCAACACTTTGACTCTACCCATTATCCCCAGAACGGGGTGGTTAGACCTGAGCTCCCTGTTAGAAAAGAGCGCTCCGGCTGGATGGAGCCCAGAGGCGTGTTTCGACGCGTCGCCCCTCCTCCCTCCCCGCCTTCAAACTCCTTGCACAGTGATTTACATTTTAAGAATCCTCTTTAGGTTTTTCGGAGAGCTATTGGAGTTATTAGAGTACCAATAATCCAACAACCATCCTGGATAGAGAGAAGTGGAAACAGCGTTCTCCAAATCCAGACCCTGGCCAAACTAGGTCATTGGGAAGGAGGGGCGGGGCGAGCAGCAGGCTATGGTTTCAAGTCTTGATGGAGAGCGCTCTCTAGCGTTAGACAGAGGTAACTACATCCTTATGGTTGCGCTTCCAGTAAGTGCGAATTACTTACTAGGATATTCATTCCTGTCCCATATAAAATTCCCTTTGCCACCGTTGATTCATGAAGAGGGAAAAAAAGAAACCACAAAACAGGGAACCAGACAGACCCTATCTCTGGGGTACGAGCCTGATTCCGCCTCCGTCACTGAAAGGATGTGCAGTGTAAGGATGCTACCCGTTACTTTTAGGACTGGGGGCCGAGGTTGTGCAGACCTCCCCAAAGGCGCAAGGCTACTGAGAGCACTTAGCGGGTGGCCACAGGGACCTCATTTCTGGGAAGGCGAAGCAACCCTGCCGTGTGTCAGAGCTTGCACTGGGGTGGGCCCTTGTTACCCAGTCTCCACGGTTTCAGGAAAATAAGACTCTGAATTCCGGAGCCCGTCTGGCTTCAGCCTGGTAGCTTCGGCTCTAAAGAAGGTTGGGCGGAAACCTCCCCTTTCTTGCCAACGTAGGCGGAAGGGGCTTTCAGTTTACTTTTCTTCCAGGTTTAATCTGTTCCCCCTCCTCCCCGCGCCCCTATTTGGCTAGGTTTCTCCCAGCGAGGAGACCCTTAGTCTTAATTTTTTAACCTACGCATTCCCTTCTAAAGCAGGGAAGGGGGTAGCAAGCGTGAAGACAAAAAGAAAACCCAAGAAATAACAGCAAGACCCTAAGACAAACAACAACAACAAAAGCGCACCCTGGCGCACTCAGTTGCCAGAACAGGGCAAAATAGAAATGAAGCGAGCCACACGGGCTGTCTTCAGACTCTTGGGCTCTGCTCTCTGCGGCTTTTAGCTTGCTGGGGGGCAGGGAGAGGGAGCCAGTAGACTCGGGTCTGGAACCCGGAACCGGTGTGGACGGCGGATTTAGGGGAAAAGGGTGCTCTGGCCCCGGCCAGCGCCATGCAGCCAGTGATCCCGGGCTGGGCTGTCAGGCCGCGGCTTCCTGGAAAGTTACTTCTCGTTGGAGACCGCGCTGGGCAGGAGTGTTCTGTGAAATCCTTAGAGCTGAGATCGACTATGTTCCGGGAATGAGAGGGCTGTGCCATTCCCCTCGTGGCCCCCTGCTTTGACAGAGTAACAGGAAAAAAAAAAAAAAAGACACAATGCTACCGAGGTGCACGAAAACATTTATTTGAATGTAACCAAATTAGCTGTTACAGTCCTACCACTCGGCCCCTGCCGAACCTTCCCAGGCGGAACCTTACCCAGGCGGCTTCGAAGTGGATGGGCAGCAGTGCCAGCGAGCCAGGGGGTGGGCGGTCCCAGGAAGACAGGTACAGCTAGGTGCGGTGAGCGAGTCCGTGCGAGCTTGCCGGCGCAGGGCTGGGGTTTGTGCGGGTCTGTGTGAAGAGGCATGTCCGGCTGCCACTCCAGCCCTCCTCCCCAAAGGGAAAGGATGGAGTCTTTCGCATCGCTTCTTGTACCCTCTTCCCCTCAACACTTGGATTCTCTCTCGTTCTGTCTCTCTTCCCTCCTTGTGTGAAGCTGCCTCATTCAAAGCACTCTAGGAAAGTGCCCCAGGGAGGGAAAGGCTGCATGGGTGGGTTAGTTTAATTCTTAGGTGGGGATTATCGAAGCTGGACCTGGGGTTAGAGCGGAGACCCAATTCTGGTTCAGCTCCCCGTGCCCGCTTGACTCTCTTTGGGGTTGTTTACATAGAACTTTGTTGGAGAATGGTTTTGAGATCTTGGGCAAGGGCTTAGTAAACTGGAAGCCTCAGTTTCCTTTAGAGTGAATACTGGCCGTTATAAAGATGTGGTCTAATGTGGAGTGGGAGAGGGATGAGTGATTTGCCCAACAAGCAAGCTGATACTGGTAGAGCTTTCCTCTCTGCAGTGTCTGGAGGGAGGTGGCATTCGGCTCCAACTTTAGCCCCCACCCCGGGGAGTTGTGGAACCTGCTGAGACCAGTTGGCTGACAGAGAAGAGAGTCTTTTGAGAGGGGTGATTCCCTAGATCACAGCCTGCGCCCCGTGTGTACGTGTGTACGTGTGCTTTGTTGATGGAGACAGGCTTAAGGTAAAAAGCCCAAGGCCAGCCTGTCAGGACACAAGGGCTGTCTTTTGTTGTTGTTGTTGTTGTTGTTTGTTTGTTTGTTTGCCTCCTTCCTCATCTGGAGTGAGTCGTTACCACTTGTCCTGGGGAAACAGGCAAATCTGGGCTTCCTGCGGTTCCAAAAGTCCGTGGCTGGCAATCCACAAGTGAGCTGGTGGTTGAAGCTCAGCCCCAGTCTTCCAGGAGGGCTTGTGGCTCTCTTCCACCGGGAAGCAAGAGGAAGTCAGTAAATAAACTTCATGTGCCTTCAGCATTTATTTTCCAAAGAGACAGTCGCTGGACTTGGGTGAGGACCAAGTGAAATCTTTTTACTCACTCCGAATTAGGATGGGTCCCGGAAGGACTAGGTTCTTCTTGCCCGTTTTTTCTGTCCTCTCTCCTCCCCCCCCCCCATTTCCCATCCCAGACTCACTCACTCGCATGCAAGGATTAACCTTGAAGCTGAGGAGATTGAGTGACTGGCACTCAGGACCACAGAGAAATGGCTGAGTGCTTGGTTACAGACTCAAAGAAACCTCACATTTTAGAGCGTCCCTTTGGTAAGACGCAGCAGCGTGGAATGGGGCAAAGTTCGTGTGTGGGGGAAGGAGCTCAAACCTGAGACTCCCCCACCTCAGGGTGCTGCTGTCCTGCGCGTTCTGTGGCACGGCACGTACGCTTGACTTGGAAAGAGGACAGAAATCTGAGCCAGAGGACCTAGGGCCAGGCCATCAACTATCTACGTGGCCCAACATGACCTCTCCGGCCTCAGGCCTCTTTACCCGGAAAGCAGCTCCGATGGGCTGTGCTGTTTAAATGGGAGGACAGAGTTCTAACGTATTATGGCTCAGCCTGTGCCGCCCACATTTGGCCATAAAGGAAAGTCTCGCACCTTTGCCTCTAATGGTTTTTGTTTTAGAGAAACCGATTTGGAGGAGAGTACATATTTCATTAAATCTCTTGAAGGCTCCCTGGCCAGTTCTCAGATAAACCACACGGTTAAATCTTTCACCAGCCGGGAGAAGCTGAGACTTGGAAGCTCTGGTCGGCCCTCTGTCTAGTTTTAGACCTGGAAAACAGAGGGAGGGCAGACTTTTGAAAAAGAGGGCAAAGATACCCCAGGAATGCATAAACATGGCGTCTCAGGTTTTATTCTTCTAGAGTTGGTATTCAGTCTGAAGCGTTCCAGAGAATCAGGAAATACTGCCTGGCTGTTTGTCCTGAACAAGTCATTTGAACCCTGAGTCTCAATTTCATCACCAGAGAAATAAGGATAAAGATATTGGTCCTATCAGCCTTGTGGAATCATTCTAAGACTTGAAAGATAATATTTTTAGCAAGGGTTTGAATAGCATCCAGTGTTTTTAGGTCCCTGAAGAATCATTATCATTAATATTGAAAGAACTACTTTTTTTTTCTTTCCCATAAACTCAAATGGCCTTTTGATGTATATATTTTTTTTACGCTAAGAAAGGAAATATATATACACAGATATATGTGATGAATGTATGCAATGGTATTTCTAGCACTGAGGATACGGCATTGTTACTAAATGGCTTTGAGTGCCTGTTGTTTCTGAACGAGCCGAGCTGGAATATGCTTGCTAGCTTGTGGGGAAACTGCACCAGCTGGCTGGCTGCAGCTAGCAAAGCAGAGCTAGCTACGTGTGTCCTAAAATAAGACTGCCGTGGACAATCTCACACTCATTTGGTCCATCTCTGCTTGCTCTCTTCTTTGCAGTTTTAAAGCAAAATTTTGGACTGTGAAGCGAGGCATCGGGTGAGTAAATCAGAACAAATTATTTGGTATGAAATTTTTAGTTGATTTTTTTTCTCTTGAATTTTACCTGTGCGTGTGTGTGTGTGTGTGTGTGTGTGTGTGTGTATGTGTTTCTGTGTGTGTGTGTGTGTGTGTGTGTGTGTGAGTGAAGTTTGCCATCTTTGACGTGATGAACAAAGGATAATGAATTCTTTCCATAGAGCTCAGGTTTCACCCCTCTGACCCTTCACTAACTGACTTCATACCATTGTGTATATTTATGTATATGTGTGTATATATATATATATATATATATATATACACACATATATATATACACATATATATGGTATTATTTGTTTCCCCCGTATTCATTCGCAGTTCAGGCTAACCTGGCTACCTATGTTGCCAGGATCATGTGAGTGCTAAGTACTCAAACTGTTGAACAGAACAACTCACAATCTCAGAGCTGAATAGTGAGATGACATACTGATAAAAATAGCTGCACTTTTTTTTTTTTAAAGAACTTATTATGGTGTAGGCACATATTTCTAATTTTAAAAACCACATAGGTATTGCTGTTCCTATTTTGGAAAATGAAAGCCGAGAAACAGTAACAGCACACACTCCAAGTAACAGAGCAAAGCAAGAAGGCAGAGCAAGCTGGGTAACTCTCCAAGAGTGGTTTTCTCCGTTGCAACACACTCACTGCCTCTCAATGCTTGGCAGAGCGTTTAGTATGCGGAAAAGCACCTCACCAGCAGCCCTTCCCCTCCCCTTTCCCCCAAAGAGCTTTCTACACTAGCTTTCATTCTCCCCATTTGACAGCTATGACAAGGAATGTCCAGAAATGGGCTATGAATTGTCCACTATATGCCTGCGTGGCATGCGATAGCTTATCAGGCTAAGCCATCTGCTTGGTACTCCTGTAGGCAGGAACTAGGTTCTCAAGGAGTAACAAGGAGTTTTAACTTCTGTTCAGGCAAACACAACATGGCCTCTCCGGCTGACAGCTGTATCCAGTTCACCCGCCACGCTAGTGACGTTCTTCTCAACCTTAATCGCCTCCGGAGTCGGGACATCTTGACCGACGTTGTCATCGTGGTGAGCCGCGAGCAGTTCAGAGCCCATAAGACAGTGCTCATGGCCTGCAGGTGAGTGAGTGGTCTGGGCGTGAAGGGGGACTGTAGAAATGGGGGTGCTTGGATCGGCAGCCAGCGAGATGAGTATGGAGGCCGTTCTCCATGTCTGAGATGATGTTTCCTTAGTCTCCAGATCTCAGCAAATGGCCTGGCATTGTGGGCTCTCAGAAACAATTGAGACACACCTTTGGAAAAGCACTGCTGTTCTGAAGGAATAGTGAGTGAAGAAATCATATACTGTCAAAGCCAAGGTGCACTTGAGGCCAGCATGGGAGCGTGTCTTCAGTTGAACAGTATGAGGATGAGACATAAGAGTCTCTAAATAGGTTAACCAAGCTCGAAAGCCTTTGGCCTTTTAAGCCATGACTGTACTTTATTTTTAAAAAATTACTTTTTGGTTTTTCAAGATATGGCTTCTCTGTGTATGGCCCTGACTTTCCTGGAACTTGATCCGTAGACCAGTCAGGTCTGTTGAACTCACAGAGATCCACCTGCATCTGCCACCCAAGTGCTGGGAATAAAGGCATTTGCCACCACTGTCCTAAAAAGTTTTTTGTTTTTGTTTTTTGAGACATGGTTTACTGTAGATTAAGCTAGCCTTGGATATAATACTTAGCTAAGGCTGGCCTTGAAATTCTAGTCCTCTCACCCCAAGTACTAGGAGTATGGGTATAAATCACCATGCCCAGATTATGACACTTAACTTATACTATAGTTATATTTCCATGGTTTAAGCATAGAGTGAGTAAGCCAGCTAATTCTTCAAATTTTCCTGAATTTCACGTTTTCTGTGCCACAGCGTAGTAAGTCATTTCCAAGGCCTTCCTATAGCTGTCTGCTGTGGGTGACACTACGTCTCCATTTTATAGATAATGAAAGCAAGGCACATGTCTGTGTACTGAAGTAGGGCTCTGTATTGCAATTAGAGAACTTTGCCAATGTCTAATAATAACATTTTTTAAAAAATAATGTGAAGGGCTGGTGAGATGGTTCAGTGGGTAAAGGCCCAGGTATAGCCTTTAGGGTATGCCCGCAAGCCTGACAATGTGAGTTCAAGCCCAGGACCTGCATGGAGGACGGAGAGGAGTGACGGTCACAAGTTGCCCTCTGACCTCCACTATCATGACATAGCATATTTACACACACACACACACACACACACACACACACACAAAGAGAGACAGAGAGAGAGAGAGAGAGAGAGAGAGAGAGAGAGAGAGAGAGGAGAGAGAGAAACAAGGAGACAGAGAGACACAGAGACACAGAGACAGACAGACAGTGTGTATAAAGATGCATTAAAAATGTAAAACATGGAGAACAGGAACCTATAGAGATATAAAGTGATACCTAGTGTTCAGTATTTACCATGGCCTGCCTCAGTGCACACCCTTTACATAGTTTTTTGTTCTCATCGCAGCCCTATTAAGCACATATGAAAATACCCCTCTACTTAGCAGATAAGGAAGCCAAGGCATAGAGGAGGTAAGGCTGTTGGCCACAGTTGAAGAGCTGCTTCCTGCGGAAGGCCTTGGCTCACTTCTGGCAACCCACCCAGAATGAGATTTGCGATGACAGTCATTTTAATATTAACTGACTAGACAACATGACCCGGAGGCATGGAATGGGATTCGACTTGAATCTTCTAGGAATAATTGACTTTCTGGTAATCGTTGGACTTCGAGCAAGGCCGTGGAGTATAAATATGTATATATCGCCGTCGCCCCTCCCCCTCCTCACGCAGGAGACTTCTCTAACTAAGGCTATTGTGATAAAACAAGGGAAATACTATAGCACACACATGAAGTAGGAGCAGATGAATGCTGTTAGACAAGAGAAAAATACCACTGTGGGTCCAAGACTCTGCTGCCTCAGTTTCTCCAAGTATAGAAGGAGAATGTGATGGCGCTCTGTCTCACAGGTTTAGGGAGAAACGCTGGTTAATGTAAACTTACAAAATCCTTCAGGAACTGCTGGCATCTGCCAGGCTTTCGACAGGTAGATGTTATTATTAAGTGCCACAGAGCTTTGGACTCTGGGCTCCGGGAAGAGAGGGCACAGACGGAGACTCTTTGTGACCACCTCGCTGGCAACTCTGCTTGTTTTACAGTGGCCTGTTCTACAGTATCTTCACTGACCAGTTGAAATGCAACCTGAGTGTCATCAATCTGGATCCTGACATCAGCCCCGAGGGGTTCTGCATCCTCTTGGACTTCATGTACACATCTAGGCTCAACCTGAGGGAAGGGAATATCATGGCTGTGATGACCACAGCCATGTACCTGCAGATGGAGCACGTTGTGGACACATGCAGGAAGTTCATCAAGGCCAGGTGAGCCGCTGCCGAGGTAGAGGCTGTGGATGCAGAAAGGATAGTTCCAGATCAGAAACCATGCATGCTGCCATAGCCTCCCCGACACGCGACACCCCTCCTTTCGACTCTTTACTCGTGGGCTCTAGGCAGACGCCATTTCTTGCAGCTGCCCAGATGTACGTCCTGTATGACCCCCACCCCCACCCCCACCTCCACCCTATTTCCCTTTAGTCCTTCTTCCCACTCACCCTGCAAGGCCCAACCTGGAAGCCATTTCCGTGGACCTTTTTCTGATGTCCTTGGTTCGTCCGTGTTCGGCAAGCGCCATTTTGCTTTTCCTTCTGACCTTCCTTCCCCTCCTAATCTTCGTCTGTATGTTAGTCCTCCTTTAGTCTTCTGTGATAACTATTCCTATACGTGCCTGCTTTCTCTACCAAAGCATCAGCTGATAGAGTTTATGGTTGAGTTGGAGTTTATTCTTCATCTCTATCACCACACACACATTTGGGAGGACACTTCATGGATAGAATGGCGTTGGCTGGGTCTAACCCTTACCCAAAGGGTAGGAGACATGGTCATTATCAGGAGATAAGATTCTGAGAGTCGGGGAAATGAAGAGCCTTGGTAAACGGAGCAGCATCTTGAGGCTTACCTTCCTCAGAACCACGTAACTCCGCAGCTTTAGGCTAGCGTCTTACCAGGAGGGATTTCCAATCTATTGACCCGCTTCCGGGACCCGGAACTCACATTCTCACAACCATACCATCTGCTTTGGGTAGCTGCAAAGTCTCTCTTGACCACCTCTTGAAGCCTGGCTCCGTCAATGCTCCCTTTCTGCTTCCAGCCCTGGTAGTGGGGAGTCTGTTGAGTTGCCCTACTTTTTCACCCACACAAGTCTCTTTAAGTATTGGCAGCCAGGGTCTGTGTCTCCAGTGGGTGATAATGGTGGCAAGCTCATCATTGGCGTCGTTCGGGAGTGCTTTACACAGGCCAGGCCGTGCGCTCTGAACGGCGAAGCAACTTGCTCTAGGTCAGAGCTGGGCTTTGCAAACCAGGTCAGGCTGCTCCATCACCAGGGCTTTGTGCTGGCCACGGCCCGCTCGTCTTCGTCAACCTCCCTGTGAGCCTGCTGAGCATACAGGGCAGGTCTTTTGGTTGATACACTCTGAGTGCCACCATGGTGTACACTCTTCCCTCCAGGCCTCTGTGAGTATAAAATGGCCTGCTTTTCCTTGCAGGAGCATTGCACGTGTGAAATGACATAAAGGCTTTAAAAGTTTTACATAACCCATATAATTTTTACATAACCCACATAATTCTATATGACCAGAAGACTTAACAGTTTCCAAGACATGCATACATATGCACCTCACATTTACAAGACCGTGCCCAATCAAACACAGGCTCTATGAGTCGCTCTTCTTCCTCAGTTTCCCCAAACATACCTTAGATGGCTAGACTTCTGGGCAGAATTGCCCTATAATTCTGTTTTCCTACTCCAGAGTCACATCTCCCACGTCTAGCCGACTGAAGCCCAGATGCGGTTATATAACGGTGTCCCTGGAAGGTCATCAGTTTAACAGTTCTAATTTGGGGTCTTTTTTCTTAATCCCCCCACAGTGAAGCAGAAATGGCCCCTGCACTTAAGCCTCCCCGTGAGGAGTTCCTGAACAGCCGGATGCTGATGCCCCCTGACATCATGGCCTATCGAGGCCGCGAGGTTGTGGAGAACAATATGCCACTAAGAAATACTCCCGGGTGCGAGAGCAGAGCTTTTGGCCCTCCCCTGTACAGTGGCCTGTCGACACCTCCAGCCTCTTACCCTATGTACAGCCATCTCCCGCTCAGCAGCTTCCTCTTCTCTGATGAGGAACTCCGAGACGCCCCCCGAATGCCTGTGGCCAACCCTTTCCCCAAGGAGCGCGCCCTTCCCTGCGACAGTGCCAGGCCCATCCCTAGCGACTACAGCCGGCCAGCCATGGAGGTGTCCCCCAGCCTGTGCCACAGCAACATCTACTCGCCCAAGGAGGCCGTCCCAGAGGAGGCTCGGAGTGACATCCACTACAGTGTGCCCGAGGGCCCCAAGCCTGCTGCCCCTTCTGCTCGGAATGTCCCATACTTCCCCTGCGACAAAGCCAGCAAAGAAGAAGAGAGGCCCTCTTCAGAGGACGAGATTGCCCTGCATTTCGATTCCCCCAATGCACCCTTGAACCGGAAGGGTCTGGTTAGTCCCCAGAGTCCCCAGAAATCTGACTGCCAGCCCAACTCACCCACGGAGTCCTGCAGCAGCAAGAACGCCTGCATCCTTCAGGCCTCTGGCTCCCCGCCAGCCAAGAGCCCCACCGACCCGAAAGCCTGCAACTGGAAGAAGTATAAATTCATCGTTCTCAACAGCCTCAATCAGAACGCCAAACCAGAGGGCTCTGAGCAGGCCGAGCTGGGCCGCCTCTCCCCTCGTGTCTACCCTGCACCACCAGCCTGCCAGCCACCTATGGAGCCTGCGAACCTTGATCTCCAGTCCCCAACCAAGCTCAGTGCCAGTGGGGAGGACTCTACCATCCCCCAAGCCAGCCGGCTCAATAATATCGTTAACAGGTGATTTCAGAGGCCCTGTGGGTCTAAGGTCAGGGGCTACCCGAGCGCAGTTCCGAGCCTCAAAGCGTGGATTGATAGAGTGCAGGGTTATTCTGTTTTTCTGTCTGAAATGCTGAGGGGAATTAGTAACCAGAGTGAGTTACCCTGAGTCAGGACTGACCATTTTACACTGAAGTTGTATTTTGTTTCATTTTCTTTCTTTTCGGTTTGTTTCATTTTCTTCTCTTTTGTTTTTGTTTTTTGTTTTTTTTTTTTTTTGTTTTGTTTTTCCCCGTAGCAGGAGAAAGCATTCCCTTGTGTGGGAGAAAAGCATTCCACAAATCCCAAAGGCACTTCCTCTGGGCTTGATGGGGCAGGAAACCCCTCTTTTAGACCAAGGCTGTGGGCTTCAGGCCCCCAGGAGAAGCAGCTGGGCCTGGAAATGCAAGTTGGGCACTTGTTGACCACTAGAAGAGGGCTCTGAGTCTTAGAAGTCCAGAAGGCCGTTCTGGTCTCTGGGCTTGCCTGACTGAGAGAGGTTAGCAGGGACACCACGTGGTGGAACACTCTTCCCAGATGTGTGCTGAGGCTTCTTTTTTTTTTTTTCTGCCCACAGGTCCCTGGCAGGCTCCCCCCGAAGCAGCAGTGAGAGCCACTCGCCACTCTTCATGCACCCCCCAAAGTGCACGTCCTGTGGCTCTCAGTCCCCACAGCATACAGAGATGTGCCTCCACACTGCTGGGCCCACGTACCCGGAGGAGATGGGAGAAACCCAGTCAGAGTATTCGGATTCTAGCTGTGGTGAGTCTCTCCCCCCTAACCCCCTCTCTCTGCCCCGGAAGAGAGGCCCCTCTGTTCCCTGGCATTTGTGTGCGGCCGTCTCTGGGACATGACCCAGATTAGAAGTCCTCTGGCACTTACCATCACCAGCAATAGTTATCCTCTCTGTCTCCCAGGAACTGGGCTGATTCAGGCGAGCCAGCGGGCTTAGGTGTTAAACTAGGATAACAGCTACACTCCAGCGTAGGTAGCTTGCGGGGCGGCTGGGACCCTCAGAGCTTTCTCAGCCTGTCTGTGCCCAGACTACTGTACTGAGCTGGGTGCGTGATAGCATTTCCCCGGTAGGTTGTCGATTCTCTGTGGAGAAGCAGCTGGCCTCGGTCATCCATGCACCTTGCACAGGCCTCAGTTGGTCTCTAGAATGGCAGGGGTACTTAGAAAATGCTTGCCGAATTAAGTTGATTGAATTAAATCATTAAATTAGCGTTTCCACATAGTCAGGATTGGCTCCCTCGGTTTTTAACCTGGTAAAAAAGTCTCACTCAGTACTCAGCTCTAGTTACCGTCTTTTCTGACCCAGGAAATATATAATCGGGGTTAAATTACACTGACATACCGTTCCCAAAAGATTGTGACGGAATGAAGAAGCGGCTTTCAGTGAGCCGTTTGGCACAGGGCCACAAGTCAGGGAGCACAGGGACTGTGGCCGCCAGTCCCCAGATGATTTTCTCGTTCTGCATTCCAGTTCCTGTCGCTGGGCCTCTGTTTGCCTTTCTGCCACCTTTAGTGCCCCGGGGTTTACAGATGGACTTTGGAGACATGAGACACAGATACATACAAAGATGGGGGCGGCGTCTTCATCGTCAATCCCTCCCGGGGGGCCTTAAAGGATAAATGGATTAGATCTGTGTCTCACAGCCCCGTAATATGTCATTCTTTCCCATTTCCATTGTATAATGTGTTCCTGTGAGGAGGCAGGACAGGGATTATTAGCTTTGCTTTGGAGACAGAGACACGGAGAGGCTTAGGGAGGTAAAGTGTCTTGCCCCGGGGCTGCTATGTATGAATAGAAGTTGAACTATGGACCGTATGCGAGGCGTCTCAGAGCTCCCAGAGGAGAAGAACTAAGGCTTCCTCAAAGCAGTGAGGCCCTCAGGAGAGTCTCTGGCGTGAAATGTGTTGACCTTAAGATTCAGTCTGTTTCCTGTCTTGCTCTTCTCTGACTGAGACTCTAAATGCTGGGAAAAATAAAAGTCCCCGCTGGTCCTATGGGTTCCTGTAAACGCTGAGAAGCCCAGGGTCCAGTGAAACCTGGCAGGGTTCCAGAGGAGGCTTTGGAGCTCTGCCCTGCCTCCTCAAGCTAACACGGCATCCCTCCATGTCCCGCAGAGAATGGCGCCTTCTTCTGCAACGAATGTGACTGCCGTTTTTCTGAGGAGGCCTCCCTCAAGAGGCACACGCTGCAGACGCACAGCGACAAGCCATACAAGTGTGACCGCTGCCAGGCCTCCTTCCGCTACAAAGGCAACCTCGCCAGCCACAAGACCGTCCACACGGGTATGGTCCTGTCGCACGCTGACAGATAATAGACCTTCAGACAAACCTGGGGACCCTGGCTTCAGCAGTCCTCAACCTGTTTGACCTCTTTTAGAGGCCAAACAACCCTTTCTCAGGGGTCACACATATCAGATACTTAGGTCGTGTTTCATAACAATAGCAAAATTACAGTTATGGATTAGCAATGAATATAATTTTATGGATGAGGGCCACCACAACATGAGAGACTGTCTTCAAGGCTCACAGCATGAGGAAGGTTGAGAACCACTGAACCAGAGGATTAACCCTGCCTTGTCTCTGTCTCTCTCCTTATTCTTGGTGCGTCCTCTGTGGGTTTTGCCCTACTCCTCCGCCATTGCTGGCATTCTTAGTTCCCTGGCTGAGTGAAGAGACTGATGCTAATAGAGACAACGTGGACTGGGGTCTGGGTAAAGCCAGCTAAAAATGAAAGCCTCTCGATGCCAAGGACTTATCAACCAACTTAGATCCCTGTCCCCGGGACGCTTCTCGCAACCTCCTTGTTGTGAGCGTTAACTGGCTCTCAGACCTTTCTGTGGCCCCATTATCCCCCAAACTTTCCATGGCGGAAGGCTCAGCTGTAGATCGGTTTCCTCTGCCCAGCCTCTGCTCAGCCCCACACCCTGCCTTGCGAGCAAATGAAATACAGCTGTAGTTGCCACAGCGGAAAGGTATGTTCTGAGAGAGAAACTAGAGCAGCCTGATTTTATCTCTCTGGTGAGTGAGTGGATTATTGCATCAGTCTGGCCAAGGAAAGAGCCAGAAGAATCTTCACAGGTTGTCTAAATCAGCCCTGCCCATCCAGAAAGGGACACCGAGGCCCAGAGAAGGGCTGGGTCTTGCCCAAGCCCCGCAGGCGGTGACCCTAATGACAATGGTGGCTCTGCAGGTTGGGCTTCTTGAAATTTCTCCCACTGTGTGCTATGTACAGAGTTTCCACCCCACTGTGCCCAACCTTGTTCCTTCTTAGGTGTGTTGGTGTGTGTGGCAGGCTCCTACCTACATCAGTGGTTCTCAACCTGTGGGTCGAGACCCCCCCAGGGGTTGAATGACCTTTTTACAGGAGTCATCTGAGGCCATCAGAAGACACAGATATTTACAATATGATTCAGTACGATTCATACCTAGCAAAGTTACAGTTATGACGTAGCAATGAAAATAATTTTGTGATTGGAAAGAGAGGGTCACGGCAGCACGAGGATCTGTATTAAAGGGTCACAGCATTAGGAAGTTGAGAGCCACTGCCCTGGATTCTCTCTCTGACCTCCCTGTAGGGAAGGGAAGGCATTCGTGGCCTTGAATAGAAGTAGTTGCCTTGAAATTAAAGGCCAGTGTAGAACCCACCATTAAAGATGGTTTCCTTTTCTGTTGGTCTTGTCAATAGGTGAGAAACCCTATCGTTGTAACATTTGTGGAGCGCAGTTCAACCGGCCAGCCAACCTGAAGACCCACACTCGAATTCACTCTGGAGAAAAGCCCTACAAATGTGAAACCTGTGGGGCCAGATTTGTGCAGGTGAGCAGGGCAGCATGGCGAATGGGCCCTGTGGGGGATGGGCCCTGTGGGGGGATGGGCCCCGTGGGGGATGGGCGTCTGGTCATAGGCAGGCAGCCCATAGGCAGGCAGCATACTCTGGCTGCACCTCTCATGCTGTGCTCCCGCTTCAGGTGGCCCACCTTCGTGCCCATGTGCTCATCCACACTGGAGAGAAGCCGTACCCCTGTGAAATCTGTGGCACCCGCTTCAGGCACCTTCAGACTCTAAAGAGCCACCTGCGAATCCACACAGGAGAGAAACCTTACCATGTACGTAAAGCCCGTGGCTTCTGGCTGGCCTGGGAGCCGGGGATATGGAGCAAGTGGAAAGCAGAACCGCTTGCTCCAACCTGTGGTGTACGAGTGATCGGGAGATCTAGATCTAGGTCTGATTGACCGTCCAAGTTCCCTTCTTCAGCAACCCCAGGTCTCAGTGTGTTCATCTCTGACATGGAGGCATTGATCCTGGGTCTTAGGAAAGGAAACATAGAACTGGGTTAGTCATTCATTCCACAGATGTTTTCTGAGCCTCTCCATCATACCTCTACACTAGATAATGTATGCCGGAGTATTGAAGTTGTTAAAGGGAGCTTAGGGGTAGGGGAGCAACCAGAGACATATGTCAAGGAAAGAAACCCCAAGCCAGAGCCAATATATAAATAAAAAATACTGTTTCATGAAAGAGCTGGCTGGGACTAGAGCGTGGTTCATCAGTTATGAGCACTCGCTGCTGTTGCAGGAGACTATTTGGTTCCCAGCAGTTGAATCGGGTGGCTCACGACCACTTTCAAGTCCAGTTTAGGGGGATTCATCTCCCTCTTGTGGTCTCCCCAGGTACCTGCATGCATGTGGCGTAGATACAGATGAGAATACATGGGTGCCGATAAAAATAAATTCAAAAGAAAGAGCAGGTGCCTGCATGTTTAGTGCAGTGCTCAGAACGGGGCATAAATAAAACATAATTGGAACGTAGCCACGCTCATCCTTAACAAATTATATAAGGATGCTTCGAGGGGCCGAGGGTAGCCCTTGAAGTGCTGCTGGGCGCAAGAGCCAGTCATGAATGGCTCACGGGCACCCAGTCGGTAAGGTTCAGCGTGTGCCTTCTTTTGTTGAGTAGCTTCTTAGGCTCTGAATGAAGATCTTTGTATTTGCTATTTGTTTCTTGGCAAATTAGCCATTTTCGCCCTCAGGCCCTCTACTTTCCTCACCTGTACCTTGATTTAGAAAACAGTGCCTACCTCATAAGTTGGCTATATTGAGGGAACTAATTCATCCAGTGCTTTGAGTTTTTCAAGCGCATAGCCGTGCCATGAATTGTTAGGATTTCAGTCTCAGAGGCAGTCAGAGTTGCAAGCGATGTTTGGATTTGATTGACGTAGGTCCTTAGAGAAGGGAAAGCCAGTCTTGACAGATGATATGGCCAAGATACACAGCAGTGGGTGACACAGGTATGGGTGACACAGGGGACTTATGCCATTTGGAAATAAAGAAAACCATCTCCCAGACTCAAGAATCTCCACGGATTTATGCTATTGAGTTCATTTGTGCTGTTGCAATCCGATTGATTACACAGTTTTCTGAAGGCGTATTCTGCTAGGTCATAGGGAAGACTAAGTTTGGGTGAGAAGTACTTCAAAGTATTAGCCACATGATGGAGACATTAGTACAGGGGACAGTTGTTGAGGCAAGGCTGAAAATCCCAGAGCTACAGAGAGATGGATTATTTTATCTTAGAGTCAGAAATGTTACTCATTAGGGGAGTCTGCATCTGAAATTATCTTTTGGATAAGACGTGTAGCCATGCGGTTCAGTCAGGGAAGGACATCTCAAGCCCGAGGGACACGTGAGCTGAAGGGAAGCTGAGATTTGTGTGGCTTCTAAGTCTGCCCTTCGAGAGGGAGGAGTTGCCTCCACCCCGACCCTCCCAGAGACGTGTCTGCTCTGGGCTTTGGAGCACTGACGTGTCTTGAGTGGACGACAGCTAACACTTTGCTTCTCGTGTCTCTTCAGTGTGAGAAGTGTAACCTGCACTTTCGTCACAAAAGCCAACTGCGACTCCATTTGCGCCAGAAGCACGGTGCCATCACCAACACCAAGGTGCAATACCGCGTGTCGGCCGCTGACCTGCCTCCGGAACTCCCCAAGGCCTGCTGAAGCATGGAGCGTTGACTCTTTCCTCCCCGGCCCCTTCTCAGAATCTACCCAAAGGATGCTGTAACACTTTACAAAGGTCATCCCATGATGTAGTGCCTCTCTCATCCACTAGTGCAAATCATAGCTGGGGTGGGGGTGGGGGTGGGGTTTGCGGGATGGGGGCCACGGCGGCTCTCCATCCCTCACTGCCATAAAACATTAAGAAAATACTATTGCTTCTTCTCCTATGTGTAAGGCAAACCACATCAGCGAAAAGCAAAAACCATTCTCTATATCAAAGTAGGGGAGAATGCAGAAGTTCCGACTTGAGACGGGTTGCAACGCGAGGAATGTAAATGCTCTGTGGGAACCGAGATCTCTTTTGTATGTAAATGTGTATTGTTTTAAAAGACAAGACTTCCAGTATGTTGTCAAAGAGAGGGCTTTAATTTTTTTAACCAAAGGTGAAGGAATATATGGCAGAGGTGTAAATATATAAATATATATATATAATATAAATATATAAACCTAAAAAGATATATTGAAAATATAAAACTGTGTTAAAGGCTCGATTTTGTATCTGCAGGCAGACACGGATCTGAGAATCTTTATTGAGAAAGAGCACTTAAGAGACTATTTTAAGTATTGCGTCTGTATAAGTAAGAAAATATTTTGTCTAAAATGCCTCCGTGTATTTGTATTTTTTTGCAAGTGAAGGTTTACAATTTACAAAGTGTGTATTAAAAACAAAAAGAACAAAAAAAAAGCTGCAGAAGGAGAAATGTATACTTTTTTGCCCCAGTTTTCAGTTTGTACATACCTGTAACGTGTCCTCACGGTGCCTTTTTACACGGAAGTTTTGAATGGTGGACGGGTGCGCGCCATCCCTTTTTGAAGTGTAGGCAGACACAGGGACTTGAAGTTGTCACTAACTAAACTCTCTTTGGGAATGTTTGACTCCTCCCACATTCTACGTCATGCTTGTCGTTATAATTACTCCGGAGACAGGGTTTGGCTGTGTCTAAACTGCATTAGTGCGTTGTAAAATATAGCTGTACAAAACATAAGAATAAAACATTGAAAAGTCGAGCCGGCTTTCTCTGAGGATCTGTTTTTGCATGGAGAGAGACACGGGAGTGGATCGAGCCTCTTTGCTCCAGTGGGAAATGTTTTAGCGGGGGGGGGGGGGGCGCGCTGGCCAGTGAGACCTGGGAGCATGGCGTGAGGGCCAGACTGGGGTTTGTCCAGAGAGCTTCCTGCCTGTTTTGGTCCTGAACACCAGGATCAGCTGCAAAGCCCAGACACTAGGCCTGAAGGTCGAGTAGGGTATCCGAATGGACCCTTCCCCAGCCCAGAGCCTCACTCTTAATAATTTTAGCCCTTGTTCTATAGACACAAGCGTCATATGTTTCCTACCGCTAACGCGTCATAACCTCTCCCATTGCTGGGATTTTTCTTTTCTAAAGTGAGAAGTCCCATCGTGGCTCTGACGTTAGAGACATGTTTTCTTTTACTTGGCTACCCTGGGAAGGGGTCAAAGGCATCTCTCTGACTGAAGCCACACCCATCACTCGGCATCCTTGCATTTGGAGTCTCCTGGGTGACCGACTGACATTTACGGACTTAAAAGCTTTCTGATTGGCCAGGGGCCAAGCAAGCCTCTACCCCAGTGTTGGAGCTCAGCCACCTCCTCCGGTGTGCACCAGGTCACTATTTTTTGCTGTGGGTCTCTGTCCAAGCCCATCCGAGAGTAGACTGGATTAACGAGGCCATTTATGAAGCTATGATTCAGATGTCAGGTCATACTGGCCTGCCTTGGCACCTGTTTGTGTTTTACCTCAGAAAACCCCAAGGACCAAGTATGATTGACAGGATCTGAGAACTGGGGAGACAAGTGTGGTTCTGGTAATGGGCCCAGAGGAGAAAGCCTGCATCTCCTTCCTGTCCCGGGGCGGCAGTGGGGAGGGAACACGTGCCCACTGGTCAGCTCCTGGCAGTGGCTTGGCAGCCGTCTCTGGGCACGTGTGGAGAAGCTAGGGGAGCTGCCCACCCAAAGCCCCAGAGAGAGCTTCAGAAAGTCACGCCACCTTCTGCCAACCGCAAGGCCTAGCCGTTCAGGTTTCCTTTGAAAATGACTTTAAAGAACTTGCCAGCTCAAGGCCTCAACTCACCCGGTTCGTTGAAAAGGGAGAAAACGATCCCTCCGCTCCCATAGAAACCTGGCAGAGGAACTTACAGGACAGACAGCTTCAGGAATGACAATTCACAGGCCTGAGTGGGGCTGGGTCCAAGCTCCTTTGCTCCTGAGAGTCTGTTTTGGTATCATTACTATTTATGAGAGAGACAGAGGGGCAGACAGGCAGAGCGGTGTTCCGACAAAAGGGAGATCAAAGACTGAGCTACTGGAGTCAGCCAGTGATTAATCATAAGTAAAAGGAAAACGTCTCTAAACAGTTATTAAGAGTATAAGCCCAGAGCAAAGGGGAGAGAGAATTTTATTACAAAAGTGTGGAGTGAATGCATTTTTACACACACACACACACACACACACACACACACACGCACATACACATGTACAAACACACATACATGCACACACGTGCGCGCGTGCACACACATGTACAAATACACACACATGCACACACACTCACGCACATATACACACTCACATGCACACATGCATGCACACACACACACACACACACACACAGGTGTCTCAAACACCAGGATGTTTAATACTTCCCACATCACGGAAGTTTTTTGAGGGAAAGGTTTTTTTAGGACCTCAGATTGAAGTGCGTATTGAAGAAGGTGCATCAGCTTTGGCTTCCGTTTCCTTTCTATTGCTGTAATAACACACAGACCGAGTGCAATTTGGGGAAGAAAGGGTTTGCTGGGATTACATTTCCTGATCGCACGCGGCCACTGAAGGGAGTCAGGGCAGGAACTCAAGGCAGGAACCTGGTGCCAGGAACTGAAGCGGAGACCAGGGAGGAACGTTGCCTAGTGTGCCCCGTGGCTTGCGCAGCTCCCGACCCAATCCTGGCATGTCTGCCCAGGACCCTCCCACATCTGTCTGCAGGCCCGCCCTCTGCAGCAGCGTTCTCCGTTCTCCGGGTCGAGGTTCCTACTTCCCAGATGGCTCTAACAAGTGGAGTTGGCGGCCGAGCAGCACAGGCTTCCGTGACAGAATTCCCATCCCAGCAAGGAAGGGATGAAGCCTTTAAGCTCACTGTTTTGATGTCTGTAAGGTCACAGCTTCAGATGTTCCTGTCCATTGTCCCTAGCTCCGCTATGGGCTTATGATGAGACAGGATGTCATGGCAAACAGAAAGCAAAAGGAGAAAGGAGACACTGTCCCAGGGGCATGCGCTGAGTGACCTATTTCCTTCATAGAGGCTCACCTTCTAAAGTTTCCAGACTCTTCTAAAAGAGTACCACCCACCAGAGGACAAGTGTTTTCAAACAATAGCTTTTGGAGGGCTTGGGGGCTTGACTACATACCTAAACCACAGCAGCAGGCCTGCAGACTGGATGAGTCAACTCAAGTAGAGCTTCTGAGGAGCTGAAAATTACAGAGTGGCAAGAACTTTCTCCTTCAAGTGACTCTTCTGACCCGTGGGGTGGCTGAGGGAAAGAGTCTGCTGCCATCTAGTGTCCGCGCAAGTGTGGGTCCCAGGCTCCCCCTTACTGCAACCCCAGGGAGGAACAGGAGTGTGTTCAGATTCAGTAATGATGAAATGAAATGGCCTGCCCAGGCTCACACAGCCGAGGGCCCAGCTTGCTCAACACCACACCTAGCTCACCGTAGGATTTACAGTTTAGTCAACGATTAGGACCTAGGTTTCTTATCTCAGGGTCTTTGCCTCACTCGCAGTAGTAACTGACAACAAACTGTCTCACGTTCTCCCAGATGCATGCTCTGGAAAGCGTTAAGAGGACTGTACTAGGGAAGAGAAACAGGGACAAGCTGACCCCTGGGCGGCACCAGGTCATGTCGATGTCAGAGCCCTAGAGCTCTGCAGAACAAGATGATCTTCCAGTCCTGGGTTCTGTGGAGCCTGTTATCACCTGGAGGTTTCTACGAGACCCAATATCTCTTACACCTACTTACAATAGGGTGCCTGGGCCCAGCAACTTCTCTTTACATGGGCTGGTTTGTGTGGCTCCTATTTCCTGGAGCAAGAGCACAGTGAATGCTGACGGCCATCCTTCATACACATTTATAGTTCATATGTTACATAAATATAACTGAGTTTTAAGCTATTTATTTAAAAAGTTATTACTAACATGACTGCACACACATATATGTCATTTACTAATCTTTGAAGTGGCAAAGGGAAAAATATCTACAGTCAAACTCTGAGTTGGGAAGGTTGAAAGTTGTTAAGTATAACACTGTTCTCTCTTTTGGCTAAAACCAAGTGTGACATTCTTAAGTAATGAGACTTTTGCAGTGCTCCCTAAAAAGGTAGGAAATCAAAGTTGCTATTGTTTATAGCAACTTGATCATTCTGCGTTACTGGCTGTAAGAAGCAGCATCCCCACAGTCCACAGAGGCAGCACAGCAGAGCAGGCTCGAGGCTCGTCCAGAAGACGTGAGTTCAGTTATCAGACCCACGTCAGGCAGCTCACAACAGTTAGTAACACCAGCTCCAGGGGCTGAAAAATGAAGAAATAATACTGTGAAAGCTTACGTCAGACTTGGGAGACTATTTTACAATAGTTACCAGTTTCACTTTTAATTATGCCTCTACACTAAGACGCTGCCCAGTCTATACGCTGCCTTTCACAGTGGATGGTTTGGCTGATGGTAACTTTGTGACTTTCATGAAGGATACACACACTTTTTACTATTGCTTTCCCACACTCAGAGTCTTTGGAGTAAAATTCAATTTAGTATGAAACTCAAGTAAAATTTGTAACTGGCTGTAATTAACAAAACAGATACTGCTGTTGGTGTGCGTGTGTGGGTGTATGCGTGTGTGCGTGTATGCGTGTGTGTGTGTGTGTGTGTGTGTGTGTGTGTGAGTTTGTTCACCTGTACGTGGGGGACCCACACGAGTGGAGGCATATGGTTTATCTTCCTCAGTCTTTTCCCTCCTTATTTATTGAGGCAAGGCCTCTCACTTGAATCCAGAGTTCCCCGATTTGGTCAGTCTACCTAGCCAGCTGGCCCTTGGGGAGCCCCCCCCCCCATTCTCCACCTTCCAAGTGACAGGATTATAGGCAACTGCTAAGGCAAACCAACATTTCTGTGGTTTCTGGAGATCTGAACTCTCTTTGCCAACCTCGCAAAGCAACTGAGCCATCTCCTTGGCTGCATGTCTAAACTTCTTAATGAATGGTGGCTGACATTTCCTGGATTCCTCCAAGGAATGACAAGTATGAGAATCTGAAGGGCTTTGTACAAGTCCTGGAGGCTGGCTTTCAGAGACCAGGTGCCAGCAGGGTGGTTCCTCCAGAGGGCAGCGTGGGAGTCTGCCCCTGGTGGCTGCCCAGCCATCTTTGATTCTCTTCTGGCTTACGTAAGCATCCTCTCTCTCTCTCTCTCTCTCTCTCTCTCTCTCTCTCTCTCTCTCTCTCTCTCAACATGTGTGTGTGTGTTTACGTGTACAATCTCATATCCATGTGTAACCAACCTCTTTTGTACCACACTGACGGAAAAGCTTCAGCAAAGAGTCAATGACTAGATTATATCCGCAAGGTTCAAGCTACTCAGGAGCGAGAAAAGATCAGACTCAAACTTGGTGTGGGGGCTAGTGAGGCAGTTCAGTGAGGGAAGACATTTGCCACACGAGCCTGGCGACCTGAACTTCATCCCAGGAATTAATTGAAAGATGGAGGGAGAGAACCCAACCCATAGAGCTGTTCTCTGCTCGTCACAGGCACACTGTGGCCATGCTCCTGCAAACACAGATATGCTACTGCTACTACTGCTATTAGTGGTGATGGTGGTGGTGGTGGTGGTAATGATGATAATGATGATGATATAAAATGGTATAAACATGAATGGACATTTATCCAGACATTTAAATTGCCAAGAGAAAGATAAAAAAAAAAAAAAAAAAAGCGCTCAGCACTCTTACTCATCAGAGAAATACAATTAACATCACAGTGAGCTCTTCCTTTACCAGAACAGTGGTTATCAAAAGGGTAAGCGGTAGCCTGCGTGTGGAGAAAGGGGTACTCTACACACTATTCTTTGGTAATGTAAATTAGTAAAGCCATCATGGAAAGCAGCATGGAAATTCCTCAAAAATGAGAGACACAACTTCGCAGACGATCCAGCAGTCTGACGGCTAGGGACACACATCCAGAGGGAGCACAGTCATGGTCTCACACCCCAACTCACAGTGAGGAAGAAGCAGAAATGGCCCAGTATCCACCAACGTATGGATGAGCAACAAAAACGTGGTACATAACAGAACCCGGAGCTCACTCTGTTCAGAATGGATGGCCAACAAGATTTAGACTCACATAGGAGATAACCCCCTGGGCATGTTTATGAGGGAATGTTTAGGTTTGCTTAATTGAGGTGGGAGACCTGTCTAAATGCTACAGAAACATCTCATGAGACTGATTTTTTTTAAAAGAATGATGTGTGGTGTTCTAGCACACACAACAATAACTATTACTAGCAATATTGTATCAAATATTTCAAAAATAGGTAAAAGAAAGTATGTTACATAATTTTGCTGTAATGACATGACACACAAGTTAGGGACAAGTAGATTTGATTTTTAAAAGCCTTTAAGGGCAAAAGCACTCATATATCCAGCAAATTTGCTGAACTATTATATAGAAGAAAATTTTTAATGCTAAAGAAAAAAACATAATGAAAATACAAAGGCGCATCAGTCACGTTGGGTAATACCCGTGGCTCTTAATGATCTTGTACTGATTAATATTTACTTCAGTGTGACAGCATTTAGACTCACCTAGGGGACAAACCTCTGGGCATGTTTGTGAGGGAGTTTCTAAACTTGTTTAACTGAGGTGAAAATACCTACCCTAAATGTAATGACACTATTCCACGAAATGTGGTCCTGATGCTGAAGGCCTGGTCCCTAGGAACATCTCTCTCTCTCTCTCTCTCTCTCTCTCTCTCTCTCTCTCTCTCTCTCTCTCTCTCTCTGTGTGTGTGTGTGTGTGTGTGTGTGTGTGTGTGTGTGTGTGTGTGTGAGAGAGAGAGAGAGAGAGAGAGACAGACAGACAGACAGACAGACAGACAGACAGACAGACAGACAAATAGACAGACAGAGGAGAAAGTAAACTGGACAACAAGTTCTCTTGTGTCTAACCTAACTGCATACAATGTGGTTAGACACTATTCTCCAGCCACCATGGCTTTACTACAGTGACAGTTGATACTCCCTTGAACTGTGATCTGAAATAAACTCACCGCCCTTCATCTTTCTTTTTGTTGAATATTTGGTCACAGCAAGGAGAAAAGTAACTACTACAGAATATTGGTGTCAAGAAGCAGTCGTTGCTGTGCCTGTGACAAACCTGGGCATGTGATCTTTGAAACTGGTTTGTGGGAGGAGTGTGGGAGAAGTCTGGAACTTTGGCTCAGGCCCTAGATTCTCTCTCTCTCTCTCTCTCTCTCTCTCTCTCTCTCTCTCTCTCTCTCTCTCTCTGTGTGTGTGTGTGTGTGTGTGTGTGTGTGTGTGTGTGACATGCATATGGATTTGTATGTATCTGTGATTGGAGAGGACATGAGGTATCCGGCCCCTGTCACTTTTCACCTCGATACCGTCCCTGAACATGGAGTCAGCCTGGAAGCCAGAGAACCCCAGCCATCCTCCTGCCTCCACCTCATGTAACTCTGGGATTAAAGGGATGGTTGTTCGTGCCAGCATTTTTACATGGGTGCTGGGGACTTCAAGTGGAACCCCATGCTCTCAGAGCAGACACCCCTACCAGATGAGAGCCCTAAACTCAGCCCTCATAACAGTCACTTCATCTTCTTTCTTTTCGTTTTTGTATTTTACTGCAGTTAGGCAATTCAGTGCCCCATCTGCTAATGCTGCTATTGTGTCTGCCTGGCACACGTGACCATAGTCACATAGAAACACAGAGGACAATGTCTAACTCAAGAGTGCAGTGGCAGCTGGGCGTGGTGGCACACGCCTGTAATCCCAGCACTTGGGAGGCAGAGGTAGGCAGATTTCTGAGATCGAGGCTGGCCTGGTCTACAGAGTGAGTTCCAGGACAGCCAGGGCTACACAGAGAAACCCTGTCTCGAAAAAAAGTGCAGCGTCTGGCCATGCTGCAGCTGCCTGGCTCCCAGGGTTCTCTGCTTACCCCTCCCCCAACTCACCGCAGACCTGACCCACACAATGGCAGCGTGTTTAAGGATTTCAGATATATTCCTTCACTCATTTATTTTTGAGGCTAGACATCACTCTGTATCTTATCCTGCCCTCAAACACAAAGCAATACTTGGGCCTCAGCCCCCAGTGCTGATATTACAGGCATGGAACAGCCCTCCCAATCCTCCGCTTGGTCTTTAATTGTATTTTATTTGATTTTTACTCTTACAGATGTGGGCTGTATTTGCAACATTTCCTCTTTCCTCTCCTCTGTCCAAGCTTCCTGGCCCTGCCACTCTCAAATTCATAACTTCTTATTTCTTTTATCATTCTTTTACACACACACACACACACACACACACACACACACACACACACACACACAGCAGCGTTGTTCTTGTGTGTGTGTTTTTATGGTATAGGTTAACCAGTTGGGATTACCAACCCATCCTAGGCTGATTTTCCCAGTCTCAGCAACTCTTTTTGGATTCCCGTTTCGAGACTAGTTTTACTTGTGTAGTCTGGAGAATGGCCACAAGGTGGCAGGATAGGACAAGCAGTGGCTATTTTAGTATTTTTCCCTCCCCCCACGCCCACCCCGACCTCTGCCCCCTCCCCCACCTCACCCTCCCCAATGTAAATCAGGCCCTGCTGTCTTTGGGGATTGTTCTCCCTAGAACGCCTTTCTTTTCTTGTAACTCACCCCAAGTGTCTAGTGGCCCATTGGGTGTGTGATTTAAGGTCCTGCTTGAGAACGTAAATTTCCACTCTGGCTTTCCTTTGAATTGTAGGTTTCCAGTTTTCCTTGATAAATGTGGAAGTCCTGTCCCAATTCTCAGCCAAAGGAGGCCAATCTCTACTAGAGCCCTTCAAATAACAGTGCTAATGAGCACAGTGTGCTTTCTAGGTCAGCAAAGCGCTCTCGGGTCCAAGAGCTTTGGTCCTCATCACAATCTTGCGGGCTAAAGAGAAGCAAGACAAGAAAACCCCACCTTATTCGACAGGAGCAAATGGAAATTGGAAGGAGCTCAGAACACTGGGCTGGTAGATGGCCAGGCCGGGGCCCCAGCGGGCGGAGTCACTCTTCGGAACACCATGCCCCTGTTCCTGCACAGTCCTTGGTACAGCTTTTCTATTGCACAGCACAGCTTAAGAAGACAATGGAGGCTCTCAAAACTGGAAGGTTTGGGGGAAGTGATATTGCAAATTCTGGATGGCGTCAGAGAGGAAGCCACCAGGGTCACCCAGAATTCATCAGTTTTACTGTTACCAGGGCTGTGGAACTGGCACCCCCCTACTGCGTTCTGCAACCGTTCAGTGACGGGCCAGCCGCGCTCCCAGACATTGTTCAGGCCATGCCCCGAAACTGGGTGGCTGGAGAGACTTAGCACATCTCTGCGGAGCAGGGCCCCACTTCAGTGAGATCCTGCAAATAGTCCTAGCTCTAGATCGCCACTGTTGACCAGCCCCTGACATTGCTAGGGAAGTTTATTGTCCTCAGGCTTGGGTGGGTTTCTAGCTGCAACCGAAAAGACCACACCGATGACGTCCAGGACAACGGCCCACCCCTAAATGCCAGCTGTCAAAGTTTCTTTTCTGATGCTGTAATGAAATAGTCTACAGAAGAAGCTTAAAGGACTTTTTCACACTTCCAGGGTTCAGTCCATTGTGGCAAGACCCTGAAGCAACTGGTAAGATCATATCCATAATCAGGAGGCTAAGAGGGGTCCGTGAATGCGTGCTGCTAGGGAATGGTGCCACCTTTAGTGAGTGTGTGTGTGTGTGTGTGTGTGTGTGTGGTGCCACCTATAGTGAGTGAATGTGTGTGTGCATGTGTGTGTGAATAGTGCCACCTACAGTGTGAGTGTGTGTGTGTGTATGTGTATGAGAATGGTGCTACCTAAAATAAGTGTGTGCACGTGTGTGTGTGTGTGTGTGTGTGTGTGGTGCCACTTATAGTGAGTGAATGTGTGTGTGCATGTGTGTGTGCACATGTGTGTGTTTGAATAGTGCCACCTACAGTGTGAGTGTGCATGTATGTGTGTGTGTGTGTGTGTGTGAGAATGGTGCCACCTAAAATGAGTGTGTGTGTGTGTGTGTGTGTGTGTGTGTGTGTAGAGGGTCTCCTCATTGCAATTAATGAAATGAAGACATCCCCCTGCAGGCATGCCCAAAGGTCCGTCCCTAGGTGATTCTAGGTTCTGTAAGATTGACCACGCCATCACAGTGACCCTGGTGCCCCATCTAAGTGAGGGAGAGCTGAGACCAGGGCCAGTGCTCCCTGGAGTGCTCTGGGAATGTCAGTCTCTCAGGAGACCACAGAGCTCGAGCAGCTGAAAGGCAGCTCTCATCGGCTCCTGGGCTTCCTCACACCCTCGGCTCCTCAGGACTAGACTCTTTTCTGGCCATGGCTCTGATGCCTCTGAGCCTCAGAAAGAACCAGCGCACGCCACCAGACATCCTCAGTAAGTTATTTTACAATTCATGCCCCAAAGTCCTTGTATAGGCAACAATCTGTGACTCTATTGAAACAGATTTTTTTTTTCAAAAAGAACCTAATATTTTTTAACGTTAAAATTAATATATATTGAATGCTATGACATAGACAATAGTACTTAAGGCTATTGATGGAGCACTCAGCATGTGCCAGGAACCCTTAAATAGCTTTTAGATCCTAAGGTGCTTTGTAAGAACAGGGAAATTACAGACGGAGTACAGAGAAGGCCAGAATTCTTGTCTGCCTGTCTCTCCAGTGGTATCAAAGTGAGACTCACATGGTACCATTCATAGACCCAAACAAGATTTTTTATCAGTTTTACATGTGCTTGTGTGTGTGTTTGAGTGTATATTTATATATGCATGTGTGTAGGTGTTTGGGTGGATCTTGTATTTTGCATATATGTGTGCATGCATGTGTACGGTGTATGCATTTGCATGCTCATGTGTGTATGAGTATCTCTATGTCTGGGTATGTAGGTATGTGTGCATTTGTATGGTATGTCTATGTGTCTATGTGTATGTGTGTTCCTGTGTGGGAGTATGTGTGTGTACATGTCTGTGTGTCTGAATGATGTGAGTTTTTATGCATTTTCCTGCATGGAGCTCTCCATGGCAATCCACACTAAAGTCTCTTTTGTTCTCTCTACCTTTTGGGCCATTTCCATAGCTGGTGCATTTGAGAATGTCATCAATGACATGCTACTGTGTCATTTATTGAGCACTTGCTGTGTGCCAGGAGCTGGTGTGAGCCCATTTGTCCCTAGTCCTTTGCCCTAGCTTTCATTAATCTTTACAGACTTGAAGGCTTAGCTTCTCATGAGACTGATGTGGTCAACAGCTGGTGCAGTTGGGATCATCTAAATCTGCCTCTACAGTCTGAAGCTTTAATTATAAAGCTCAACCTCTCTTGAAAGATACAATGTAAATTTTAAAAATTCATCTAAGCACATGCCTCTTATATGAGCACTTAGGAAGCAGAGGCAGGTGGATCTCTGTGAGTTCGAGGCCAGCCTGGGCTACAGAATATGTTCCAGGACTGCTGGCCAGAACTACACAGAGAAATCCTGTCTCAATAATAATAATAATAATAATAATAATAATAATAATAATAACGACGACGATGAAAGTGATAAATTTCAACACAGAATAGCATAATTATAAGAAGTTAACAGTTGCCTCAGAAAATTTTCCTGGGTTAGTACCACAGAGTACAAAAAAACGTTTATTTTTTTAAAAAAAGAAATAATAAAAATATAGAAAAATTGTATTTGTTTTTTAACTCAAAACTTTTTAATTTATGAAAAATTCACAGGTCAGAAATAGGGAGGGCATTTATCTTCATCTGGACTGTCTCAGGCTCACTGATGGCACAGTACAGTGACCATCCATGCATTCTCAGACTGTGGTGATGGGTGTGCTATCAGCTCGGTCCTAGACCACATCCTGAGAGTAGGCACTGTGTTCCTGCATCTCCACATCCTCAGGGCCGTATTCCACACAGGCTCACGGACTGCACAGGTTTTAGGTGCTGGTGAAAGTCAGCATGCATTGATATTGCAATATTGGATACTGATATTTTGGGTAACCTAAATCTGTGTTTCTGGGTATTTGACTGCAGGATAAACTAGCTTATTTCCCTTGAGATCAGAGCTCTGCTTTTGTGCTGGTGACTGTAGTATATGAATAATCCATTCTTTGTTGAGAGGATATATGTGATGATATCTTATGTATACACACATATATGCCACATGATTCCTATATATCCTGTGGTTCTCTAGAGAAAACAAACCAATGCAAGGAGAAAGAGCTGACTCGTGTGATTATGGAGGGCGGTGTCCTGGGTAGTGCTTTGTAAACGTGAAAACAACGGTTATCTGGAGACCTCCACTCCATCAGATTGGCCTGTAAGCACCTTTTTGATTGATGATTGATATGGAAGGGCTTAGCCCATGGTGGGTGATGGTGTATCTTGGGTCAGTGGTTGGTCACTGTGGGAGATATAAGAAATCAAGTTGAACAGGGTGTGGTGCTTTTAATCCCAACACTAAGGAATCACTATGATTGCTATGAGTTTGAGGCCAGCCTGTTCTACATAGTGACTTCCAGGACAGCCAGGACTACATCGAAAAGTCCTATCTGACAACATTCTCTCTCTCTCTCTCTCTCTCTCTCTCTCTCTCTCTCTCTCTCTCCCTCTCTCACGCACACGCACAAAAGCTGAGCATACTACAGAAGAGCAAGCTATTAAGAAGCACTCCTCCATTGGCTGTCTTAGTTCCTGCCTCCAGGTTCCTGCCCTGCTTGAGTTCCTGCCTTGGCTTCCTTCACTGATGGACTGTGAGCAGCACATGGAAGCCAAATAAGCCCTCTGCATCTCAAGTTGCTTTTGATGATGGTCTTTATCATAGTGGCAGAGCATCAAACTATGCTGAAAAGTCCAACGATCTTCAGCGAGGTGGAGAGCCAGGGAAGATAGACTGTGCTATACAGGCTGGTTAGCCAAGGAGACAAGGCAGGAGAGGGGTAACATCCCAGGCAAGCAGTCAGGCATAGTGAGCTCGACCCTCCTACAGCAACAACTCGTTCTATCTAGGCCCAGTAGATTGGATGCCTACCTACACTAGAAAGGGCTATCTGCTGTACTCAGGCCACTGGTTCAATGCTAACCTCTTCCAGAGATACCCTGCTAGTCAACATCTTGTGTCCATCAGGTTGACATAAAATTATCATCTATGGATGGCAAGGTGTGTCCTCATCCTACAGATAAACTATTGCCATGCAATTATAGTGGAGAATCAATATTCAATAATTTCACAAGGTATGACCTTGTGAATATTCAAGCCTCCAGCAGTGTTGCAATCCAGGCATGACAGCAGCTTCCAGCAGAGAGGGCATCTGATGCTATTCATCTCATTGCAGGGAAAAGCACCTGACAAGAAGCAGGTGTTAAGGGATAACCTTAGGTCCTACCTAAGGGGCAACCGGTTCATAGTACCTCACGATACAAGGGTACATTCCATCATGAAAGAGGTGGACCAAGGATCTTGAGCAGCTAGCCACATTTGCCCAGTGTTCCAGGAGAAGAGAATGCAGACCGTGGGTTCACAGTTTCCCTTTCTCTCTGTTTATTCAGTCCAGGTCACCTGTTCATGGGATGTTAGCACTCAGTATGATGGTGAGTCTTCCCACCTCAGTTCACCAAATATAAATCATCTCTTTTTTAAAATTTCTTAATTTTCTGAGGAGCCGCCAGACTGATTTCCTGAGTGGTTGTACCAGCTTACAATCCCACCAGCAGTGGAGGAGTGTTCCTCTTTCTCCACAACCTTGCCAGCACCTGCTGTCTCCTAAGTTTTTGATCTTAGCCATTCTGACTGGTGTGAGGTGGACTCTTAGGGTTGTTTGGATTTGCATTTCCTGATGAATAAGGATATTGAACATTTCTTCAGTTGATTCTCAGCCCTTCGAGTTTCCTCAGTTGAGAATTCTCTGTTTAGTTCTGTTCTCCAATTTTTAATAGGGTTATTTGGTTCTCAGGAGTATAACTTCATGTTCTTTATGTATATTGGATATTAGCCTTCTGAGGACCCAGATGTACCACTCCTGGGCATATATCCAAAAGATTCTCCAACATATAACAAGGACACATGCTCCACTATGTTCATAGCAGCCTTATGTATAATAGACAGAAGCTGGAAAGAACCCAGATGTCCTTCAACAGAGGAATGGATACAGAAAATGTGGTACATTTGCACAATGGAGTACTATTCAGCTATTAAAAACAATGACTTCATGAAGTTCTTAGGCAAATGGATGGAAATAGAAAATATCATCTTGAGTGAGGTAACCCAATCACAAAAGAACACACATGGTATGCACTAACTGATAAGTGGATATTAGCCCAAAAGCTCAGAATACCCAAGATACAATTCACAGACCATATGAAGCTCAAGAAGAAGAAAGACCAAAGTGTGGCTGCTTCAGTCCTTCTTAGAAAGGGGAGCAAAATACTCACAGGAACAAATATGGGGACGTGCAGAACAGAGACTGAAGGAACGGCCATCCAGAAGCTGTCCCACCTGGGGATTCATCCCAGATGTAGTCAGGAGCCTGATATAGCTGTCTCCTGAGAGGTCCTGCCAGAGCCTTACAAATACAGAGTTGGATGCCAACCATTGCACTGAGTACAGGGTCGCCAATGGAGGAGTCAGAGAAAGGACTGAAGGAGCTGAAGGAGCAGAAGGGGTTTGCAACAATATCAACCAACCAGACCACCACCCCCCCAGAGGACTAAGCCACCAACCAAGGAGTACACATGGCTCCGCCTGCATATGTAGCAGAGGACAGCTTTGTCAAGCATCAATAGAAGGAGAGGCCCTTGGTCCTATGAAGGCTTGATAGATGCCCCAGTGTAGGGGCATTGAGGGTGGGGAGGCGGGATGAGTGGGTGGGTGGGTGGATGAGTACTCTCATAGAAGCAGGGGGAGGGGAGGTAGGATGGGGGTTTCTGGGAGGGGGGAAACCGGGCAAGAGGATAACACTTGAAATGTAAATATATTAAAATAAATAAATACATAACATTAAAATAATTTAATTACTTTATTACATTCCAACCAGTGCCATCCCCGGTGCCTTTTCCCATAGATTCTTATCCCATCCCCCCCGCCCCTTTCCTCTAAGAAGGTGCTCACCCCCACCAGGCCTCTCTTTTCCCTGAGCCCTCAAGTCTCTGGAAGATTAGGCGAATCTTCTCCAACTGAGGCCAGGCCAGGATGTCCTCTGCTACATTTGTGCCCTTGTCCTCAGACTAGCCCATGTATGCTGCCTGGTTGGTGACTTAGTCTCTGGGAACTCCCTGAAGTTCAGGTTAGTTGAAACAGCTGGTCTTGCTATGGGGCTGCCCTCCTCTTCAGCTCCTTCAATCCTTCCCCTAGTTTAAACATAGAGGTTCCCAACTTCAGTCCAATGGTTGGGTGTAAGTATCTCCATCTGTCTCAGTCAGCTGCTGGTAGGGCTTCTCAGAGATGCTAGGCTCCCATCTGTAAGCACACCATAGCATCAGTAATAGTGTCAGGCCTGGTGCCCCCTCCTACCCCCTTGAGATGGATCCCAAGTTAGGCTGGTCATTGGACCACTTTTCCTTCAGTCTTTTCTCCATTTTTGACCCTGCAGTTCTTTTAGACAGGGACAATTCTGGGTTCAAAATTTTGATTGTGGGTTAGTAACCCGTCCCTCCTCTTAGGCCCAGTCTATCTACTGGAGGTGGACTCTTCAGGTTCCCTCTCCCAGGTATTGGGCATTTTGGCTAAGGTCATTTGAGTCTCTCACCTCCCAGGCCTCTGGTACTTATTAGAGGCCCCCCCCCACACACACACACCTCGCATCCCCTAAGGCTGCGTATTTCCATTCATTCTCCTGGCCCCTTGGGTTATTCTCCCGTTCCCCCATTCCTGATCCTGCCCCTCTTTCCTCTCTCTCCTGTCTCCTACTCAGGTCCTTACCTCCTTCTGCCTCCTGTGTTTATTTTCTCCCCCCTTCTAAGTGGGATTGAAGCATCCTCACTTAGTTCTTTCTGCTTCTTACACTTCTTATGGTCTGTGGGTTGTAACCTAGGTATTCTGTAATTTTTGGCTAATATCCACTTATCAGTGAGTACGTATCATGTATGTCCTTTTGTGTCTGGGTTACTTCACTCAGGATAATATTTTCTAGTTCCATCCATTTGCCCGCAGAATTCATGATGTTCTCATTTTTAATAGCTGAATAATATTCCATTATGTAAAGGAACTACATTTTCTGAATCCATTCTTTGGTTGAGGGACATCTGGGTTGTTTCCACCTTCTGGCTATTATAAATAAGACTGGTAGCACTATTTCCAATGTTCTGAGGAACTGACATACTGATTTCCAGAGTGGTTGTACTAGCTGGCAATCCCACCAGCAAGGAGGAGTGTTCCTCTTTCTCCACAACCTTGCCTGCATGTTCTGTCCCTTGAGTTTTTGATCTTTGCCATTCTGATTGCTGTAAGGTGACATTTTTATTTGCATCTCCCTGATGACTAAGGA
The DNA here is from genome assembly GCA_964023405.1 of Apodemus agrarius. Lineage (NCBI taxonomy): Eukaryota > Metazoa > Chordata > Mammalia > Rodentia > Muridae > Apodemus > Apodemus agrarius. The sequence goes on from OZ030018.1 coordinate 76,943,646, forward strand.
CTTTGAACATTTAAGTACTTCTTGACCATTTGAGATTCTTCTGTTATGAATTCTTTGTTTAGCTCTGTATCCCATTTTTTAATTGGGTTACTTTTATTTTTATTTTTTAGAGATTAACTTCTTGAGCTCTTTATATATTTTGGATATTAGCCCTCTACTGGAATGCAGGGTTAGTTAAGACTTTTTTCCAATCTGTAGAGTTCCAATTTGTCCCATTGACAGTGTCTTTTGCATTACAAAAGCTTTTCAGTTTCATGAGGTTCTATATATCAACTGTTGATCTTAGAGCCTGAGCCATTGGTGTTGTGTTCAGGAAATTTCTCCCTGTGCCAAAGAGTTCAAGGCTCTTCCTCACTTTCTCTTCTATTAGATTCAGTGTCTCTGGTTTTATGTTGAGGTCCTTGATCCACTTAGAGTTGTGCTTTGTGGAAGGTGATAGATATGGATCTATTTTCATTCTAAATAATATCTTAAAGGCACGCTTGCAGGCTTCTCTTCTAGGTGATTCTAGATCCTTTCAAGCTGACAATCATATTAACATCATTACTTAGTAAACCTCACAGACATGAGGTTCAAGTTTGTGTCTCTTAGGCAGTTCCATACCAAACTGGGAAGGCATCGATGCTAAAAATTTCTCAGCACTGTATGTAATAGAAAACAGCATGACATCTTTTAAGAACTAAATGAGCTCTCTCGTTAAATAATTAAATTTTGAACTTTAATAGGCTTTTGAATTGTTTGAAATGTTATGACCGAGGAGGCTCCATGTTGGAATGCACATAGGTTGTGAGCCTACTACAAAGCTCCAAATCCTAGAAGGAACAACTCCTCTGTGACCTCTAGTGCATCAGTGAACCTTTTCTCATATGAAAAGTAGAGAATGCCATTACACTACACACTACTCGAACCTTCATGTTTATTGGGTAATATGGTGCCTGGGTAACATGGCACCGTTAATTTTTATCCTTAATGCCTAGCAAGGTCTTTCCCCTATTCGTGTTGGTACTTGGATGATGAAAGAGTCTACCGTTTTCTTGTCTGGCTCCTGGTGCCTCAAGTTGCAGCTTCTATTTCTTAGATCATATACAGTGTTTTAGAAGAGTGACCTGGATTCCCTGATTGCAAATTGCAACTACCCAGGCGTCCCCTGACCAGTTTCCATGAACAGGTCCCCTTGGACGTTGAGGTCATTCTAGCTTGAACCTAGTACCCTCAGTCAGTTGGATTTTTCTTACCTTTTAGGGCACCTCACAGACAGATTATGTCATTGTGGTGGCTTTTGCAACTGTAGTTTATATTTTATGATCACAAAATTGACTTATCTTTTACATTAGTTTCAAGATTCTAATTACCCTTTCCTGATCACTGTGGGTTAAAAGCATTGACCTGCGTCGGGCCAGGGCTTTGGCCACTGGTTGAAGGCAGATGCGGGGAGTTTGACTGTCTGCACCCCCACACTGCCACTGGGCAGGCGGTGTAGGGCTGTAAGAAGCTGGAGGACTCCTGGGGTGGAGAAAGGCAGTCTGTGGTCCCCCTGGGAACTGGCAGGGGTCCTCAGGCCTCACAGAGGCTTCGGACCACAGGTTCTCCGCCTTGGACACCATAGATGCCTCTGGATGTAGCAGAAGAGCTGAGGACAGGATGGGGGGGCCTGCAGAGCTGGATCTACCCCGGGGGGCTGAAGAGAAAAGAGGGAATGGAGCGCTCAGGGTGGTTCCCGCAGGGGCAAGTGTCCTTGGCTGGTTCAGCAGCTTGGAGGTGACCGACCATGGCTGGAAGCGCAGAGGGGTTTCCCTGCGGAAGATGAGACACTGACTCTTTAGGGGAAGACCTGCTCCATTGCTCCAGCATGGTGGGTCCAGATGAGAGGAGGCAGTCCATGGTTTTAAAGAGTTTATTATTGGTGGAGTGTTGTGAAGAGTGAAAAGTAGAGGCAGACATGGCCACGTGGAGAGAGGGGGAGGGGAGAAGAACCCAAGAGGGCAAGAGAAAGAGGCAAGAGTTAGAGGCAGGAGAGTAAGGGAGGGAGGAGGGGCAAACAGCCCCTTTTACAGTGGGCCAGGCCCACCTGACTGTTGCCAGGTAACTGTGGGGAGGCGCAAACCTGGCTGTTGCCAGGTAACTGGGGGGTGGAGTCCAGACAGAATACCAGAAGCTTGGGGTGCTTCCCTACGTGACTGATGGTCATAGCATTATGGAGTTGGGGCCTCATGTCAGGAGCTCAGTGTCTGAGAGCATGACAAACTGACCTTCCGTCCCTTGCAGAATTATTTGTGGGTCTCCAGGCTTTAAACCTAGCTCAGTCAGAACACAGGCTGCCCTTCATGGTCCCACGGTCATGCCCAGAGAGATGGCTCACTTACTGCTATTTTAGAGGACTCAAGGTTGCTTCCCAGGACCCATAAGGCTACTGACTCACAATGATCTATAACTGTAGCTCCAGAGGCTCTGACCTTCTGACCTCTCATCTGAGCACCAGGCACACATATGATACACATAAATATGTGTAGGCAACTCTCTCTCTCTCTCTCTCTCTCTCTCTCTCTCTCTCTCACACACACACACACACACACACACATACCACTTGAAATAAAATTTGAAAGACTGTCCTGTTCTTAGTCTGTGCCATATTTTCTAAAACTGGTTAGAAGACTAAAGACAATTTGAAGGCTATGCCCTGCAGGTTTCTGCCTTACTCTGATGCTATAAGACATTGCCATGGGTAACTTATAGACAGTACAAACCCTTTAGTCTTATAGTTCTAGGGGACGGGAAGTATTTGGGAAGTGACTTTGTTCTACCACATCTTAAGGTGAAAGGCAGATAGATGGGTGAGAGATGACGAGAGCAGACAGCAAGGGGGAGCCGGACCTGGTGTCTTGTTTTATTAAGGTAGAGGCTCACTAGGACCTTGAGGCTGGCCTTGAGCTCACAGGGATCCTACTGCGTTTCCGAGTGCTGCGATTGCAAACACATAACCAGACATACCCAGACAAATTTGTTTCTTTTGTATGGGGATAGCTGGGCATGTGCATGTGCCTGCAGTGACCACAGAGGCCAGAGGAAGAAACAGGACCTGGACTTTTAGGCTATGACGAACGAGTTGCCTAATGTGGGGGCTGGGAATTAAACTTCTCTCCCTGGTAAGAGCCGTGCATTCCCTGGACCACTGAGCAATCTCTCCATTCTCTGAACTAACTAACTTTCTTTCTTTCTTTCTTTCTTTTGTTCTTTTTTCTTTCTTTCTTTCTTTCTTTCTTTCTTTCTTTCTTTCTTTTGTTCTTTCTTTCTTTCTTTCTTTTGTTCTTTCTTTCTTTCTTTCTTTCTTTCTTTCTTTCTTTCTTTCCTTCTTTCTTTCTTTCTTTCTTTCTTTCTTTCTTTCTTTCTTTCTTTCTTTCTTTTTGAGACAGGGTTTCCCTGTGTAGCCTTGGCTATCCTGGAACTCACTCTGTAGACCAGGCTGGCCTCAAACTCAGGAATCTGCCTGTCTCTGCCTCCCAAGTGCTGGGATTAAAGGCGTGCGCCACCACCGTCCAGCCATCTCTGAACTTTCTATAACAATGTTACACTCATAATAACTAACCCCCTCATCTATATTCATCAAATTCGTTCCCTCCAGAGCACAAAGACAGGATGATCACCTAACCATCTCAGATTAGGCCCCACCTAGAGGCGACATTTATTATTCGAATCACCACCGAAAGCGGCTGGAAAGCCAGTGCAAGCTACTCCGTGGTTCCCCTTTCCCTATGGCACAATGCCTGGGAATGTCCCCGAGTGCAGTCATAACTATCTGTGTGTGTTCTATCAGCTCAACTAGGAGCATCTGAATATAGCTAAGGAAACTCAACGGGGCCCTCGTCTTGGAAGCACCTGCACCAACTCACAGTGTCCCTTGAGGCTCACTCAGCTCCTGCACCCTGTTCTTCTAGAAAGCTTCCTTTCCTCCCTTCCCAATCTTCTGTTTATTTAGCGTCCATAAGTAGTGAGCTGATCTGTCCCTGGGTCTCTGCTAGCTGTATGTCATGGTTTGAATGAGCTGTCCTCAGTAGTCTCAGGCATTTAATTAATGGTGCTATTTCGGAGGCTTAGGGGGTGTGGCCTTGCTGGAGGGAGTGTGTTTCTTGGGATGGGCTTTGAGAGTTAAGCGGTTTGTGCTGTTTATAGGTACTTCTGTGTTTCATGCTTGAGATCCAAGATGTGAGTCCTTGGCTTCCTCCTTTCGCTGCCGTGGATTCATGTGACAATCACGAATGCTAACCTTTTGGAACTGTAAGACCAAATAAACCCTTCCTTTTATCAACTGTCTTCCTCGGGGTGCTTTATAACAGCAACAGAAAACTAACTAATGCAGTATAATGAGATAGAGTGGGACCATTCTGTCTTTTTGTAAGGGCCCAAGCTCAGGTCTTACTTATCTAGACAAGCCTGCTACCACGGAGACACAGTCATAGACCAGATCGTTTATTTTATTATTATTTTTTTACTTACATTGATTTAAATACGCACATGGAAATTAAAAATTATTTGAGGGTGTTATGTGATGTTCAGACACATGTATTCATTGTGTAATGCTAAAATTAAGACAGACAATGAATTCATGAAATTCTTAGAGAAATGGATGGAGCTGGAGAACATCATACTAAGTGAGGTAACCCAGTCTCAAAAGAATACCCATGGTATGCAGTCACTGATAAGTGGATATTAGCCTAGAATCTTGGGACACCAAAGACACAATTCACATACCAAATGATGTCTGACAAGAAGAAAGGAATGGACACTAGTGCTGGAAAGGATCAAAGTATCAGTGTAGGGGAATACCAGAACAGGGAAGTGGGAAGGGGTGGAAGAGGGAGCAGGGGGAGGGAAAAGGGCATGTGGGACCTTAGGGGGGTGGGGAAACAAAAAAAGGGAAATGAAATGTAAATATAGAATATATCCAATAAAAAAAAGAATACAATTGAAAGATAAAAAAAAAGACAAACATATCTCTTTCCTCAAGTATTTATTATGTAAATGTGGTGAGAATATTCAAAATAATTTTTCTAACATTTGGAACTACAGAGTATGTCATCATTATCCTAAGCCCCCTGTGTGGGAGTGCACAGGAGAACTCCTTCTGCCTGTTCCGGGCCTCTGGGGGCTGGAAGAGGCAGGGAGGCCTTAAGCCCCGGAACATTAGTGATGCCAGAAAGGGAATGGCTCACGATGGCTCTGGGTGCTGCTCACGGGTAAAAGGGCAACGTGGACTCGTCGCTAGGCATCTCGGGTGGATATGTGTGAGTTGTTCTGACCAGGTGAACTAGCCTGGGACTCAAAGTTCACTTCCACCCAACGAGTGAACCAAGTGCTGTGGTCTGTAGATGGAGAAGCCTTTCAAAGTAGCTCGAAAATGATCTACCAAGGATCTTGAATCTGTCAGCCACACCATCGAGGATTGTTTGAACTTGGAGACAGGAAGGTATAATACAAATCCCCCCCCACCCCGGATTTGTTTAGAAAAATCATGAGATGCTAAGTGGTCTTACTTGAACCTTTAGTAGTCCGTGAGTTAGCACAGGTCTCTCAGTAGCACTGGATGTCTGTGGTGGCATTTAGCACAGCACGCATCTGGTGGAAGATGGATGTGCTCCCTGAAGATGTGCTGAAATCTTTTGAGGCGGTTCCCGGGGTGTTCTGAATTACACACTTCCCAATTCTTCCTTGCCTTTTCTTCTTAGGTTCCGTATTAGTTGTGTCATACTGTATTCTATTTCTACAAAAAAATCTATTTAGATATTTTACATCTATTGATAGAGGGTGTCTAATCCCCTGGAACTGGAGTTACAGATAGTTTTCAGTTGTCATGTGGGTACTAGGAATTGAACCCAGGTCCTCTGGAAGAGCAGTTCTTAACCACTGAGTCATCTTTCCAGCCCCAGTTATATAGTATTCTAACAAATAAAATTTAAATAATGAACATTTTTGCAAAACTATTTCTTACTTGACACTCTATGGTAGAGGATAAGAGTGGCTCACTCGTCTTGCTCGTAGGATCTCGATAATGTTATTTTACTAAGGCTAAAATTAGTTCCTTTTAAACACTATCACCCAGAGTGGAGACGAGGCAGCTCTGAGCAGCAAGCTGCCAGTGGGCCATGCGCCCACGTGGAGAGCATTCTAATGGTGCAGCCCAGTGCCACCCTGAGAAAGACTGAGCTAGCAATTGACCCATCAACGTATAGTAACTGCTACACTCGTGGGTGGTTATCCCAGGAAAGAGCTGTTGAACAGAGAGACCGACCGCGCTGGTTTCAGCTTAGAGGATTCTATTCTAACTTAAGTATGATCCTATGCCCAAGGGGATTGCATCATCTGAGAGAGAACAAAACAAAGCCAGACAGAGGAACCCTCACAATCCCCGCTGTCCTTTAAGCTTTCCCTCGCTGCCAGTTATTTGACCTGGGAACAATGGTATAGTACATCTCAGAGCTGGACCACGCACTTAGCTCTAGGTCAGGCCAAATCTCTCGGCTTCCTTCAGTTCCTGGGAACTCATGGGTCCTGAATGTCACCTGTTTTGTAGCTGATTATAGGAGAGTCCCCAGTGAGTCACCCAGTCTAGGGTTTCTTTTGATAGCGCTTTTCCATTTCTAGGCCTGAGTTGTCCTGATTCACTATGAAAAGACTTGGGCGGGCTGAGGTGCTCCAAGCCTTCGATCTCCGTGCTCGGGAGGCAAAGGCAGGGTGATCTCTGCGAGCAACATGCAAGCTAAGGCCACCTAATGAAACCCCCCCTTTTAAAAAAGGATATAAATAAAATATAAGAAGAAAGGGGGGGGAAGAGGGCTGGGGTCCGGGAATTTGAGTTGAGGCCAACAAAGAAACCAGAAATCAGTAGTTCTTGATGACTTTACAGCACAAGTTTGTCCTTTCTATAGGTTAACACAAAGCTAGTGGAAGAACACTTCTCTGAGCTGAAGGATGTCCAGTGGCCATCCTCCTAACCCTAACCCACGCAGAGACCATATGGGGGCACATGACAAATCCAGAGCCCAGCACTGATGACTTCCGGCACCTAGCCACCCTTTTTAGTTCTGCCCACCTTTGCTGCCTCCAGAGCACCTGGGAGCCAGAGTGATGGACTACAGACATCACAGAAGCCTCACAGTGTCCTGGGCAGAACCAGGTATAGCACCAGAGCCTCTGGTCTCTAAAGAATTTGACTTAGGCAATGCTCAGCTCTCTGCTGTCTGCTCCGTAGCAGCTGAGGCGGCAGCAGCCCGCAGCTCAGGAGGTAATAGATCCCCTAGCGAGCCCTGGGAGGAGCAGGCAGCGGCTGTTGCAACCCTAGTGTGAATTGTTGTCACTGTGCTTTTCACAGTGTATTAAATGACTCCTGTCTCACCAGCCGGACGGACGGAGAATTCTCCAGCGAAGGGCTCCATGTCTCTTGTCGCTTCTTTCTTAATCACAATGTTAGGAGCTTCATACTCTTGCAATCATTAAAGGAATAGGATATCACTTAGGAAGCCCCACCCCCACCCCTCCCACCGATCTGAATTGTGGATGATCACTTGGAGGTTATGTAAGCCTGTTTTCTGGTCTGTCTTGGCTGGTGCACAGATCAAGTAGCTTGTGGCTAGCATGTGGCAAACAATGGCCACAGTGCATCAGGAGTGTAGGAGCATCAGGTCCCATATCTCCATCCTGTTTCTGCTGGGCTCCCTAGGGGGGGTTGTGGTTGTCATGGCACATGGCTGGAGAAAGCAAGGAAGAGCGGTGGGGTGAAACAGGGCCACCACCTAGCCCCTGTCCTCTGGGGAACCTCTCCGTTAGCCCATGGCAGTACGGGCTGGAGCTCACCTCCTATCTGCTTTCTCCACCTAGTCAGCATTACTACTCAGTTTGCCTCCGCTGTCTAGATCAGGACCCTGGAACTCTCCCTGGAGGCTTTCCTCCTCCCTATCTCTGGCTCCTGGTACCTGCCTGGCTGTCATAGTAACAGGATCCAGGGCGACAAAAGAGGAGGCTCGGTCTTGTGGGTAAGGCCTGTTGGACCACAGAGACTGCCTGGGCTGCATCTATCCAAGCTTTCTGTTCTTCCTTGGGCTGAGCTCACCCTTCTACCCCAGCCAACGGGACCATGTCCACCAGCCTGACCACTTGTGAATGGAAGAAGGTCTTCTACGAGAAGATGGAGGTGGCAAAGCCCGCGGACAGCTGGGAGCTCATCATAGACCCCAACCTCAAACCCAATGAGCTGGGCCCCGGCTGGAAGCAGTACCTGGAGCAGCATGCCTCAGGCAGGTGAGAGGCTGTGGGAGGTGGTGCAGGAAGCCCCCCTCCCCCAAAGGGAGGGGGCACTGTGACAGACTTTGTGAGTCTGGGTCTCTGGTAGGTCTCACGAGGTCAGCTCAGGTGACAAGCAGGCAGTGGACCACCAGGAGGACCGTACAGGCTCTGCTTCTAACCAAAGCTGTTCAGATTCCTTGGTTACTCGGAACAAACTGTGCCCTGCATCTGAGTCTCAGTTTTTCATAGAAAATCAAGACTGGCAATGCTTGAGAGCCCCCGCAAATTCAGATGCCTAGTAGTAGTGGGAATGGATCCCCAGAAATCTCAACCTAGAAGTCAGGGTATTTGTGCTTGGGGGCTGTGGTGTCCGTCTGCTCCATCAAATGCAACTAGACATGAAGACAGAATAAGTTATTGACCACATGGTATGTTGGAGAACCCAGTTCCGTAGCTCTGGGGACCTGGGCATGTCCCTTTCTTTCTCTGGTTCCCAGTTTTCATACTTACAAAGCAAGGGAGCTTATCTTAGCTTGTCTTAAAACACTACTCCAATCCTGTCCAACCCTGCTGTCTACGGATGGTAACATGCTGATCTTGGGCAGCACTTCCCCTAGATCTTCCTAAGTGCTCCTGACTGCACCATGCAGAGTGTCCTGGGGCGTTTCTAAAGTCATCTCCCTCTTAGGTGATTTGGGAGATGGGAGTCACAGTTTCCTGCTCAGTCAGCCTCCAGCCCACCTGCAGCGATGCAGCCCCCCACCCCCCACCCCCGCCCCGGGAGGCTAGCTGGTGGCTGTGTTGTGGAGGTGGGAACGAATTATGACTGGCTTGTCCGTACTGTAAGGATGTTAAACCTCTTGAGTAGAGAACAGCATGTGGTGGGAGCAGAAAATAGCAGGCTTTGAGTGGGGTGTGGGTACCTGGACTCTTACCACCAAGGGTTTTGCAAACAAATACATGGGGCGTGTATTAGCATAGGACGGGACACCGAGGTCGGTTGGTTTGTGTTGACTCCTGTTATCAATACTGGGCAGTGGAAATCTCTCTACATAGTTGTGTGCTCTCTATTTTCTATGCGTCAGTCTCATCTCCCACCAAATGCTAACCCGTGTTTGATACTTTTAGAGATACCGGGTCTGTCTTGCGGGAGGAGGAGATCGCTCTGGACTGGCTTATTTCAAAAGGCTTAGGAGACTGAAAACACGAAGCATTTGATCCTCCTGGGGGATAAAGTGCAGAAGGTTGAAAACTGGCTGCTGTGTGAGGCTTTGGACGTTTAGGGACGTCTCCAAAGGCTCACGGGCTTTCTCACCCTTGGCTTAGTCCCCAGCTGGCCATAGAAAGGGTTGGAGGGTAGCTGCCCCAGGCACTCTGCTCACATGCTTGTTTGGTTTTAATCGTTCAGATGTGCTAACTATCGGGCCTGGGTACTGGCTCAGTGTAGACAAAAGGACTGGAATCTTCCTCGTCCAGGCCCTTTCCACCATGTGTCAGGTGCTGCTGGTTATTGTTCTGTGCTCATATTGACAATGGCTTGCTTCCACTGCTCCTCCACCGTGGCCGAGCGGTGTTTAAAACACACACGTGGCGCCTGCCAGGTTGAGTTGAGTTCTTCTTCATCAGAGGTCCTTCACAGCCATCTGTGCAGTGGACTCAGGCAGAGCCAGGAACAAAGGCAGAATCAGGCCAGTGGACGTGTGAGCACCTCTGCAGCCTTTGAAACGGGGCTCAGAAGAGGCCATTTCAGGGGCATATGGAGCCTCGCTGGAGTTTAAAGGAGTGCTCCATCACAGAAGGTATGTAAGTTTGAAACTACTGGGAGGCCAGGAGGAGCCGGGCTTGGCAGGGGAGCCCCAGGTCACCTCTCTCCATGCTTTCTGAGGCCCAGGCTCCAGGAGTCCAGATCAGGCAAAGCAGCCCATGAGACGGTTGGTAGGTATATTAGGGAAAAGTCTACTCTTCATTCTTACACTGCACTGCTGTCGTGCATGGGGTCAAAGGGGTGCCTCTGTGAAGACATAAGAAGCAAACAGCATTCTTTCCTGTCTAGTCCACTGCAGTCTGCTAATCTAGCCTGCCTTTCTGGATGGCTTACTGGCAGTCCTACAGTGTGCCAGGATCTGAGCTTGCATGTCATCTCCTCAGAGCAAGCAAGATGCAGGGGTCAGATGGTGACATTACCATCTGTAGCAGAGGCACGAGAGGTCTGGGCACAAAGCCCAGCACGGACACCATCAGAGTGCATCCCACGGATGAGAACCGAGTTGCGGAGAAGAGGAACCACACTCGGTATTGGGGTTTACCAGGCACAACTAGGCTGGGAGTGGTCAGAAGCTGTGGGAGACCACACAGGAGGCGGCTGCCAGGACACCACTGGTTGGTTGCTCAGTAGCTCCAGTGAGAGGCTCTCCGGTTTCAGGAGGAGGTGGTTCCTGGTGACCCTTAGTGCTAAGAAACTCATAGACTGATCAACATGGCGCTTCCATTTTTCACCCTCCATCTTCCACAATGGCCTTTTCTTTCCTCTGCTCTCCAGGGCGGGGCTGTCCCTGAGTCTCACCCGCTCTATTCCTCCTTCCTTTCCTGGCAGGTTTCACTGTTCCTGGTGCTGGCACACCTGGCAGTCTGCCAATGTGGTCATCCTCTTCCACATGCACCTAGACCGTGCCCAACGCGTTGGCTCAGTGCGCATGCGCGTGTTCAAGCAGCTGTGCTACCAGTGCGGCACCTCAAGGCTGGACGAGTCCAGCATGCTGGAGGAGAACATCGAGGGCCTGGTGGACAACCTCATCACCAGTCTGCGCCAGCAGTGCTACGACGAGGATGGTGGCCAGTACCGCATCCACGTGGCCAGCCGGACGGACAGCGGATTGCACCGCAGCGAGTTCTGCGAGGCCTGCCAGGAAGGCATCGTGCACTGGAAGCCCAGCGAGAAGCTGCTGGAGGAGGATGCCGCCTATACCGATGCCTCCAAGAGGAAGGGCCAGGCCGGGTTTATTATCTCCAACTTCTTCTCTTTTCGCTGGTGCCTGTTCTGGGGCGCCCTCTGCCTGGTCATTGTCTACCTGCAGTTCTTCCGAGGCCGCTCTAGCTTCTTTTAGTGGAGTTGGTTAGGGATGGGGAGAAGGGACACATGGGGCTGAAAGTGAGAAGGATTTGGTCTCCTTCTGAGTCTGTGACAGGTTCACTCTATGACTCTGGCCATTTGCACACTGCTCACTAGTCTGCACTAGGGCACTAGGAGAAACTTAGTGGTCCTTCAACTAATTTGATAGCAACGGAGGGAAAGTAGAAGGAATGGGGATTTGGAAGCTTGCTGGAGTTTAGTGTGAGTCCGAAATCCACAGTCGCCACCTCCAGCCTTTTACTTCATGTTCCTAGCCTTAGGGTCTCATCTGGACCCTGTCACATGTTCATGCTCACTTTCAGCTTTTTCTAATTGCCCTGCATGGTTCCCCTCGGAGGGAGCAGCGCCACCGCCCGCCTTCCATTGAATTCACAGGGACAGCCACCCAGTCTTGCTCCTACCATTCTGAAATGCTGAGGATTTCACTCTGGCGCTAGGGCTGGGATGAGGGTAGAGGTGGGGGTGGTTTGAGGGGGTTGGAATGGCCAAGGGCACATTGTCCAGTGGGTTAGCTATTAGCCATATGTGTCTGTTCCGATTTAGATGAATTAAGATGAAATAAAACATGTTCCTCAGTAGTTCCAAACTCAGTTCGGCTTATGCAGAATTTGTCCCCATAGGGGACATTGCTCAATAGCAGACAAGGGTGACTTATAGGAATATGAACACCAGGGGTTTGGGCATCGCGTGCTCCCCAGAGGACTTCCACCCTCTGCTTTGTCTACCCCGGGAGCCCCTGGGCAACACTGAGTCACGGGACAGGAAAAAAAAAAGAGGCGCCAGCCTGCATCTCTTGCTAAAACCTGCTGTTGTGTCTAGAAATAGTTTGCCAAAATTCTGTCAAGAAAATAGGTCATTTCTCAGAGGGTCAATGAAGCCAGGGTGTCTGACCACTGCATCAGAGGGAGGAGATGCGTCTGAGAATGGATGTGAGGGTAAGGAAGATAGAACGGGCGAAGAGACGGAGGGCGGGAACATTTCCAGAAGCCCCTTTTCCTCGGTAAACAATGACTTCTGCGTTTTCATGTTAAATTGGAAGTGACTGGTCCCTGACTCGACACCCCTCCCTTACCTGCTGCAAGGATTTCATCTCCTCAGGACTGAGAGGGAATAGGTTATATTAGTTTCCAAGACTTGTTTCCTCTTTATTCCATGGCAATCTCATTTCTGTGTCCCTAGGGCCAGTCACCACCAACACAGCGGCTGCTGTTCTGCTTGTGTGTTCCTCATCTGTCTGCCACATTTCATAGTCCTCTCTTCCTGTAATTGTTCTGTTAATTGAAAAAGTGGCTGTCACGCTAATATTTCCCTTACATGTATTCTGATCACATTCAAATATTTATCACCTCTTCTTACTCCTCCAGCAACTGGTCCTCTCCTCTCCAAACGATCCCTGTCCCGCTTTTGTATCTGTGCGTCAAAAATCTCCTTTTTACACATGAAGGGATGCACATGATAAATTTTTCTCTTTTAGTCTAACTTATTTTGCTTAACATGATCTCCAGTCCCATTCACTTCGCAGTCAGTAGCATTTCATTTTTTTCTTTATAACCAAACATATTTCATTGTGTACACACCATGTATTTTTTTCATCCATTGATCTGTTGAGGGGTAAGTCTAATTTCATAACTTGATTATGAGTAGCGTCATAATAAATGTGGATACGTAGGTACCTCTGTTGTTTGCTGTGTTATGTTCTTTTGAGTATGCACTCAACTCTGGTCTTGATTTTTCCCCCAAGAGCATGCATATATATATATATATATATATATATATATATATATATATGTATATATATGTGTACACACACACACACACACACATATATATATATATATATATATATATATATATATATATATATAGTGACTGGATAGCTCCTGCTCTTCATATTTGATTTTTTTCTCTAGATTGCAATCGTCTTTGTGGACACTTTCCTCTCCATCTTTTATATGTTCCGCATGCCCCAGATTCTCCTCTGTTCATTTCTTCTCACAACTTTGTTTTTTTTTTCTTTGACATATATACTCTCTGTCTAACAGCCTTCTAAGCTTTCATACAGAGAACCAGACACATAGACCAAAGTACTTGACCACCAGGAGTTCTCTTCCATAGCAGCCTGGCCAAACCTAGTTCTCGGCTACTTAGAAATCTAGTTTTGTCTGTCCCTCTTCTCTTCCCTGACCCACCCACAGTATTTCCTGCCATGTCTTATGTCATGTCGAATTGTCTTCTTATCCCCCTTTCATTGCCTTTCTGCATCTCACACTACCTGACTACTATCTCCCATGTCATGGTGGCTGTATGCTGTCTTCTATTCTCTCTCATGTCCCTACCTCACCTCACACTACTTGGACACTACTTTCTACATCAAATGAGATGTGGTCTTTTCATTTTCCTTCACCGTTCTGTCTCACATCATCTGTGTCCCATTGTGGTAGCTATTCCTGGTTGTCAACTTGACTACATCTGGAATGAACTACAACCAAAAACTGGAGGGCACACCTGTGATCCAGATCTTGAGGCTGGAGTACATAGGCTTCTGATCCAGATCTTGACATGGGATGATACAACCTTCTGATCCAGATCTTGAGACGTAGTGGCCAGGAAAAGCTTAGGCCCAGACAAGCTAGGACATGCCTTTAATCCCAGAAGACTGAGGCAAATACATCTCTGAGTTCAAGACCAGCCTGGGACAGAGCATGTTTCAAGTCCAGGCATAGTGGTATCTTCTTTTAATCTGGGCCATAGCTTCTCCTGGAGGCCTACATAAAGATAGTGGAAGAAGGAAGACTCACCCTTCTTTGCTTGCCAGCACATCTCTTCGAACCTAGTTCTTCAAGATTCCAGCTTATTCAGAAGACCCAGGCGGAACAACTAGCCTTGTGGGATTGAGAAACTACTAGATTCTTGCACTTCCCATTCATAGCTTGCCAATTATTGGGTTAGTTGGGCTGAAGATTGTTAATCATTACAACAAATTCCCTTAATAGATAGAGACATCCCATACGTTTTGTGACTCAGGAGAACCCTGACTAATACATTCATGTTGTGTTTGTTGTGTATTACCTTTAGAACCTCTCCCTCCCCAATCTGAATATCTCTATCCACCGTACAGTACTTGGCCCACCAGGCTTAATTCTTTATTTCTTGGCATTCTGCTCTCCCATACCAGGCTTCAGCCAATTACAAACATACAATACTGAACTCACTAAGCCTCCATTCCTGTCTGTGGCAGTGACAATAGCACCTAAGCCAGCAGTTATTAGGAAGAGATTGAACATGAGTTGAGATTTCCATCTCAAATGAAAACTAGAAGAATCATAATCCCTGAAATTCGCTCTTGGTGGGAAAGAAGGTAACATAAGGAATAGTGTACTCACCAAGACAAGAATTAGTCAGTGAATCATGCTAATTAAACAGTCAGTCTGTATTAGGTAATGGGGACAGAAAGATGAAGAACAGCTTACAGTGCCATGCCTGTAAGCAATCAATGACAAAAAGAAATTATAAGTGGTGGTGTCATTCCTGGGCTGGTGGTCCTGGGCTCTATAAGAAAGCAGGCTGAGCAAGCCATTGTTGAACAAGCCATGGGGAGCAAGCCATGGGGAGCAAGCCAGTAAGCAGCACTTCTCCGTGAGTACACAGTAAGTACCAAAGATGGCCTCAAAATGGTGGAATCCTATCTCTATCTGAGGCTGTGACTGGCTTCCCTGGAAGCCAGTGCTCATGATTAGACTGAAGTAAAACCTTTGAAAGCCAGTGGTGACCAAAAACAGAGGCTTAGCTAGAGGCTTTGTATTCTAAGCCTTGTAAATGAAGAGCTAAGCATCCCAGATTTACATAACCTGATGGCTAGTTTGATGTCAACTCACCACTGGCAGAAGTCATCTCAGAGGAGGGAAACTCCATTGAATATTTCTACATAAGAATAGGCTACAGGCAAGTTTGCAGAACATTTTCTTAATTAGTGACTGGTGGGGGAAGGCTCAACCCATTATGGCTAGTGCCATTCATCCATGGGCTGGTGGTCCTAGGTTCTATAAGAAAGCAGGCTGAGCAAGCCATTGTTGAACAAGCCAGTAAGCAACACCCCTCCATGGCCTCCACATCAGCTCCTGCCTCCAGGTCCCTGAGTTCCTGTCCTGACTTAAACTGAAGATAAATAGTGCTATAGAAGTGTAAGACAAATAAACCCTTTTCTCCCCCAAGTTGCTATGGTCATAGTGTTTCATCACAGCAATAGCAACTCTAACTAAGACAAGTTGGTACCAGGATTGTGGGGTACTGCTATAACAGACATGACCATGTTGTTTGGGGACTGTAGAAGGACTTTGAAACTGTACAGGTAAGGCCACTGAGTGTCTATTCTTGCTGAGCTGTTTCCTAGTAGCCTGGGAGATAAGACTGTTGAGAGCTAGGCGGACAATGGAGACCTAGCTTGTGAAATTTCAGAGGGAAGAAAGGCTCTTTTGTACCATTTGTGTGAAGGATCTGTGTGTTGGGCTGTCCCGGTACTGTTTGTATTCTGATATTAATTCTGCTTCCTTGAGAGGGACTGCCCCAAAGAGGAGTGGATGACACACTCACGTGATTTCATGTGAACCTTCTCCCCCATTCTAACTGGTCAAATAAAGGTTAAAGCTTGTGATGGGGCAACAGAAGGGAAAGGTGGGACTGGAGGTCTTAGAGAGGAAGATGAAGGAGGCAGAGGAGGAAGAGGAGGAAGGAAGACGGAGCAGAACCACATGGCCTGGAGAACCCACAAGTAGCAAGGGATTTCATACCTGGGGAATAGATTAGTATAGTGGTCGATTTGCCCAATCTAGACATCAACTTAGAATAACTGAGTTGTGTGGTTTTTGCACGGGCTTATTGGGGTTGGAGATTTACTGCAACAGGTCTGTGGTGTCTGATCCGCTAGGTTGAAGAGTCAGCTGTGATTGACAAGAGACCAGTACCACTGAAATCAAATCTTTGAGTTGCTGGGATAATCGATACGGGTCAGCTGGAGC
The DNA here is from genome assembly GCA_964023405.1 of Apodemus agrarius. NCBI lineage: Eukaryota > Metazoa > Chordata > Mammalia > Rodentia > Muridae > Apodemus > Apodemus agrarius. The sequence goes on from OZ030018.1 coordinate 76,960,065, forward strand.
TGAAAAATTAGCAGTGACTGGGAGACCCGCATCACTGAAGTGAAATCTTCTGAGAAGTGTTTTCCCGTAGAGCACACAGAAACAGTGGTCCAGAGGCAGCCAAGATTGTACCTTGTGCTGGCAGCATAATTTGTAAGAGTCATCGAGGTAGTATTGGTTTTAAAGGCATGAGGGGGTCATGGAGAAGAGTTAAAACCTGACACTGTTAGGGGACAAGAGAAGCCATTGGTGAAGATGCAGCCTTGGTGGCAGCTGAAGTCCCAGGACTGAAAGGGTCATGCAAAGAAGTTGAGGTTTGGCTCCATGAACAGAGCCTAGGAGAGTCTATTGGTGAAAGTGCACCCAAGTTGCAGCAGAAGACCCCCACATTTTGGAGATCTAAGAACCATGGGATGAACACCAAGAACAGAAACGGCAGTGGAATGTAGCGATTAGGAGCCCAAAAGACAAACTTGACCATCTTCTCCCGTGTCATGGTGCTCGTGTGAGGGCAGAGCCAGAGAAGTGAGGCCTTGGAGGATCCCAGAAGACTGTGAGTGGATCCCAGGGATTGGACATTGAGTTATTTATACTCTCTGAGTTTGTTTTTGCCTTGTTTATATTGTGACTGTGTCCTAGTCCTTTCCTCTTGTATTAAGAAAGTATTTAGCTTAATTGTGATTTTTATAGGAGCCTACAGTGGAGAGATTTTTATCTTTTAAAAGGGTTTCTGGATTTTTAACTGACCTCTTAAATGTGTTTGAATTCGTAAAGGCTATTTTAAATTTATTTGTGTTTTATATTGTGATATTAAAATATTAATGTACCACCTTGGAGATAAATGAGAAAGAACAGGTTCTAATTGTAAAGTGATATGTTTATATGTCAAGTTGACAAGGGTCACTTCTGCTGACTAGTTTTCTGTTAACTTGACACAAAGTTAAGTCATCCGAGAGAAGGGAACGTCAGTTGAGAAAATGCATATGATAGGGCTTCAGGCAAACTTCAGGTGAGCATTCTTGTAGTTAGTGGTTGATGGGAGAGGCCCTAGTCAAGAGTAGGTGATGCTATCCCTAGGATGGTGGTCCTGGAGTCTCGAAGAAAGCAGGCTGACTAAGCCACATTGAACAAACAAGTAAGCAACACCCCTCCATGACCTCTGCATCAGCTCCTGCCTCCAAGTTCCTGCCCTACATAAATTCCTTCCCTCACCACTTTCAATGATGAACAAAACAAGCCTTTTCCTCCCCAAGTTGCTTTTGTTCAAAGTGTTTCATCACAGCAACAGAAACCTTAACTAAGACAATAAGATATATAATATGTAATATAATGAGGGTTATTTCATAGGCCATTGCAAGGGCCATGGCCCCTTGTCACGAGAGCAGACAAATTTACTACTATTTCTGCTAAATGGACACAGTGCATAGATTAGTGCATCAAACAACCCTCATCAAAGAATCTGCTCGTTTACAGTTGATAGCATTCAATACAGAGAACCACAACTGGCTGTGGTACAGAGAATAAGAGATGACAGAATACTCAGCTCTAGATGGAATATCTGTATTACAGCCCTGACTTCAAGGCTCAGAGACCTTTGAAGAAAGGGGGCCCCAAGAATCAATGGGGGTGACATTGTGACTCACAACACTGGAGATATGGAACCTGTAAAGGCCACCTCCTGTAACCAGGCAGGAACCCCAGTGGAATGATACAGATGCTTACCCACTTACAAAAGTTTCAACCCCGAATTTATCCTTTCTACAATACGTGCAGGCATGGGGCAGGGAGCAGAGATTGGGGGAATGGAGAACCAATAACCAGCCTAACTTGAGACCCATCCCATGAGCAAGCACCAGTTCCTGACATTATTAATGATCCTCTGCTATGCTTGCAGACAGGAGCATGTTGTCCTCTGAGAGGCTGCACCCAGCAGCTAACTCAGACACAGACACCCACAATGGAATGGTGGGTGGAGCTTGGGGACTCTTATGGAAGAATAGGAGGAAGGATTGTGGGCCCCGGAGGGAATAGGAACTCCACAGGAAGACCAACAAAGTCATCTAACCCGGACCCTTGGGGATCTCAGAGTTTGAACCACCAACCAAGGAACATACACAGGCTGGACCTAGGCCTCCCAGCAAGCATGTAGTGGATGTGCAGCTTGGTCTTCGTGTGGGTTCCAAACAATCTGAACGAGGGCTGTCCCAAAAGCTGTTGCCTGTCTGTGGGATATGTTCTAGCTGGACTGTCTTGCCTAGCCTCATGGGAGAGGAAGCACTTAGCCTCGCCGAGACTTGAAGTACCAGGGTTGGGGAATACCCATGAGGCCTCTGCCTGCTCAGAGGAGAAAGGGGGGGATGGGTGAAGGATTTTGGGAGAGGGTGAGTGGGAGAGGGCAGTGAGTGGGCTGTAAAGTGAATAAGTAAATGAATAAAATCACATTTAAAAAAAGAAAAAGGGGAAGAAAGAGAAATAGTCATGGATTTTACTATAGGGAAACTTTTCTAGACGCAGTAGTTGGGCATATGAATTCATAGCAGTTGAAACAGCATGACAAGACCTCCACAGGCTCAGGACGGATAAAATCTCAGCAGAGGGAGGTGGGCGTGAAGTCCCATCCTTAGCTAAGGAGTTATGGAGTTGAAGCTACACATCCAAGGTTATGTGGAGAGCACAAACTATGCTTGATTTAATAAAAATAAGACACAAAGTTGGATGGGTACAGGGGATACGTGGATCTGGGAGGAGTGGAGATTGTGAGGTCTCAAACCCAGGACAAGTCTCAGTACCTGTGGCTCCTCCCAGCCTTCCCAGCATCCTTTAGTACCTGAGGCTCCTCCCAGCCGTCCCAGCATCCTTTAGTACCTGAGGCTCCTCCCAGCCGTCCCAGCATCCTTTAGTTCCTGTGGCTCCTCCCAGCTCTCCTTACCCTGCCCTTACCCTGAAGTCCTCCTTCCCAGTCCCTGAACTTCTGTTTCTCATCCCCTAGCCTTCTATAACTCAGACATTTTGGCTATGCTGGTCTCTTGGTGACTTAGTCTCTTGGTCTCTTGGCCTGGGCTGCCTCTATTGGCCAGAGGCTCTCTTGTTCTTCCTTCCCCCTCTCCTCTCATGGTTGGCTTTAGTCTGCCAGCCATGTTCGACCTGGACTCTTCCATCTGTCTGCTTTTTCCCTTATACCTACAATAAGAGTCTTTATACTTTAGGGGTAGTCATGTCCTCCTATCTTATCTTTATTTTATTTTATATTTTATTTTATTTTATTTTATTTTATTTTATTTTATTTTATTTTATTTTATTTTATTTTATTTTTTCTTTCATCCATCTGGTGCTGAAATTATAGGAGTAGCATAACTGAGCTCCCCTCTAAAGGACTCATCCTTTCCGAACCTAGCTGCTGATTCAGCTAACCTAAGTTATGGACAGAGCATTTGTTTTTGCTGGCTTCTGCCACACATTATATCTGATTCCAAATTCTCCAACCTCTTCTTCTCTCTACCTTCCCTAGCCATCTGTCTCTCCTCATCTACTTGCTAAATGTCCCCTCTCTTCCTCCTGAAGCCTGCTATGCCTTCCTGGACACCCATTACCTGGTCATCTCCTGTCTCTGTCTCCTGGACTCTACTATGCCCTGCAGGGTACATATCATGTGGGCATCTCCTTACCATATCCTCCAGGGCACCTATCACATAGGCATCTCCCTACTATGCCCTCTAGGGTGCCCACCACATGGATATCTTCCTGATATGCCCTTTGGGACACCCACCACATGTGCCTAGTTCTCATCTCTGCCTAGGAGCTACCAGTCACATCTTGCAGGATTTTCCATTGTTACATCTTTCGTCTCTATGATTTCCCAGCCTTCTGCTCTCCTGAATCTTTTAAGACTCTGGTGTAATCAGTCTTTAACTTAGGATCTACAAATTCATTGGATATGGCTACAAAAAATCAGTAAAAAAAGTTACAATTTGTAGTTAAATGGTTGAATCTTAATTTGCTATCTGTGATTCAACTATCTGCTGACTGTATATGTAACTCAGATTCAACTCTTGTTTAGGGAAATAGATATTTTAAATGACAATCATGTATGTTGCTCTCCTCCATCTTGGCTGATGATGGAAGTAACCACACTACTGGCAGCCATCTTTACTAAGGTTAAGGGATGCATGCCGTGTAATGTCATCACCATCTCAGTTAAGATGGCCATGTGGTCTAAAGCAATCAAAACAACAATTATGCAACTTCTTAGTCCCACTGGGCCTTATCATTATCATTGTATCTCTGTTTTAGTCTAGGGAGACAACAACAGATCTTCAAAATAATCTTGGATTAGGATGGATTTTTATGATTAAATATAATCAAGGTTGATAAATTCATAAAATCTTAAAGATATACTCAGGTTTACAAAACCTGACTTAGAGATTTCCATCTAACTACTTAAGTCATTACTAACGATACCAGACTCCTAAATTTAAATAAGAAACAATGTATATTTGCACAGTAAGAGAGGGCTAGCCTATTCACCCTTGCTCACTTTGTTAAAACTCTAGATATCTGGACAAACTTAGTCATGCAAGAAACTGTGACATACTGTGACGGTTCAGCATGAAGAAGATCAGGAAAGTTCAAGTCTCTCTTTGGACTGCATTTATGGCTTAAACTTTTATTTTGAGGCTAAAGGATCTTCAGTTAAATCCTCAACTCAAATTTTTAAAGCGCAAAATTAACAGGGATAAAGCTATAAAAAATCCTCATCTTATATAAGCCACTAACTTGTTATAAACTGTTAAAGATTATTAAGACATATGAGTTAATGTGGTTTCAAAGTTAAGCCTAAAGCAAGTAATTAACTCAGGTATACTTAATAGAGGGTCCTCAGACTCTTCAGAGAGCTATTGAATATGGCATTTAAAATGTTTAATGACAAAATCTTCCCCTAATAGATAGAAGTGTCAGCTCCATAAGGTCTCCAAAGAGGACAGATGGAGCATGACTACTCCACCTAAACTGTAGTAATGATAACCACAGGACAAACCTGCCTGCTTGAGGGATCTGTCACACAGTGGACATTGTTGGGCTGACTGCTCTGCTTTGCCTAAGTCCAGACAGGTCAATCTCCCAAGTTCTTCTTCCAGAGGAAAGTCTCTCAGATCTCCTGGGTCTGGCAGCTGAAGCCTGACACAACCCGGGGACTTCTGTCCCCACACAAAGCCATTGAGACCACAGAAGCCTAGGGTAACCTCCCAGGCAGTAAGTCTCAGTCATTTTAATTGATACATCACCCATTTGGATTATTCTTCCTGCTCTAATTTATCCTTCTCAGATTTCTGATAATATTAACGTCAAACGTTTATGTTCCTCCATCCAAGGCCACAGCAGAGACCTGTTCAGTTCAGTTCAAATGTAAAATCAGGCCTCAATTTTCTAAAGCCACTAGGTCTGCTGAGAAAGGCAGACCCAAGATACTGTTCTGACAGGCTTCATTCTGAAGGTCCTGGGTTTTTAGGATTTTACATCATTGCTATAGTAAGACTTCAAAAGTTCGTTTTTAACATTAACAAATGGATCTCTGATAAGCTATTAATCTAGCCCTGCTAAAGCACTGCTGGTAAAAACTATTATAGTCAGAAGCCTAAAAATTTGAATTTCCTTTCGCTTTCTTCTAAGTAAAATTAAAAGTGCTTCTCACTCATGCTAAAAACATCTTTCTCCAATCAATATATCCAGCTCTCTGGAAAAAAAAATGTTAATTCTTTTGACCCAGAATCATTTTGGGGTTCCCAAGTTTTTACTATGCTTCAAAGGTGTGAGCCTACTGCCTTTTCTACAATATGCATCTCTGTATATTAACATAACTAAATGTTTAGCTCTTTTTTTATAAACGTAAAAATAATTATGTACCCTTCAGGGAGTATACTCGGATCCCTCTTGCTCAGGTGAAATGGACTCCAGATTAAGAAATGAGTTTGCTCCCCTGCTTAAGGGTAACATTTTCCTCCCCTGATCTTGGGGTAACATTCCCCCTCCCTAGTCTTGTGACCATGATCCTGCCTGCAAGAGTCAGGTGTAGGCCAAAGATAAAAATATTCCCCTAAGGTCCTTAACTTTACCTTCTGTCTCTAGTCTATATCTGTACAAGCAGATTTCTAATCTACCGTGGGCTGCTTCAAACTGCCTGCAACATGCCAGCTTCAGGAGTCCCTAAAGCCTCCCAAAGGGCTCTAAAGCTGCCTGCCTTTCCCTAGCCCCATGTGGTCCCACAGAACCTGGGCAGTGAGTGCAACAGATAGGCCCCAGCCTTCCCGGGGATTCCCCAACAATGTTGCTCCAATTTCTGCAACAACAACAACAACAACAACAACAACAACAACAACAAAAGGAAAGAAAAGAAAAAAAAGCTATTGAAGAGATTAGGTTTTATCTTCAGTAAAAAGCTAAAATATAAGGTCTTAAACCTAGGACAAGTCTCACTCAGTCCCTGTGATTACTCCAGGCTCTCCCAGCATACCTCAGCACCTACGGCCCCACCCAGCTTTCCCAGCATCCCTCAGTACCTACAGCCCCACCCAGCTTTCCCAGTATCAAATCACTCAGTGCCAGTGGCTCCTCCCATCTCTCCCAGCATCCCTCTGTACCTGTGGCTCTGCCCAGCACGGCTCACCATCTCACTGTACCTCCTACCCTAAAATTTTCCCTGCCAGGGCTTGGACTTTAGCTTCACTGCCCCCCCCCCCCCCCCCCGCTGCCGGATTCCTAGATAACTCAATCATTTTTGCTGGACCAGTCTCTTGGTCTCTTGGACTGGGCTGCCTTTCTTGGTCAGAAGTTCCTCTCTTGCTCTCCCTCTCCCTCTCTTTTCTCAAGTCCCTTTTTAGTCGGCCTGCATGCCTGCCTTGTTGAGCCTGGACTCCCTCCCTCCCTGCCTCCCTCCCTTTCTCTCCTTACCTCTTTTGCCCCTCCCCTTCCCTCTTCTCCCCTCCTCCTCCCCTCCCTCTCTTTGCCCCTCCTTTCCTCTCCCCCTCCCCTCCTCTTCCTTCCCCTCCCCTCCTCCTCCCTCCTTCCATCCCTCCCTCGCTCTTTCCTTCCCCCCACCCTCTCTCTCTTTTCTCTCTACATCTACAATAAAAATCTCCATACTCTAGGAATAGTCAGGCCTTCCTCCTTTTTTTTTTTCCTCCGTGGAAGAGTTTTTAAATATGATCAAAGTGAATTGTACTAAACTCTAGAAGAGTTAATAACAAGACAGAGAATAAACACTCTTAGGCAAGAATCCTTGTGGACTCTTGGTATGCCATGGACACAGTGTTCATGCAAACGCATTCTCAGCTCTGTTAGAAGACCCATGTTGCTTCTGTTTGCTTGTGTGGACTCTTAGCGGCCTCTACGCTCTATGTGTTAGTAGAGGCATTGCTCTTTAAATGTCTTGTGATTCTTCCTGCTTGTTTTGCACCGTTGAGTTAGTCGTTCTTCTTTGATTGCTGTTTGGCATATGTTTATAGACTACTTGACAAAGAGGACAGAAGGCAAGTAAAGGACCGCTATGCTGGGGCTCCAGGAATCTCACACTACTCAGACAAGACAGTCGAAGGAACTGACAGACCGTCATCACCCAAGGAAAAGCAAAGCGTGAACTGTCTCCTGAGCCATACAACTGTGGTTCCTTATATACCTTCACTCACCACTCAGGACTCGCATCTTCCCAGTTAGTTTACTTCTCGCTTCTCCAAAAGTTCTAAAATCACAAAGATAATTTCAGATGTCCCCTGCTGGGAGGGCTTCCAGGGACAGTGTCCAGTGCGTATTAGGCAATGTTCTCCTAGGAGAGGGGAGATATTGATCATACCAAAGGGTGAGGTGTCAGGGGCTTTCCACAAAGAGAGTAACCTGAGGGTGTGCTTCGGAGGATGTGTGGGAGGAGATCCAGAAGGCCTTGCTGCGCTAAGATGGAGCTGAATGGACCCCAAACTGAGTGAAGAAAGGAGCCCCACAAACAAGGGGAGCCCCAGGCACCAGAACAAGCCAAGAGGATAGAGGAAGAAAATGGGGGCCCTGAGGCCTAGGAACACTGGTTAGACCTGGGTAAGAAAGTTCGGTAGGCTGGATGGGCAAGGGTGATGAGAATGCCACTCAAGCAATGAGCACAGCTCTGTGGGAGGAAGGAAAATCTTAATTTATATTAGACATTTTATTGTCAGGGGTTTCTTTTAAAGCAACACAAGCAAGCCAGAGTGCTGGACAAGAGTTCTGCTCTCACAACTTCTCCTTGCCTGTTGGTGTCCAAGCACTCATGAACCCATTAAAAGAAGCATCTTCTTCCTCTCCCTGTCTTTCTCAGTCAGTAGCAGGGGACAGTCTCAGCTCTCACCTATAGCCAAAGGGGTGAGCAGGGCCTCCGGCTGTTCTGAGAGCAGTAATAATCTGAACAGTAAGTAACACGGCAACACAGAGACTACTGAATGACCCGGATTAAGTTAAGTAACTTCACACAAATAATGGATGTCGTAATCAGTACATATTCTTTCTGCTGCCAATCATTCATGCTTTCAGAATTCAACTAGAGCAACTCGGAATGACTGTCCCTGTGCACTGCCCATTTTGTTGTTGTTGTTGTTTTACAACAAAATTGAGTTATTCCTGCAAAGACTTAAATGTATATGCATATATATGGTATATAATAAGGATGAAATACTCACAGTCTCTGCACCTATTGAGGTACGATGTGATGTAATGTTTTGGTTCATGTGTATATTGAGGATCATAAATTCAGGATAAATAATGTGTATATATATATGTATACATATATATATATATATATATATATTAACTCATCCTTTTCATCAGCACATTAAATCCTTCTCCTTTAACCGTCTCACAATAAACAATTAATTAATGAGTGACAACAGCTCTTTGTGGATGGAATCTTTTGACACAAAATTTCACCAGGTAGCTCAAACACAGCTCAGACAAGCCTGGAACTCATGATCATAACTTGTCTCCGACTGCTAAGTGCCAGTGTGCATGAACCGGCCCGGAAGTATATCAGCTTTGTTCTGATTATGTGCCTGTTTGCACGTGTTTGTCAAAGCACATATGTAGAAGATCAGAAGAAGGAAGATGGCCCTTTTTGTCTGGGATCTGTCTGGCACTCACAGCCGGGCTGTGATGCTCCTCTGTCAAACACGAATAATTCTAGAGAGTACGATTCTTATTTGTAGCCATGACAGGACAGTGAGCAAGCAAAGTAAAGTCAAGGCCACTCCAACATTATATATGAACAAGAACGGAAGCATGCATACTATTTAAACCATAAAAGTGCCCCTTTCCCTCATCCTGGGCTAAAGAATGGTTGCCATTTCTTTGTTAATCACGTTTCAGCTTTATTCCCCTTTCAGTTTGTAAGTAAGACCCACTGAGGTCCTCACCCTCTGACATCATCCAGCTTGGAGAAAACCTCCGTTTAGAGGAGCACTTCTCCAAGTTTCCTAATATAGTTCCGAATGTTGCAGCTCACCCTCCGGGACAGCCTCTCACTGAGGTCTCTGGCTCCCATATGCACCTTTGGCTCTTTCCAGTGAATCAGAAACCCTGCCTTTGCTCAATGACAGGTGTGTCTCTCATGGATTTTGTCTGAGAGAACTGACAAGAGATACCTCCCTTCCTCCAAGGCTCTTACAGCTCAGTGAAATTAAATATAACTAAAAAAAAAATAGAACTGATAAAAAAATAAAAATAACTGGAATATTATAAAATGCATGTGGAAATTTGAAAACCCCATTAGATCTCAGGATTAAAAATAAAATGCCTTTTCTGATTTTTTAGAAATTAAGGAGAAAAGACAGACATAAAATTATATGCTTCATAAAATCTTTGAAAAATAATTTTAAAAATGATTTTATAATATTGTTAGACTTTGCATCACTTTGTCTTTTTTTTTTTAAAAAAAAAAAAAAGATTTATTTATTTATTTCATGTATGTGAGTACACTGCTGATGCCTTCAGACGCACCAGAAGAGGGCATTAGATCCCCATTACAGATGATTGTGAGCCACCATGTGGTTGCTGGGAATTGAACTCTGGAAGAGCAGTCAGTGCTCTTAACCACTGAGCCATCTCTCCAGCCCATATCACCCTTTCTATAAATCATGTATGTCAGCTTCTGCCAGTCTGCTTTGTCCCTAGTGGACAGTTTAGAGATCTTGGGGACCTTTACATATGTCATACCATTGTGTGGCTGGTCTTGAATTCCTGCCTCTGCTACCACTCTGGACACTTCCCTGACTGAACAAGTGATTTGTGGATCTCCTACCCACAACGCATACATGTCACCTTGGCTGGTGACACAAGAGGAATATGACCATTCCCTTCCCTCTTGCCCCGGAACACACTGTCAACAGCCTGCATGCCTCTTAGCTGGGGAAGCATGTATGTGGTGACCCACTCCCTCCCTCTGCACATGCTCAGTGCTTTGTATTCACCCCTATTTGTGAGGTTAGAGGTCATGGGCTTACTCTACTGTTGAGCACATTTCCACAAAACTATGCAAATCCTGGCTCATGAGGCAAGAGGTCCCATAAAACCCCTGTGCCTGTTGCATAAAATCATACTGCACTGATTCTGATTCATGAAACCATGGCTCCCCATGCCAGGCTAAATCAACTCAGTTGCTTATGTACAAATTAACACCGAGCATCTCTCTGACTGAACTTAAAGCAGCACTGAGGCTAGCCAAGGCCCACCAAACGAGGACCATCTAGTGCTGAATCATATGTTCATCAACACAAGCACACTAGGAAAACATAACTAACAAACTACCTGATGTGCAGATCCCAAGATAAAGACATAAAAGCACAAAAAGCCAAGACAACTTGCCCTCTTCCCAAAACTACAAATCTCACAGCAATGACTTCCAATCAGAGTGACTTAGATTAAATCCCAGCCATTCAAAAGAAAGACAACTAATATATTCTAAGAATACACAAAAGGATATGAATAAATTCAAAGAGGATATGGATATTAACCTGAATTAATCTAAGAACACATAAATAGATGAATAAAATTAGGAAGGAATGCAAGTTATGAAAAAAGACTTCAACAAAGAGGTAGGAATACTGAAAGACAAAATCCAAACTGTAATGTTACTGGAAATGAAATAATCAGTCAAATGAAAATCTTCATCAATAGAATAGACCATGTGGAGGGCACAGTGCTTTGCATTCACCCCTATTTGTGAAGTTAGAGGTCATGGGCTTACTCTACTGTTGAGCACATTTCCACAAAACTATGCAAATCCTGGCTCATGAGGCAAGAGGTTCCATAAAACCCCTGTGCCTGGTGCATAAAATCATACTGCACTGATTCTGATTCATGAAACCATGGCTCCCCACACCTGCTTGAGTACAAGGAAGAGGAATTGGATCATCCAGTTAAAGTCAATGACAAATTCTTTTTAAAAATTATCAATAGAAATATGTGGGATGCTATGAAAATACAGGCTTTATGATTTGTGGTCACAGAGGAAGATGAAACCCATGCCAAAGGTATAAAACATTTTCAGCTTGCAAATTTTATGATGTCATTTTAACAGCCGAGTAATACTCCATTGTGTAAATGCACCACATTTTCTTTATTTTTCTGTTGAGGAAGACATCTAGGTTGTTTCCAGTTTCTGGCTATTATGAGTAGAGCATCAGTGAACATAGTTGAGCATGTGCCCTTATGGTAGCATGAGGTGTTTTTTGATATATGCCCAAGAGTTATATAGCTGGGTTTTCAGGTAGATCAATTCCCAAGGCTCTGGGGAACACCATATTGACTTCCATAGTGTTTGTAGAAGTTTGCACTCCCACCAGCAATGGAGGAATGTTACTCTTATTCCACATCCTTGTCATCATAAGCTATCTCATGTGTTATTTATCTTAGCCATTCTGACAGGAATAAGTTGGAATCTCAAAGGTGTTTTCATTTGCATTTCCCTAATGGCTCAGGAGTATTTCTTTAAGTGTTTCTCAGCCCTTTGAGTTTCCTCTATTGAGAATTCTGTTTAAATGTGTACCTCATTTTAAAATTTGTATCATTTGTTTCTTTTGATATCTAGTTACTTTTTTTTTAATATATTTTGGATATCAGTCCTCTAAAGAATGTGGAGTTGGTGAAATCATTTGCTCTTTTGACATCACTAAATTTGCAGGCAAATGGATAGAACCAGAGAAAGGTCATCCTGGGAGAGGTGACTCAGAACCATAAAATTAATCGTCGTGTGCATTCCATTATATGTGGGTACCAGACATCAAATAAATGACAGCAAACCTACAATCTCTAGGCCCAGAAAGGTTAGATACAGAAGAAGAAACTAGAGGGAGCACATGGATCTCCCTGAGGGGGAAATAGAATAGATTTTATGGGTAGACTGGTAGCAGGAGAAGGATGAGTACAGGATCAGGTGGGGAGAGGAAGGAAAGATAGAATGGAGCAGGGAGTCCATTCAGGAGAAAGACAGCTGGAATTGAGGGGCATTTGAGGGAAGGGATGGAGGCCTAATATAGTGGAAAGTTACTAAAATATGTAAAGATGATCCAAATGAGGTATCCTAATAAAGATGGAGACAAGTTCCAAACTGGCTGTCTCTTGTCATCAAATCTGCTTCCAGCACTGGGGCTGGGTTACATTCAATTGATTTGTTGATCAAAGGCTTCCCACAGAAATCCCCAAACAACCCAAGATGTTGCCAAGACAGTGGGTTGCTCTCTCCAAACCGTCAGTGGGACCCCATTGCTGAAGACAACATCCACATGACTCATTGAGCGCGGAGAAGTCAAGCCAGTGCCTACATGGTATAGGAAGATATTCTGCAGGCTCCTAAAAGAGAACTGTAAGCACTAATGGAGCCACAAAATCTTTGACCAGGATTTGTCTTTTCTGAAAGATGTGCTAAGACAATAGTGGCACAGAACCTGTGGGAATAACCAACTAATGTCTGACTTGGTTTACATTCCATTCTGTGAGATGGAACCTGTTCCTGACCCTGCTTGTGTCAGGAACCAGAGACTAGATTGCTCAGAGATCTCAGGTAAAACCAAACACTACTGGCCTAAAAAAAGTATTAATAAAATGGCTCCTATTAATATTCTGCTATGCTCACCGATGTCTTAATCAGTCATCATCGGAGAACCTTCCTCTTGCATCATATAAAAACATATGTGGAGACCCACAGCCAGACATTTTTACACACACACACACACACACACACACACACACACACACACACCCACCCACAGAGGAGAGAGAGAGAGAGAGAGAGAGAGAGAGAGAGAGAGAGAGAGACAGAGAGAGTCATTGGAGCACACAGCTCTAAATTGGATATCTTCATCAAATCACTGTCCTCAGAGCTCAGGGAACCCTGAAGAAGAGGCAGAAAGATTGTAAGAGTTAGAGAGGATGAAGGACATCAGGAGAACAAGACCCTCTGAATCCACTAAGCAAGGCTCCTATAAACTCACAGAGACTGAGGCAGCAAGCACAGGGCTGACGTGGGTCTGCGCCAGGTTCTCTGCATATAGTTTAGAATTTTCAGCTTAGAATTCTTATGGGACTTTTGAGTTTGTGAATGAGTAGGTCTCTAATTCTTCTTCTTTTGGGGATATTTTCCTTCTGTTGGGTTGCCCTGTCCAGCCTTGATATAAAGTTTTTTTTTTAAATCTTGCTATATTTTATTTTGTTATGTTTGGTTATCTCTTAGACACTTGTTCTTTTCTAGTTAGAGACTGAAAGAAAATGGATCTGGATGGAGGAGAAGTAGGGGAGAACTGGGAGAAAGAGAGATGGGAAGCTGTAATCAGGATATACTATAGTATAAAATGAAAAATATATTATAGGTTAAATATACACACATGTAATATATGTGTGTGTGTGTGTGTATATATATATATATATATATATATATATATATATATATATATATGAAGTGTTTTGAAATTGGCAACTGCTGGGGAAGAAAATCCAGCAATGGTTTTGCCCAGTTGTAGACCATGCTTACTCCAATGGTGTCTTAAGGTAGTCTGGCTGGGATAAAATTCCCTAACTAAAAACAACTTGGGGAGGAACAGTTAGTTCATCCCATGTTTCCAGTAAGTCGGGGAAGGAGTTCAAGGCAGGAACCAGGAGGTAGGGACAAAAGCAGAAGGGAACACTAGGTACTACAGTATTGAATATAGTCATAGGAAACTGTCAAATTACATATACAACAAATGTCTGCTACAGTATAGATTACCTTTTAATTTTTGTTTTCAATTATTTATTTATGTTTATTTATTTAGAGGTAGGATCTCACTATTTAACCCACATAGGCCTCAAAGTCATGGTCATCCTTCTGCCTCAACCACCTCAGTGTTGCGATTACAGATACAAGCTGCCACAGTCTGTTCCTACTTGTAATTTAGAGAATGTATTTTCATCTGTATTCTTAGTGGTATTCCAAGAAAGTTACGTAGGCTGGCTCTTATTTTACCAATAGTCAATAGAGTGATAGTAAACACACTCTGCTTCTTACTAAACTGATCCTGTATTATTTAGTTTAGTGTTTTTATTATTTATTATTATTTTTTATTATTTAGTTTTAGTGTTCCATAGTTAGGCCCACAAGAACTATAGCATCTACATTCTTCTTATTTAAAAAAAAAAACTTAGGCATGAATTACAGTTCATAACGGCAAGAAGAAGTTAAAGAAACAAGTTTTAAATTTCACAGGTTTCTTTGACTTCATCATTTTTACCCCAGTCCAGTCCACTCTTGTGCTCTTTATTTGGACTTATTTTCTCCCTTTCACTTGAAGACTTCAGTAGTTCAGAGAACACATGCAGATCAGATGTCTCTGTGTGGATACTCCTTTTATTGTTTTTGTCTATAACAAATAGCTTGGCCAAGGTACTATATTCTATAATAAGAGTTTTTAATCCCCCTCCTCTCAAAATCAGAAGGTGTTACTACAGTGTCCTCTGGAATTTCCATTGATCAAGAAATATTATCTACCTAATAGATAAAGTATCTATAATACCTCTTATATATTGCCTGATGTAAGAAACCTTCTTGAATTGGTAGCCTCACAGGTTGCCTTGAGAATATAAGCTAGAGATATTATAAATATCCTGTCTTACTGTTCCTTGTAGTGATTTTGTTTGAAGATGTATTGGAGAAGAGGCCATTTACTCCGACTCTGTATATTGTTTTTAGATTCCTGAGTCTCAGTTTTTCGTCTGTTTAATGACTTACATGATGTATGAGGCTTCTTTAAAATATTTGATCTCAGAAAAAGAGAAGGATGATATCTTGGCTCACCAGAGTTTTAGTAATGAATTGTGTGCATGTGTGTGCATGTGTCATGGTACTTATATGAAGGTCAGAGACAACTTGTGAGAGCTGTCTCCTTCATTCTGCTGTGGAGTTCTGGGGACTGATCTCTGGTCATTAGACTTGGCTGCAAGCACCTTCATCTTGGAGCCATCCCACAACCCCAGTCCCTTTGTCAAAGTATCTTTACTCGGACATGTTGCCACATGTTTGAGGTACAGAGTATCCTCACTATGCTGTATCTCCATAGATGGATATAGGAACATGGTAAAGTGCTGTTTTCCATGTTTTGTTGTGGTTGGGGTTAGGGTTTCTCACTGACTAGGATGAAGAACCTTATTAGAAGTCAACTTCAGGGCCCTGCTTTAGAGCTTGTGCAAATTCAACCTGGAAATTGGCGCAATGGCCAGATGTTCTTCCCTGTGTGGGACCCTATTACAGTTCCAGAATAAGTATCAAGTTGTATTCCCCCCTATGAGATTCATCTCCAGATCTTACCTGAGGATATAGGGATGAAAAAACAGTATCTTTTCCCTATTCCTTATTCTCAATACATCGCCAAACTTCCATCGCCATACCATATGTGATTTATGGTAAGTAAAAATCACAAAGATTTCTTCCCATAAATAAACATTCTTTAGCACAATCTCCAGTGGGTACAAGCTTGAGATTCTCTAATTCAAATAGATCAAGGATGTCTTAAAGTTTTATTACCATAAAGAGACACCATGATCAAGGCAACTTTTGTGACGGAAAACATTTAATTGAGGCTGTTTTAAAGTTTCAGAGTTTTTGTCCCATCATGGTGGGAAAACATGGCAGCATCTAGGCAGACACGGTGCTGGAGAAGGAGCTGATTGTTCTACATCTTCATCCACAGGCAGCGGAGGAGGACTGTGTTCCAAGCTCAGCATAACTTGAGCATATATGATCTCAAAGCCCACCTCCACGGTGACATACTTCTTTCAACAAAGCCACACCTCCTAATAGTGCCACTCCTTATAGCCAAGCATTCAAACACATGAATCTATGGGGACCATTCCTGTTCAAACCACCAAAAAGGACTTCTGATGGGCCAGCTATAAATTGGAATTGCCATAAACATTCAATGAAATCAATTTATTAGATAATGTAGCATAAGGGAGATACTTTAATTATGATTTGCCTATTTATTAGAAGATTCATTTAAAGGATATAGATAAATACCTAGATGGAATAGATGAGGTACATGGGCATTTGAGAATGCTTTTCAAGCCTTCTGCCATTTTGTCACCCTTGAGTGTATGTATTGAGTGATCTGGAATCTCTATGAACTCTGTTCATTTGCTATTTTAATGCAAGTTTCATTATATAGATATGATTGTTCAACCTTTAGCTCCTTCCTCCCTGGGAGATAGAATATGGAGCTGAAAGTCTCAACCATCTAACTCTGCCTTGGCTTTCATTGACACCAGTCTTAATATTGAAGCTATTTAGTGGCAGATGCCATGTAGGGGGAGCTGCAGTGAGCAAATGATCCTCGTGGAGATGGCCACCATCTTATACAACTGTAATGGGTGTACAGACTCAGGGCCTCTGTCCCAGTATTGCTTCTTGCTCCTTATGTGCCTTCTCATGTTTAGCATTGCTATGTTCCTCATATATCTGGCTTGGTGTGATTGGGCCTGGGAGACCTTCACTGCCTACAGCCCAGTGTGATTACCTCCTGATTGATAGCCCACTCTACTGGTCAATTTTTCTGCACATGAGCATGAAAATTAACTTTCACAAAAAATATTGTTTACATGAATTAATGATTTTATGGATTTCATGATTTGTTTTAAATAGTTTTCAAAAGTTAGAGTAGTTAAGAGAAAGTTTAAGGAGATGATTTAAGTTGTCTTACCAGAAAGATATAATAAAGTTAGAATTAAGAATAGAAGATGTCCCCTCCTTGTAGTGATGGCTGCATCACTACACAGTGTATTTTCATATGGTACAAGCATGTTATTATACTAGGAAGATAAAGAGTCTTGGGACAAGTTAATGATCAAAGAAAACATTCATTCTAGGTTGAGTCTGAGTTCCTGGATCTTGTGATCTAGGCATGTAGCCACAGGTTTCGGTGTGCATCATGAAAAGACAGGGTTCTGAATAAAGAGTAAATAGTTTTATTATGAGTATAAGAATAGAGAATAGATGATTAGCCAGTTTATCTAAACAAGAGTTCAAAAATAAAATGTAAAATAGATGATGATGGTGTGTTTCTTGGTAAATACAAATTTCTGTCAGCTAAGTATAGGAACATTTTGCTACTATAGACTGGTGTGCTTAAAGTTTGTTAATCTGTGACAAAAATTATTGCTTTGGGGTTATGAAGAACTTGTGGAGAGAAAAATAGATGGGAAATGTTTAGTTAGGTGTGAATTTTGAAAGACTACCTAGTCAGTAATTCTGTTGTCATTTCCTTTGTATAATGATTTTAATCTTTTTTTTAAAGAATATATATTTTTGTGGTGATTGAGAATTAGAGGATGCGACCATGAGGCTCTCTTTTACTTGCACTGAGAACTCTGTCTTAGCTGGTATAAAAAACTTAAGAGAAAAAATAAAGTTGCTGGAGTCAACTCATTGGAGTTTGCTTCATCCATCAAGTATGTATTTGTGTAGATACCTATGTATGTGAAATTGGTTGGAGCCTGCTCATTGGAGCTTTGCTACATCCATCCAATATGTCTATCTGTCTATCTGCCTACCTGCCTGTATGTACGTACGTACGTATGTATGCATGCATATGTATGAAGTTCTTTTAATCATTCAGAGAGTCTCTTGCCAATCACAGGGAATGCTGGCCCCAGGAAATCAAGCTATATTCCCTCAGAGAAAAATCTGCTGAGTGTTCAATCTCTGACTCTACACTTGGTCCTCCTCAGTTAACCCTGTGCTATCAATGCTAGCCTTTAACAATTTAGGGGCCCTCCAGCCACAAATTATTTAAGTCACAGACAGAAGACATTTACTATTCCAGATGTCAAGGACTTTAAAAGATGTATCCCAGAAGATGAGAGAGAAGAGCAAATATGTTCAACAGTTCACGCTTGGGAATTGATCTATGGTAAATGGGGAAATGGTCTTTTCTGCCTCGTCTTAGGATGATATTTTCTTGTACATATGGAAGTCCTCAAATTGTTCCTTATTCAGTATTATTGTGCCTGCCAGTGTGTCTTATATTTTGCAGTATTTGAAGAACTTTGATATTGAGCATAGGTGGTTTCCAGAAAAAAAATCTCTCTGCTTTTCTTTGCATTTCTTTGTGTTTCTTAGATTGTGTCAATAAGGAATCTGAAAGATTTGGAAGTATGCAGATAGGGTATATTTGACATTTTTAATCAAAGTTACTACTTTTGCTTTGCATTAAAAAAATCTACCTCTAGAAACAAATTTAAATCTTCTTAAAGCAAGGTAGTTATAAAAAAAACTGTCATAGATTTAGATGTGTGTTAGGTGGTACTTAAATAATTAAAAAATAGTATTCTGAGTTCATTTACCTTTAGTAGCGTTTCCTTCCTGGAGGCTGGAGCAGTTAAGAGCACTGTCTGCTCTTGCAGAGTTCTATTTCCAGCACCCAGTTATAAGCCCAGTTATAGCCACCTCTAGCTCCAGTTTAAGGGAACTCACACCCTATATGTTCCTCCTCTGGCACTGCATGCATGTGATACATGAAATCATGTGAGTGCATGCACATGCACATAGATATAAAAAATTAAAAAGAACTTTTTTTTTGGTGTGTTTTGCTATGGCAGGCTATTGTCCCACTTCTCACTGTCATAGAACTGTAGCTGGTTATGTGGCTTTGCATAATACTGATTATTTATCCCAGTTTCCTTTGCAGCTTGGTTTGGGTACATGACTACGTTTTGGCCATCAGAAATAAATTGTACAGAAGTTACATGTACAAAGTTTGGGGGGATGTCTTTAAGAGATAGTGTCTAGATTATCCAGTGCTACTTAGCAAATTCTTCCAGCATTTAATGATGTAAAATATAGCAACCATTCTTCCCCACCTTGTGCATTAGAACTATATGAATGTGCTTCTAATTCAGAGCTTTCATATTACAGCTGTTGGCCCTATAACTTCCAGGCCAAGTTGGATAATCGCTTCCTTAATGTAGCTGCGAGACTTTCCTATGTGGGTCCCTGTGTTTTCTCACTGCAGTTATGTTAGTGCTGGAGGCTTCAAGAATGAGAGGATCACATTTCTCTAATGCTGTAGCTCAGAAACAAAGTAGTAGCTTTCTTAATATACCCTATGTAGTGGTTTGAATAAAAATAGCCCTTAGAAGCCCATAGCAAGTGGCACTGGTAGGAGGTGTGGCCTTCTTAGAGTAGGTCTGGCCTTGTTGTATGTCACTGTGGGTAGACTTTGAGGTCTCTGATGCTCAAGACACACCCAGTGTGGCACACAGTTTCCTCTCGATACCTGCAGATCAAGATGTAGAAGTCTCTGCTCCTTCTCCAGCATCTTATCACTCCCCATCATAACAAAATAGTCTAAATCTCTGAAAGTGTAAGCCAGGCCCAGTTGAACATTTCCCTTTGTAAGAATTACTGTGGCCATGGTGTCTCTTCTCAGCAATAAAACCCTAACTAAGACACCCTATTAATGAGAAGAGTCATTAAAAAATGTCCCATTTTAAAGAGAGGAGTCAGTGACCCCACCTTTCAATATAAAGTATATCAAAGTTGCATTTTTAAAAAGAATATCATCAAGTCTATTATTGAAACAAATCGCTTTCCATGTTAAGTTAGTGTTCTCCAGAGGAATAAAACTGATATAATGAAACATACATTAAAAGAGGATTCAGTAGAACGGCTTACATTCCATGCATGGCTCAGCTAATTCAAACATGGCTGCCTCCCAGTGGAAAAGCCACGGACCTGGTAGTCTGGCCACCTCAGCTGCTCTTCCGTTCATGTTGGAGTCCTAAAGAAGTAGCCTCTCTGCCTCAGCAGCCAACTGGATGAACTTGCCAGTGAGAGTAAGGGAAGGAGGCAAAGCGAAACCCTGTTCTTTCTATGCCCTTTCAAGTGGGCAGCCACCAACAGAACCTGTGTCCCAGACTTGGGGGGGGGGTCTTCTGACCTCAAAAGAATCATATTGAGGGAAGGTCTTCTGACATTAAATGATTCAAACAAGAAAAAATGTTCACAGGTGTGCCTAGATGCTTAGCTTTAGTTGATTCCACATGCAGTCAATTTGACAGCCACTATTAGCTGTGTCACACGTATGTAATGGCCACTGTTTTCCATATTCTCATCTCCATCCTACTGTCTCAGCACCAATCCTCTTATCTTTGAGCTTGGAGTCAAGACCACACTTGGCAAAGGAACAAGGCGGAAGTAAGTCTAGTTCCTAATATTACCCACGTGCCTTGGCATCTTCGCATCATCAAGCAAGAATCCAAGAGAGGAGTGAGCGGCTCTGCTTTGAAAGCCACTGTGGTTTTATCTTCGTCCCAGGAGGTAGAACTAACCACAGCCGTTCCGCTAGTCTCATCCAGGTCATGGGTTCCCACACTGGATCTGCAGTTGTGTGATACTGTGAGTTGTTCCTTAAACTCTTCCCTGCACTCAAACACCTGATCTTTCTACCCACGACGTCTGATTGTCATTCTTCTGCAAAAGCTATTCCAACCAACAAGTGCCTCTTTTTCAGAAAGACAGCAGCATCTCTTCTCCACACCCTCATAACCTAGTTCTCGAGACTGTTCTTAATGAGTATGTCTTGTCCCACATCATAGCTGTTGATAGGTCACCCCTCCCTTTCTCTTGCTGCTTTATTAGGTTTTAGAGGTGAACGACCCTTTACCTTCATCCTTACCATCCCTCTGCCTGGAAAATTTCCAGGGAATTTAATTCAGAGTATTTTTTTCTTACTACATTGCAATCTCTGTATGCAACAAATCTCTACTTTTCTCTGTACTCCCTGGAAAGAGAGTTTTGCGTTTATAAAATTACTTTTCTCAAGGAGCTCATGTCACCTGACATCAAACTGTAATGGCTCCTTCTTGAGGAGGGAGGATAGGAAGTAGAAAGTGTTCAGAGAGCAGTGAGGGATAGAGAAGATGGGTGGGGCAGCTCCGCAGCAGACAGACTTAGGGGAGAGTGAGCACAGTTCTCTGAGGTATGCAGCATGTGCGGTAAACAAGACCAAAGAAGCTAGAGGGACATCCAGAATGGCCTCAAACCTCAGTGTCAGGAGTCGGGACCTCGCCCTTCCCCTGCCCTCCCTCGGGATGCACCAATTAGTATTTGAACTATCGAATGTAGACAGTTATATGATCAGATGCATGTTTCCAAGTTGAACAAGTCTACAGAGTGAAGGGACGGGGCTAGTAGTGCCAGTGGGGACAACTGGTGGTGGGACGGTCCAGTTAGGAAGCTTTAAAACTGTTTGCAAGAGACACGCTGTGATCCTGAGTTAGAGTGGAAGGTCAACTTGATGATAAGAGAAACTGTGAGGATACATACAAAGAACACTTGAATAACACACGAAGAGAGTAGTTAACAGCAACATCAGAGGAGAGAGGCAGGAGCTGTCATCTCAAGGGTCATTCGCATAAAGTTGATAGCTGAAGATTATAATTGACATTACATATCCATGCAATGCTCAGTAAGTGTCTTTGCAAGCACTTATTTTATTTCAGGCTGCTTTCAGGGCAAACCAAGACAAGGAAACACTGTCCCCGATGTTGAGAAAAGTTCTTTAGCAACAAAGGCGAAGGCTTTTTAACAAGAAACCAGCAGACAGGCAAACTACCGACAGATAATAAGGTAATTGCTCTAATGGAAAACAAGCAAACATATAATATGCCTTGTTAAAGAATGATTTAGGAAGATGACTGCCCCTTTGTCCTGTGGCTTCTTAGAAGTCAGGGTACATGCTTTTTCCTTAGTCCAATGAAGATGTAACAAGTATACAGAGAGTCCGTGCTATAACTCATTGAGAGAACACTTGACTGGTGGGCACACTGTTCTGGATACAAAAGCCAACCAACCAACCAACCAACCAACCAAACAAACAAACAAACAAACAAAGGTCTGGCCTCTGGCCTCCTTTTAAGAGAAGAAAATGGGGACATGAAGATGTAGCACTAGATGAGCATAGGATAAAGCTCTGGGGGAATGGAGAGCCTCTTCTGTACTCATTGCACACAGCAGGGATCTTTCCTGCCTGGGGCTCTTCTCTCCTCCTGTGGCAATCTAAGAACACGGTTTTCTGCTGAACCAGTCCTCTTGGTAGGAACCCAAAGCTGACATCTGTTTCCCCGTGATTCCTGCTGTCAAATGTTGCTTAGCCGATGGTTTATTTTCTCCCAAGGCATGACACTGGCTCATCAATTTATCCGAAAGTTTTCCTGAGTAAGAGATGCAGAGCCAGGGTAAAGGAGAGAGGGGGAGGGCTGGGTCCCCGTCAGCAATCAAGGCAGATGGTGGTGCGTACTGCCGCAAAGCTGAGCAGAGATGCAGTGCTCCTGCCCAACTTCCCCTTGACCTTGTCTCCTCAGACAGTGTGTTTTCTAGAATGGCAGTAGGCTGGGGGGGGGGAGTACGCCAAAACCCCTCTTCATTACATAACTAAGGTTCCAGGAAACAACTACCTTTCTCTAACTCAGTGTGGTGTGAACAATTCTCAGTCCTTGAGACTTAAAATCTTCAGACCTAGCCCACCATTCCTATGGCAATGCTGAGCCTGGCTTACAGGTCAGCAAGAGATGCAAGATGGCCCTAGTTGGAACTGATTAAGATGGAGTCAGATGACTGGGGTGGGAGGGTGGGGAGGGAAGGGCGGCTTGCCCCATGTGACTGAGGTGAGATTAGCCTCCAGAGGCCCCGGCGCAGCCTACTCTTTGGAAGAGAGCATTGGGAGGTTTGAGCTGGGCTCTAGGAATGCACTGGAGGTGGGCCAGAAGCACGATCCCAGGACATAGTAGAAGCAAGCCAGTCTTACCCAGCTTTCTTTGCTGCTCTGAGTCAGTAGAAAGTGGAGAGAGAGGCTCTAAGCTTGTATTTCCCATGGCTGTTATTATATACCTCAACGTTAGTGACTTAACATGCCTTTTTTTCCAGCTCTGGGGGTGGGATGGAAATCAAAAATTAAGGTGTCAGCAAAGGACACACTTCGACGATGGGAGGGTGACATGCTTCACAGTCACTTTGAGCTTCTGGTGGCTCCATGTGTACCAAGACTCATGACGGCCACTTCAATGCTGTCACAAGCGCTCTGTTCTATGGTCTCCACCTGGACAACACATGCGACCTACTCTGGGGATTCTTTTTTTTTTTTTTTTTTTTTTTTTTTTTTTTTTTTTTGGTTTTTTGAGACAGGGTTTCTCTGTGTAGTCCTGGCTGTCCTGGAACTCACTCTGTAGACCAGGCTGGCCTCGAACTCAGAAATCCACCTGCCTCTGCCTCCCAAGTGCTGGGATTAAAGGCGTGCGCCACCACGCCCGGCCACTCTGGGGATTCTTAACTGAGTTACATCTGCAAGCTCCCTTTATAAGTACACTTCTATCGGAAGTTTCTAGGGGTTAGGGTACAGACTTGACTTTGGGGAGAGGGGTACCACTCAATCTACCACAGTTTGTAAACTGTTTCGGTAAGCAGAGAGCCGGGGAGCTCGGTGATGAGTTTGTCCTAAACGGGTGGAAGAGAAGAGGTCAGCCCCAGGTCCCAAACTCACCTGGCCGCTGCCAGAGACCCCACGGGACTGAGGAGCTGCAGGAGAAGCTTTGAGCCTGGAACTCCTGCGTCCAGTTTTCTGCATTGTTGGGGATTCAGGCCCCGCGGTCACATACTGTTTCATTGAAGATGAAATAGGAAGCGTCAGAATCCATTGCAAATGCTTAAAAGCAGCTATTTAAGAACTATATGCTAGCGAGCACTAGGGAGAGAGGGCAGCAGGTCAGGAAGTGTCCCTAGTTCTTGAGCTAGGGGATTGACTGCTCTGAAAGAGCCTTTAGGCAATGGAGAGAAGAGCCACAAGGGGGCGCACAAAACACACAAGATCCCTTCCCCTCCGCCAGAGACGTGAGATCTATGGGTCTGAAGGTGAGAAAAGACAACCCGTCCATGAATTCCCCCAGCATCTTCTCAGAAATGTGACACGGACACTGACGGTAAACGGGTCTGTACTGTACATGGGATCCATTCCCATGCAGGAGGAGACTTCGTTTCAGAACAATTGATTACCTTTCAACTCTGTTTTCTTTCCAGCTCTGGTTCTTGGGGAAACTTTCTGGCATCAATTAGGCAGGATTCCTGAACTGCATGTGCGTCTTCGATCTTGGCTGTCCCTGGACAAACAAGGAGCCCCTAACCTGTTTGGGAAGGCCAGAGGGAGCAGCGCTGCATTTAGAAATGGCTGGCTGTCCCTTTTAGTAATCCTTTTATTCCGTGGCTCAGGGAAATAGAAAATCGGTGTTATTGGCCAAACCTTGGCTTTTTCCTCAAGCCAAGGACAGTTGTTTGCTCTTGTCTGGTTGCCCAGCACAGACTCTGACCCGAAGTGTTCAAAAACTGCAGGTCTGAAGGAAGAATTGATTTTGTGTGTTTCTGTGTGCCTCCTGCCCCGAGCACCTTGCCTGTGACATTGAGAGTACTTCTAAGCGAAACAATGAAGAAAACCTGCCCTGAGCTTTTAGAACCGTTGTCTGCTATCCGAGGAGACAGCAGAGGGCAGGGCAGCTCAGTTTAACCGTGGTATTATCCTCTCCCTTGAGAGCACCCCAAGACAGCACAGCAGGTCTGGCTGGTTTTATGAGATTAGGAAACACCCAAAAGGACACAGACACAGCAGGAAAGCCTGCAGGAAATCTCTGCCCATTAATCACCAAAGCTTCTCCCATCGGGTAATACCCTTGTCAGGAAGCCAGGCTCTGCTCTGAGCATGCTGTGGGTCCAGAGAGAATAGAACAGGAGCCTCCGCCACGAGTGCACCTTGGACCTCGGGAAGGGATCCAAGGAATAGGGCAGCCCTTGTCACCAGGAAAGAATGCAGAGCCAGGGAGATCGGGTCCTGAATAGAGAAAGCCCTGAAGCCTCTAGAGAGGCTTGCTTGGCTTCCTTTTCCCTGTATGTCAATTGAAGTGCTTTTTAAGGCTAGGCTAGGGCACATTTCTGACCCCAGTGCTGCCTCTGCCTTCAACTCCTGGAGAAAGATAAACCCAGAAAGCCGATAAGCAAGCACTCCAGACTCATGTAGCCACTCCCATGAGAGAAAGGGAGAGCAGAGATGTGATGGAGAGTGGAAGAGACAATGAGACTCAGGGAAACAGCAAGCTATCCGGGAGAAGAGACTGGCAGGGAAAGCAGCGAGGAGAGAGAGGTGACGGTGAAGAAGAGGAAATCAAAGGGAGGGGAAGAAAAGCATGGAGGGGAGAAGGGAGCAAGCAGAGGAAGACAGCCCAGCCGGGCAGCGGATGGTTCTGGATAGTGGCCTGTGACCACAGATTTCCAGGGTGGTGAAATCGCACTTGTTGACTAGCTCTTGAATGAGAGCCCCACTTAAATCAGGACTGCAGCAGTGGTGCCCAGCCAGTCCCCGAATGAAGCAAGGATCACGAATCACGCTCACATTTGAATGTGAGAAAGCTAAAGCTGATTAGCAGGAGCTCTTTGTGTTCCTATGGCTGCTATAGGTCTGTCTCAGTGCCAGGGGTGCCAATCACCCCGAGGATGTTGTTTGGCAACTGCTCTGAGGAGGAGGCTAGTGATACCTAGTGGGGTTCTTCAGATCCATTGACAGAAGGTTCTGGCTAAGACTATTCCTCCTTGCTTACTGTACTGGGCGATTCCTGGAATACCTCAGTGTTGTGCCTCTGAAAGTGGGAAGGGCAGGTGGGAAGGATCTACCACGTGTCAGGGAGAGACAGACCTTGGCTTGGTTTCATTTCATAGGGAAGTCCTGAGCAGACCTTAGAGAAACAAGCGGGAAGTTTCCAGAGGGACCAGTGAACCCACAAAGAGAAGCTCTATAGATGACAGTTAGACACAGAGCTCTCTTCATAGCCCCTCCCTCTGAGAGGGTGGCTGGAGTCGCAGAAGTTGCCCTGATCCAGCCCAGCTACAGAGGAGCTGCAGAGTGGGACAGCCTGTCTGGTTGACATGAACGCACCTAGTCAACCATGAAACACAACCCAGAGCTGGGTTAGAAATATAAGTCAGCTTTGTCGGCTGATGCTTTCTGCCCAGACCTCTCAGTAACGAGGAAGGCTTATATTTTTAGCAACTCTATTAACATAGTCATATGACAATGTCAGCTTTCAGCATAAGAGGCAATCGCAGTGGATAGTGTTTAGTTTTATTTATTTCCTTTTCAAAGCTCAGAAATGACCAAAAGACCAATATGTATATGTTCTGGAAGACTGTGTATGGTGTGTAGTAGTGGTGGGGGTAGAAGACTGGGTAGTGTGTGCCAAGTGATGTAGTCCTTAGTAGCCCAAGACCCATGAGGCTTGTCCTCTTGCAGAAGCTACAGAAATATGACACATAAGGAGACAGAAGTCTGTCTGCAACATAAACATCATTCTCAATAGCCACCTTATACTCATTTTTTTCTGTCTGTTTTAAAGATATGGACTTTATTATCAAGCCCAGACTGACATTAGATGTTCTGTGTGGCTTCACTAACTTAGCTTTCAGAATTCACCCATTTCTGCCTCCAAGAGCTGAGAGTCCAGATGTGGGTCACCAAGTCTGGCCTGTGTCTATCTTTCTTATGTTCTCTGGGGAGGATACAGTGAGTGGGACAGGTGTCTGCCTTCCATGAGTTTTGAGGTTTATGGAAGAGACCTAGACTATAAAGACAGAGAAGTTCATAAAATGATCTGGGGGAGTCTATTACAATGGGTGGAGAAGATGTACTTTTGGGCACAGAAGGTGGTCCGTTATTTCTAACTAAGGAGTCCTTGGAGATGTCCTAGCATGAACTATATGACTTGACTGCCAGAGTGGGGTCAAAGATACTCCAGGAAGAGGATACAGCAAGGACAAATGGATGTGGGAGAGAACAGAGCATTGTGCACTGAGGAACAAATGCTTGGGGACCAGAGGCACTGATTGACCAGGAGTGGTCCAGTGTGAGCCTGGTTAGAAAAACTTCATCTGAAGAAACATGCTTGGCTGACTGGTGCGTCTGCATTGAGAATTACTGGCCCTGGAGGCTCAGTCAATGCTTTTGAGGTGGAAGGCGAGAGAGAAAGAACAGATAAAGTACTAATATGATTAGGCTTAAGACACCACCACACGCCCCTCCCTTCAGAAGATGTTAAACCCACAAGCTTTCCACTCTTAATTATCTATTGCAGTCACCACAGTGCTATGGGCTTTGTAGAAGTTTTTACCAACATTGGATTCCCTTGGAATGGTCAGTTTCATGGATATGAGCTGCCTCTTCCAGGACAAAGTAATCTTTGGAGGACTGCACACTCTCATTTTTGCACTTGGTGGTGGTAGGGACACTTTGGGGGGGGAACTATGCCCTCAGGGGGTTTTCACCAAAGCAGCTTTGCCTTTGGGGAAGAGTAGGTTATATTTGTGACCAGATAAGTCCTGTCCCCAACCACGACGCCCTGGCAAGGCTGCCTTCTGCGAAGTGAGTGCTACATGCTGCAAGTTCTCTTCTCTCCACCTTACTTAAACCTTTGGTAGCCAGCTCTAAATCCAGACAAGAGCTCTAGTGGATCCTCACAAAGGAGTTAATAATTTCCAATTGCAACAGTTTGTTTCCAGTGTGTGAGGGAGAACGATTGTTTTCTGGGGGGTGGAGGGCGTAATTGGCATGCTCTTGTTGCCTTTTGTGAAAAGCTCTTGCTCGGCCTCCAGCTCATGCCTTCCATGCTCCCAGGATGAGGAAAGCTTGTTTAGCTTGAACAGCCTACCTCCTACAGTGTTTGGACAGCTTATTGGGTGTCACTCCTCAGGGTAGGACTGGCTGCTGCAAGCCTCGCCTTGATAGTCTTACACTGCTTTATGGCTATCAGGAACTTTCGCTTCCATTGCCTGACCAAATTCTCAAATCGTGTGAGGACAATTGTGACTGTCAGCAAAGAACCTGCACACCCATCTGTGCCTAGGCCCTCAGACACACAGCCCTTGGCTCCATAAACTATGTCACCTCTCCACCAGTGACTTTGTTTCTTACTTTATTTTATCTGGAAAGCAAAAGGAATTTCCATTTACAAGATCCCCAAGAGAGTCCAGGCTTCTTGCATTCTTGGTAGCTTGCTGTGGTGGTTTAAGTATGCTCCGTCAAGAGAGTGGTACTGTTAGGAGGTATGGCCTTGTCTGAGAACGTGTGTCACTGTGGGGGTGGGCTTTGGAGATCTCCTTCTATGCTCAGACCTCAGCCATGTTGGAAGAGAGCTTTCCCCTAGCAGCCTAAGGAGGCCAGTCTCTCCTGGTTGCCTTCACATCAGGATGCAGAGCTCTCAGTTCCTTCTCCAGCACCCTCTCTGCCTACATGCCACCATGTTTCCTGCTATGATGATAACGGGATAAACGTCTGAATCTGTAAGCCAGCCCCAATTCAATGTTTGCTTTTATAAGCATTTGTCTTGACCATGATGTCTCTTCACAGCAATAGAAAGCCTAACGAAGGTACTTGTGAAATGTGAAAGCATTTTAGAGGAACACAAATACT
Organism: Apodemus agrarius; assembly: GCA_964023405.1. NCBI lineage: Eukaryota > Metazoa > Chordata > Mammalia > Rodentia > Muridae > Apodemus > Apodemus agrarius. Next base: position 76,989,068 of record OZ030018.1, read on the forward strand.
ACTTAATGTATGTGCATATGTGCACAAACACATTGCTAAAGAAACACTCATGTCAATTGCAACCTCACACATGTCCTTAGCTGATATTTATGATTACCTTCCTCTACCAAACATTCTATATTCCCTCCACTTTTGGACAGCATCTCAGCAGTTTATGTTCTTTTCCTAGAGGGTGACCCATACCTTCCTTCATTCCTGAAAGGCCCTTTTTCATTCTGCCTAGATTGGGCTGTTGTAGTTTCTCACTGACTTTAACCAAAGGACTCCCTACCTCTTTAAATAAGAGTCTCTGTTGGGAAACCCTGCTGCTGAGCTTGAAGTCTGACATTTCTAGAGTGCCCTGAGCTCAGTGCAAAATGGCGGACTCCCTTTGTCAGTGGGGTTTCCCTTTTATTCCTGGGGGAATCTTGGATGCCACACCAACTACCTGAGATTCCTGGAATGCCTGCCCATGCTAATGAGACATCTCCATACCTCAGCCGTCAGCCAATGACCATTGCCTACCCTGGATATTCTCACTCCTTCCCCAAAAGTATATACATAGAAGCCGGCCTTGAATAAAGAACTATGCACAAGCTAAGATCATCTCAGAGAGCTGGCTCATTGAAGATTATCAGAGAAGGCCTTCACCTAAAAAAAAGCTGTAACACTAAAATCCTCAGAGAAGGTCCATGCTCCTTTCTCCTGCAGGCCAGCCAGACCTGGACTCCTAACCACCTCTCCTCCCCCAGTCTCTATCCATCACCTCTTCTAACACTATTCCTCTTTGTAAGCTGTTATTCCTTCTGTAGGCTGTTGGATTAAGGACGTAAGAAGCCCACCATGGCCAGGGGAAAGTTTGAGCATCTGCTTCAGTGGAACTTTGGCTGTGTCTCCAGGCAGAAGCTCTGTCCCCTCAGGAAACCAATGCTTTTAGGCCATCAGAACTTAAGGGTTTGGTAACTGCAAGCAAGAACTTTCCTAGCTCACTAGCAGTGACAGTGAGTGGAACCAAATCTCATTTCTGCCCCTTTGATGGTGTGGCTCTTGCATCCTCCCTGTGGGAGAAGTACGAAGCAGTATCCTCTGGCCATGTCACTCCGTACCTCAGGCCCAGAGCAAAGCCCTTGTGCTCGAAGGACCTCAGTCTCCTTCATGACATATGCAATGTACCCTGAAGTGTTAGTAACTTCAAGAGACTTTACAATAGGCCAGGTGGTCACCACCACAATCTACTCTCCCTCTCAGCCTTGAGACTTGGGACAGAGGCGCCTGGAATTATTTGAAAGGGTTCAGACTAGAGCATTTGAGGCAATTTAATGCTAAGCCATCCTTTGTGCTAAATTTGTTCTGGGGTGTGGAAAAATTTGCCCTGCCTCTTCATTTAAGCGAATCTTAGACTCATAACAATCCAAGGATTCTAAAAGCAAACCAAACCCCAGGAGTCATCTCATGTGCAGCCTCAGTACTTCAGGGGGAGCGTGGGGGAATCAGCCCTGGCTCGCTATTCCTGAGTCGGGGCTCAAACTCTTGAGCATCTCCAGCAGAAAGCAGCTGAGGAGAGGCGAGACAGGGAAGGGGAGAAGTGAGAGGAGGGAAGCCTGGAGGCAAAGCAAGAGCCGGGCCTTGGCAGGCAGGGCAAGAAAGGAGAAGTGCAAAAAAAAAAAGCCAGGAAACAGCCTGATCAAACTGGAGGGAGGTCGGAAAGGAGCTGGATTGTGAGAATAAAAACAGAAACGAAGCCAGGCAGTAGGAGACGGTAGATAAGGACAGAGTGAGAAAATGTCTGAGAGAGAACGTTAGAAGGATATGACAGGAGAAAGAGAGAGATGATTAAGAGAACCGGTAGGATGGGGGAAGGGCAGGCACAGGGCTCTGGGGAGGGAGGCGGAAGAGCAGGATGCTCTTCTGTGGCTTTCCCTCTGGCTTTCATTCCCTACTTTGTGTGTCTGCCAAGGGCCAGGTTCCACAGTCCCTTGAGGATGCCACAGGACAGGTGACCGATATAGCCACTGAGACCCCAGCCTGAAGCCTGAAAGAGATCTGACTGCGCACAGGGATGGGGTTTATTTTCTGGGTTTGTGTTCCATAGCTCGGGACTCACTGCTCTTACAGACTTTCTGACACACGAGCGAGTTTCACTTTAATGCTTTACTTTGGGCTCTCCCTGCCTGGGATTGCTAAGCCCTGGAAGCTTTAGCACTGATCATGCCCTCTCTGCTTTGTCTTATCCAAGCTGTTTCAAGACGCTGACTGGCCCCTCTCACCTGTCCACTTGGTTGCTTGGACGCAAGTGCTGGGAATGGTGTTAGACTGCATCTAATTTCTGGTGCATGGCTGATAGAAGCTCTGGGCAAACCCTCTGCTTTGCTTGACTACTGAAGCTGTGCATTTAAAAACAAAAACTCTACTATTGGCTTCTCTGACTATCCTAAAATATTAGTCCTCGAAGAGGCTGTGGAGATCACCTGTTCTGTGCCATAAATGGAGCTGACATTTCCTTAATAAAAAATCACTTTGAAAATGGCAGTCCTAGCTGGCAACTAGATGCAAACACTGATTTGTAGAAAAAGTAGGCTTTCTTAAACTTCCTCTGCAATAGAAGGAAGAGAGGCCCAGGCAGTCTGTTGATGTGTTATTCACATAGATATACAATAGATACACTGCCAGGGGCTCCCTGACTTAATACATGTCCATGCTGGAGATTCCTAACCTAGAATTGCTCCTACTGCCCAGGAATCTGTCAGAACATTCATAGCAGTGCACAAGAACCCTGGGCTTAGAGTCTAGATGTCTCCTCTACTCCAGCTGTGCAGGGCAATTGTCTGTGAGTCCCTTAATCTTTCTTGATCCAAGTTCTGAGGCTTATTAGATGATTTCTGAGACTGCTTCCAGGGCTGTTTCCAGGTGCCAAATGTAGGCTTTCTCCCTCCCTCTCCATCGTGTGTGTGTGTGTGTGTGTGTGTGTGTGTCTGTCTGTCTGTCTGTCTGTCTGTCTGCCTGCCTGTCTCTCCAGCACCTTTCTTTTGTCAAAATAGAAAGATAGGCAGATTGGACAAAGTTAGTTCTGTCCTCTTAATTGCAAATTAATTCTCAGATCAGTTCCTAGACGGATAGCTCTAAGTCTCACTTGTCAGACAATACAGTTAAGGGTGAATGCAAGTCCAATAGTCTGAGCACCTTGACAGGTACCCAACTGAGTGTGATGATTTATTGCTGGCCAAGGACTGAGTGATCTCCGTGTAATTAAGTGTGCTCCTATGTGGCTGAAATATGGGAGATGCATGTCAGCACTGAGCGAAGATAAGATTATTTGGTCTGTGTGGTGTGGAGAATTTCATGTGCCTGCGTGGGTGCAGGCTTTTTCTTTCTTATTTTATTTTATTTTATTATTTTAAAAAAAAAATAAACCACTTTAGATCGTGTCGCCTCCCCTCACTTCTGTGATTGATTTTGCGAGGCTAATGGTGCGTAAAAGCACTGGTGAGATCTGGGGGCGCCTCCTCGGCTGACGTCAGAGAGAGAGTTTAAAAAGGGGAGACCGTGGCGAGCTCGATAGCGGCTGAAGGAGACGCTACGGGAACCTTCGCTGCTGCCTGAGGACCTGCGTCTAGACTGACCCACCGCTCTCCAGCTCGGCTGCCTGAGGCAGGGGAGATGCTGTCCTGCCGACTCCAGTGCGCGCTGGCCGCGCTCTGCATCGTCCTGGCTTTGGGCGGCGTCACCGGCGCGCCCTCGGACCCCAGACTCCGTCAGTTTCTGCAGAAGTCTCTGGCGGCTGCCACCGGGAAACAGGTAAGAAAATGGCTGGGACTGTCCCCCTTGCGAATTCCCCAGCCTTCCCCTTAGTCCTGCTGCAGCCCCTGCGACAGGTGTTCAGCGGGCGCTTCTCAGAGTCGCTCAGCCCCTGAGCTCCCAGGGAAACTTTTGAAGTTAGGGTCCCCTCTGGCTCTTTCAGAACTGATCAGCGCAGGCGGTCACCTTGCAGGTAAGTTTCTCCCTGGCTTTCAAGAAAATTCAGAAAGCCAGTGAGACTGGGCTCTATCCCTGGTGCTGGCACGAGGGTTGCTGACCCAGGTGCTGAAACGCAATGTTATTTCACAGAACGAGGCTGGGTAAGAGGCTTTTCAGTGCATGGGGAGGTCTGCCTTTACCCTTCAAAAAATCCGGCAAGAACTCAGGTCCACTTCGTATCTCACCAGAGGAAAATGGAGCTGTGCAAACTATTGGCATTCTATGTATTTATAAAACGACTTCTTATCATCCGTGGTTTCTCTGTGTTTTAAGGCATAGCACTTTCTGAAAAATTGGGTTTGGGGGAAGATTCCCCCCCCCCATAATCCAGTGAACACAGCAATCACCCATATTATTGTAAAATCTGGGCTTTGAGTGGTTAAATCTTATTTCAAACCACATTTCCCCCTTTCTCCCATTCCTCCTTTTGCTCTTCTCCCTGCTTTCTCCAGGAACTGGCCAAGTACTTCTTGGCAGAGCTGCTGTCTGAGCCCAACCAGACGGAGAACGATGCCCTGGAGCCCGAGGATTTGCCCCAGGCAGCTGAGCAGGACGAGATGAGGCTGGAGCTGCAGAGGTCTGCCAACTCGAACCCAGCCATGGCACCCCGGGAACGCAAAGCTGGCTGCAAGAACTTCTTCTGGAAGACATTCACATCCTGCTAGTTTTAATAGAGCTGTCTCAGCCTGACCTCCAATCCCTCTCCTCCAAAACCCCGTATCTCTTCCTTAACTCCCAGCCCCCAATGCTCAACTAGACCCTGCATTAGAAATTGAAGACTGTAAATACAAAATAAAATTATGGTGAAATTATGAAGAACAAGTGTTTGACTTCTTATTGAGTAAATTGTTACATTCAGAAATACATGATGAGTATGAGTTGTGGTTTCTGTAAACATGTGAGGTCTACATGCTAATGCACACAAACATGTATTGAGAATTCCCTGTGGTAATAAAAGTTAGACTTTAAATGATTGTCCTTTAAAGCTTAAATAACTTCAGAGGTCTATAAATCAAAGAGTGTGTCCAAATGGTGGCTGTTGGGAACAGCTGCCGTGACCATCGTTTGCATGTTAAAGACGTTTGGGGACAGCTGTTGGATTACCAAAATGTGTCTTAGAACTTACAGGCAGGCAGGCTGAAGTGTTCAACCATGAACTGTGCTGATTCACAAAACACAAAACATATTTAAATTGGAAAGAAAATAATTGAAAAGTGGGGAAAGAACTTGGTTTACATGGGTAAAACAAACTTCCAGCTTTTAAAATTTGTTTTTTCTTCATGAACATTTATCTCTAGAAACACCGTTGGTTTTATATCTTTCTTGACAATTTTCTCCATGCCTGGAAAAGACTAAAATACTGCCTCCATATTAAAAGCATACTCCTTGTTTTCATAGGGGAGGTTATCCCTTTTGCTATGAAATTAAAGCACAGGAATACTGGGTCACAAGAAACGTGTGGAGTCTCCATCAGATACTGCAGTGCACTGAGGTATCGGTGCTTGAAACCCTTACCACAGAGTCACTGGAGGAGATATCTCAAGCCTTTTTTATTTTAGCAACATAGGAGTCAGATAAAAAACAAAATTCCAATAATAGATTATTAATAAATTACATCTATAATTACCATTAGACAACATATTAGATGGTTCTGTTCAAGATGAAGATAAAATATTGATAAATTAACTCATAGAGCACTGGAATAGACATCTTTCGGGAACGTCTTTAGTTAAAGATGTGCATTAACTCTTAGCTGTTGGTACAAACTAAATAAAGAATGAGCATAAACAGAATAGTAAACATTTACTAAAGGGAAAAAACAAAGGGCAAAGAGGAACTCCACATTTTGCAGGAAATATTTGTGTTCAGTAAAGCATGTTTTAAATAAGAATGTGGTTTTGTGGATGCTAATTCCTGAGAAGCTGATGTAAAAGATGAAGAGTACCCCATCGGTTGTGTTATCTCTATGGTCCGTTATATTAATCTCTATGGAAACAAACACATGCGGAGGGTTGGTTCCATCTTCTGTGGTGGGTGTCCATTTAAAGAATACGGCTATGCTGACTGCCTTATGCACCTTGGCTGCCAGTAGCCTGCAGAGAGATAGGATCGCTTTATTATGTAAAAGAACACAGGGGCGCTGTTTTCTGGTGGGCAAATGAACTGTATGAGTGAGAGGGCATTCCTCGTTTTCTGTATCATCCTCATCGCCAGTTCCTAACAGAAGCCTGGGAGTCGGCAAGAACCACACAGCTGTGCGCGTGCACATAAACAGGCTCCCGAATGTCCCGAATGCCCCCAAGGCTCTTGGACATTCATGCCTCTCTTGCAGCCCCAGCTCTTCCACCTCTATAAGGAAAATGGCCTTGTAAACGAAAGAGACTCACATCCCTTCTGATTTTCCCTGACAGTTTATACCTTGACAGGGACAGAGGTACCCAAGGAGCACTGGTTGTGGTTCATAACAATGGGTCATGGGTCACAGGGGAAACAGTAGGGGGAAGAGATGAATTAGAACACGGAGTGACACACATGGGTGAAAATACCGTAATGAAGCCATTACTTCCTATGCCAACCTAGAAGTTAGTCAGAAAGAAAAGTATGCAAAGAATATTATCATTCTATTTTGCTTTATTTGAAACATACAGAGATCCTTGCCTTTAACTTTTCAATGTCCTCCTATATCGGATTCTCTGGAAAATCACCCCAGTCTTCTGGTTGCTTATCATCTAGCCACAATAAAATAAAATAAAATAAAATAAAATAAAATAAAATAAAATAAAATAAAATAAAATAAAATAAAATAAAATAACAAAATATAAAACCCTCTCAGACGTTCCCCTCCTCCCTCTCTCAAGCCTCAGCACTCTTGAAGGACCTGGTATACCTTTCGGAGAGTGAGCATGGGTAATTGCTGTTTTCTACATCTTAGCTTCCTCATCTGTAAAACATGCTCACCCCCAGCATGGTGAGGCTTTGTTTTATCAAGCCTTTAAAGTTCTTAGGATCAGATGAGCCCCAGCTACTGTTAAATGCTAGCATTAAAATTGTATGGCCACGTGATGTACTTTCTAGCTGTGGCTAAGACAAGGGTCTTTGGTTTTTCCTCTTTCCACGAGCCAAGCCCAAGGCAGCCTTTAAAACCTCTTTCATATGCTTCTTGCCCCATACATTTCTTGCTCTATGCTGCCAACTGAAAGCTGCCTTTCCTGATCACTTAATGCTTCTCTGCTGCACTGCTTATGCATTTTATTCTGCCATTTGTTACGGATGCACGAGTGTGAGGGCGGGAGTCGCCATTCACAATGGACTTCTTTGGGGCAAATACATGTTCATGTAGTATCATTACCTCATAGCGTGTTGCTTTATAAAATGGATTTTATTTTGGATGGTGTGTGTTTGTGTGTGAGTAAGTGTGTGTGTGTGTGTGTGTGTGTGTGTGTGTGTGTGTGTGTGAGAGAGAGAGAGAGAGAGAGAGAGAGAGAGAGAGAGAGAGAGTTTCTGCTGGGGCCTGCAGAGGCCAAAAGCATTGGCTATGCCTGCAGCTGCAGTTCCAGGTCGTTGTGAGTCACCTAGTGTGGGTGCTGAGAATCTAACTTGGGTCCTCTGCAATAACAGGCAGGACTGTTAACCCTGCAGGGTCCTCTCGCTCGTCCCTCACATGGTGAATGATGCATAGTAGTTTGTTAGTGTTCCCCGGAAGAAATATACAATCTATGAACTTCACTGTCAAGCGAAACTAATTTCAATTTACTAGTTGACAAACCTCTTCAATACTTGATTTGACACTAGTGTTCACTCTATGCCCTGCTGGTGAGAGACCAGAAAGGTCCAGTATGTTACTATGAGTTTAATAACCACTGGAGCATGACTGTTGTGAACCCTATTCATCCTAGCTTTCTTTAACTCACCTCATCAAGCCCTTGGCAGGGTCTAATTTCCTGCCCTCCAATCATGGGCTCACAGTTACAGAGAACAAGAAAACTTAACCCTTTTCTTAGGTTTGTTTATTCTGACATACTGAAGATCTGTTCTTGATACAAATGCAGGGTTTTTCCTTCTATTTAAATTGAAGAAGAACAAGCAATGTCTTTAGACCTCAGTGCTATATCACCAACTCGTGTGTGTGTGTGTGTGTGTGTGTGTGTGTGTGTGTGTGTGTATTTTGGAGGGTGGGGTGGGTTTATGGTTTCATTACGTAGTCAAGGCTGGCATTCAACTTGCGATCTTCCTGCTTCAGCTTTCTGAATGCTGGAATTATAGGTGTGTGCCACCGTGTCCACCCTCCTTTCTCAATTTATGTGCCTACTTACAAAACAAAACAGTTATTGAGTGAAGCTCCACACCCTGTAATTTCCTGGGTACTAGAAGACACGAGCTGTCAGAGACATTTCAGGAAGAGAAGAACGCATGCTAGGCAGCGAGGTAAGGCAAGATCACACACGAAAGTCTGTTTGAACTTGTTTGATAACTGGCAAATAAAATCCAAAATATATATTAAGTGGCTTCCACTTCGAGTTTCTTGGTTGTAGCTCTAACTGTTCTCAGTGCACAAACACGTCTTTGTTGCGGTGACATAATACACACCTGTCACTCTGAATGCCCAATGTAAAGGGGACTGTAAAATCATCCTGCTCGCCTCAGCCTCACTTACTTTACTGAAAGTGGATGGACATAGTTTTAACTGCCTAATAACACAGTAACTTGATGCAGAGTTTGGGAAAATCCTGTTTTCCCTGTTATCCCCCAGGGTAGCTCTGATTATTCTGTTACAACTGCCCCCAAAGGAGTCTGACCTTTTCTGTAATTGTGGCTTTCATTACTCTGGTGTGAATACTTTGACTCTGCAGCGTCCATAATTTCTGCCAGATAAACGGTCTGCTTCTGCGAGGGGATGAGAACGCAGTCTAAAGCTGAGAAACGTTAGCAGGGACTGATGACGGCACTGATGGAGGGGAAAGGGACCTCGAGCATGACGGAGCGTTAGCCCTACGAGGTGATGGACGGTTCTGACTTGGAACAGAAGAGGGCTGCCCCGGAAGGCATGGATTTTCACAGTGATCTGGCATGTTTTTCTAAGTGACCTTCCCAGAAGTCTTGTTCCTCATCTTCACAACAAGGGGACACGTACCTCCCAACCCTCCCCAGCTCTTTAATAAGCGAGAGTGAATGCTTTAGTTCTGGTGTTCGGCTTCTCATTAAAGGGCTTCTGAAAACTTAGAAGCAATGCGTGTGTAGTGTGGTAAGCTTCCAGGCTTCAGAGAACCGTAGGCAGTGGCTGAGACACATTCATCAGGGATGACCAAACGCTGCTGCTGAGGAGGCTTTTGCTGAGAGCCAGGAAAGCAGGGGGCGTTAGAAACTCTTTGCTCTCAGCTTGTTTTCTGACTGGATTTAAACAATGGGTTCCAAGCCTTAATGATTTTATTCCAGATGGAATGAAGGAGGCACAGGGTACTGATGTGGTGTATGTTTCCATAACATAGGGTAACATGGGGCATGTGGCTATTCCTCTTTTGTAGATGAGGGAAATGAATCACAGACTCAGTAGCTCCTTTAAGAGACGCAGAGCTGGAACCAGAGTGTCTAATTTTTAATCCAATTCTCTTCCACTCTTTCTTAGGGGAAGGGGTGGAGTTAAAGGGAAAACTGTAACTTGTCCAGTGAATTAAAAACAGCTTGGCTTTCGACCATCCTGACTTAGTTCTCTACACAATACAAATGAGATTATTTCTCCATTATTGCTGGAGGAACAGGGGATTTGAGTTCTGGGACTGGGGTTTGGTTTTCCGAGTTTGCTAGAAGCACTGTTTCTAAGGAATTATTTGTAACTTTTCTTTTTCACATGTTAAACATTACATGCATGGCTTTGCTTAATGAATGAATGAAAACAAGCAAGCAGGATTGAGGACCCCAGGGCTTCAGCACTCCTTTTCCCTCATTTGAAAGCTCCACCAAAGGCTAGGCTTGACATGGGTGCAAATGCATCCTAAGTGTGCAGGCCATGTCAGCTGCCTCACTTACAGCTGGGGAGTAGCCATGTCCTGTCATTTGTCCTCAGTGGTTGATGGCTTAGAAGCTTGTTCATTGATGTCACAGCAGTAACTGTGAATCTTTAAATGATAGAGCTTTAGTAGAGGGGATTGGGCCCTGGAGTCCCCACACTGGAGGAGGCAAATGCTGACTTTGTAAAGTGGGTTGGGTCTCGCAGGAATGCTTCTTTCTCACAAGCATGAATTGTTGCAAAGAGCACGCTTGGTGTTTCCCTGAGGCTTCCTTCTCCTCATTCTCATTGTGTGACCCCGCTCTCACACATGTGGGCTGTCACATGATACCATCTGCTGTGCTTTGACAAAGCCAGAAGGTTGACATCAGAAGTTGAACAGATGGGGCCTCCCGATCTTGAATTTTCAACCTTTACCCTTGCAAGAGAACTAAAGCTCTTTCCCTTGTAAAGTATCCAGTCTCATGGTCTTGATTGCTTGTTTGCTTGCAGATCTGTTCATTTTTTTCAGGCAGACTCTCACTCTATTACACTGGCTGGGTTTGAATGTGTGATGTTCCAATATTACAACCATGTAGCTGGAATATAGGCATGTGACACTCTATTTAGCTTTTTTTTTTAAATTAATCTAAAATACAGGAGGAACTAAAACTGAGATTTAGAGGTTGCAACTGCTTTTTTGCCTCCTCCTCCTCCTCCTCCTCCTTCTCCTCCTCCTCCTCCTTCTTCTTCCTCCTCTTCCCCTTCCTTTTCTTCCTCCTGTTTCTTCTCCCCCATCTTCCTCCTCTTCTTCCCTTCTTCTTCCCCCTCCATCTTCTTCTTCCTCCTCCTTTCTTTATTTTATTAGACTACTAACTTGAAATGTACTCTTTGAGAATTTCATACTTGCATTTAATATATTATGATCACATACACAGCACCATTTTCTCCTCCAAGTTCATTCTTAGTTCCCTTTACCCTCACCCCCTCCTAACTTGATGTGATCTGTTTTAGACAAACTAAGCTACTGGGTCCAGTTCGTGCTACTTATATGAGCTTGGATATTTATTCATCTGCTGGAGTATGGCAACCTGCTAGTAGCCACACCATATCACAAAAGGACAGAAAAATGAATGTCCTTTCCCAGATGCAGCCTCACTTAGGTGAGACCTCAGCCAGAGTGGGGTCTCAGGAGATGCTATCCCCCCCCCACACACTGGAATCTTGACAGGCATGCTCCTGCATGGGACTATAGCTACTGTGGGTACAGTGGCCATGCCATTTCCACAAGACAGCATTTCATATCAGTCTTCCCAATCTCCTGGCATTTGCATTTTTCCTTCCTTCTCTTTCCCGGTGTTCCCCAAGCTACTGTGAAGAAGCTGACAAAGATGTTCCTTTTAGGACTGAGGACTCATAGTATCTTACCAGTACTTTGACCAGTTAAAAGTCTCTTCTTCGGGTGCTGCTTACTTTTAAAAGAAACATTTTTGGTCAAGGTTGACAGTGGCCTAGGCCCACAGTATAAACAAACACTTAGAAAGCAATTGGATAACATGGGACCCAAGGTGACCTTATCAGCCATGGGCTTTGCACAAGATTTACAGTACTATACAGGCATGAATGTTATCCTGCAGAGCAGCCCAAATCCCACCAGAAATCAGATGGCTACCTCATGCCATGATTGTACAAGATGATGGTAACATCTTGCTAGGCAGTCTGGTCTTGTAGCACAGAGGGTCCAGCATGGAGTAAGATCACTAATGCCTTTAAATTAAAAAGAAAAACATGCTGGGTAGTGGTGGCACATGCCTTTAATCCCAGCACTTGGGAGGCAGAGGCAGGCCAGCCTGGTCTACAGAGTGAGTTCCAGAACAGCCAGGGCTACACAGAGAAACTCTGTCTCAAAAACAACAACAACAACAACAGGAACAACAACAACAACAATAACAACAACAACAACAAAAAGACTAAAAAGAAAAACATATAAACAAACATTTATGCTACTGAACTTAATGTGTCTTACAGAGTCTCAAGTGAATATTGCAGATCACACAGATGGTCACGTCATTTTTATTAGCCTCACATATGTGGTACATTAAGATGATGACATCGTGACCAGTAGTAAATGGTATTATTAAAATAAACACCTCAGAGAAATTCATGCATTTAAAATAAAGAGTTCAAATAGTCAAGAAAATGAAGTGCATCGCTCAGTTAATTGCTGATTAATTCTACATTTCCTGTATAAAATGATTTCAGTTGCAGTGTACATTAAGGCCAGATGATACGTTTTAAAATGCTGGCCTAGAATTGCCATCTGTGGACAACAATTTACTGGCTATAAAGTGTACTCATTAAGAGTTGAGATCTGGCAGTATTGGAAGTGTGGTGTTGGATATAAAGAAACGAAAGTTGAGCGTGCCAGGTGCTCAGAACCATCCGGCGGCGGCGGCAGAACCAGGTACCCGAGACAGCCCAAGCTTAAGACCTTCGGGGACTCAGGCCTGGAGTGGGAATTGGGCACAGAATAGCGGGTGCACTCTGCACTCGCGCGCGGGGCAGACCCCGAGCTCCCTGCAGGCAGCTGCCATATTGCCTGCAGCTTCCCGCCCAGCTGGCGGTGGGGAAGCCGGAGGGTCACCCAGCGTGCCAGGTGCTCAGAACCATCCGGCGGCGGCGGCAGAACCAGGTACCCGAGACAGCCCAAGCTTAAGACCTTCGGGGACTCAGGCCTGGAGTGGGAGTTGGGCACAGAATAGCGGGTGCACTCTGCACTCGCTCGGCGGACCCCGAGCTCCCTGCAGGCAGCTGCCATATTGCCTGCAGCTTCCCGCCCAGCTGGTGGTGGGGAAGCCGGAGGGTCACCCAGCGTGCCAGGTGCTCAGAACCATCCGGCGGCGGCGGCAGAACCAGGTACCCGAGACAGCCCGAGCTTAAGACCTTCGGGGACTCAGGCCTGGAGTGGGAATTGGGCACAAAATAGCGGGTGCACTCTGCACTCGCGCGCGGGGCGGACCCCGAGCTCCCTGCAGGCAGCTGCCATATTGCCTGCAGCTTCCCGTCCAGCTGGTGGTGAGGAAGCCAGAGTCAGCCAGTGTGCCAGGTACCCAGACCCAGCCGGAGGCCGAACCAGCCTCCCATCCAGCCAGTGGCAGGGAAGCTGGAAACCGGACCCAGCCAGCTTCCCAGCAGCTTGGGACCAGCAGGCGGAACCAGATAACTGAGATATCCCATCTTTAAGACCCCTGGGGAAACAGGATATCAGACAGCGAACCCTGAGCAGGAGCAGTGCAGAGCAGCCGCCCAACAGGCGGAACCAAATACCTGGGATATCCTGAGGTTAAGACCTCGAGGGACTCAGGCCACCCGTCAGCAATCTGTGAGCAAGACCCCCGCAGGACAGTGATTCAGGTATCCCAGTCACTGGGAAATAGCCTTACAACCCCACAGGAGGGTCAAGCACCAGCTAGTATCTACAGGACCAACTAACACCAGAGTTAACCAGATGGCAAAAGGCAAACGTAAGATCGCTACTAACAAAAATCAAGGCAATATGGCGGCATCCGAACCCAGTTCCCCAACAGCAATAAATATTGGATACCCCGAAACACCAGAAAAACAAGACTCAGATCTAAAATCACTGGTCAGGATGCTGATAGAGGAACACTTAGATAAATCTCTTAAAGTAATACATGAGAAAATAGATCAAAAGCTAGAAGCCATTGCAAGACAAACACAATTAAATCCCAGATATCTCAACACACCAGAAAAACAAGACTCAGATCTAAAATCACTGGTAAAGATGCAGATTGAGGATCACTTAGATAAATTTCTTAAAGTAATAGAGGAGAAAATAGATCAAAAACTAGAAGCCCATACAAGGCAGACACAAAAATCACTTAAAGAAATCCAGGAGAATATAGAGCAAAAAGTGAATCCCAATACGGGGGAGAAACAAAAATCACCCAAAGAAATACAAGAGAACATGGGTCAACGAGTAGAAGTCATAAAGGAGGAAACACAAAAATCCCTTAAAGAATTACAGGAAAACACAAACAAGCAACTGAAAGATCTGAGCAAAACCATACAAAATCTAAAAACAGAAGTAGAAACAACTAAGCAATCGCAAAGGGAGACAATGTTGGAGATAGAAAACCTTGGGAAGAAATCAGGAGTCATAGATGCAAATATCAACAATAGAATACAAGAGATAGAAGACAGAATCTCAGATGCTGAAGATACCATAGGAACCATGGATTCAACAATTAAAGAAAATGCAAAATGCAAAAAGCTGGTAACCCAAAACATTCAGGAAATCCAGGACACAATGAGAAGACCAAACCTAAGGATTATAGGGATAGATGAGAATGAAGATCTACAACTTAAAGGGCCAGCAAATATCTTCTACAAAATTATGGAAGAAAATTTCCCCAACCTAAAGAGAGAGATGCCCATGAATATACAAGAAGCCTATAGAACCCCAAATAGACTGGACCAGAACAGAAATACTTCCCGTCACATAATAGTCAAAACCCCAAATGTACTAAACAAAGAAAGAATATTAAAAGCAGTAAGAGAAAAAGGACAAGTAACATACAAAGGAAGACCTATCAGAATTACACCAGACTTCTCACCTGAGACCATGAAAGCTAGAAGATCCTGGGCAGACCTTATGCAGACCCTAAGAGAACACAAACTTCAGCCAAGACTACTATACCCAGCGAAACTCTCAATTGCCATAGATGGGGAAACCAAGATATTCCACGACAAAACCAAATTTGCAAGATACTTATCTACAAACCCAGCCCTACAAAGGATAATAGGGGAAAAATACCAACACAAGGGGGGAAACAACACCCCAGAAGAAACAAGATAGAAACCCCATCTCATCCAACCCAAAAGAAGAGAACCACTCAAATACAAATAATAATAACAATTCCCAAAATGTCAGGAAGTAATAATTACTATTCCTTAATATCTCTTAATATCAATGGACTCAATTCCCCAATCAAAAGACACAGACTAACAGACTGGATACGGAAACAGGACCCTACATTTTGCTGCATACAGGAAACACATCTCAGTGTCAAAGACAAACACCACCTTAGAGTAAAAGGCTGGAAGACAGTTCTACAAGCAAATGGTCCCAGGAAACAAGCTGGAGTAGCCATTCTAATATCAGATAAAATCGACTTTCAACCTAAAGTCATCAAAAGAGACACAGAAGGTCACTTCCTGCTTGTCAAAGGGAAAATCCACCAAGAAGAATTCTCAATACTGAACATCTATGCACCAAATGCAAGGGCACCCTCATTCGTAAAAGAAACTTTACTAAAGCTTAAAGCACACATCGCACCTAACACAATGATTGTAGGTGACTTCAACACTCCACTCTCCTCAATGGACCGATCAGGAAAGCAGAAACTAAACAGGGACACAGTGAAACTAATTGAAGCTATGGACCAATTGGATTTAACAGATATATATAGAACATTCCATCCTAAAACAAAAGAGTATACCTTTTTCTCAGCACCGCACGGTACCTTCTCAAAAATTGATCATATAATTGGTCACAAGACAGACCTCAACAAATACAAGAAGACCGAACTAATCCCATGTCTCCTATCGGATCACTATGGAGTAAAAGTGGTCTTCAATAGCAAGAAGAACTACAGAAAGCCCACATACACATGGAAACTGAACAATACTCTACTCAATGACACCCTGGTCAAGGAAGAAATAAAGAAAGAAATCAAAGACTTTTTAGACTTCAATGAAAATGAAGGTACGACCTACCCAAATCTCTGGGATACAATGAAAGCAGTGCTAAGAGGAAAACTCATAGCCCTGAGTGCCTCCAAAAAGAAACTGGAAAGAGCATACACTAGCAACTTAACAGCACACCTGAAGGCGCTGGAACAAAAAGAAGCTAACTCACCCAGGAGGAGTAGAAGAGAGGAAATCATCAAACTAAGGGCTGAAATCAATCAAGCAGAAACAAAGAGAACCATACAAAGAATCAACAAAACCAAGAGCTGGTTCTTCGAGAAAATCAACAAGATAGATAAACCCTTAGCTAGACTAACCAAAGGGCACAGAGATAGTATCCAAATTAACAAAATTAAAAATGAAAAGGGGGATATAACAACAGAAACAGAGGAAATTCAAAAGATCATCAGATCCTACTACAAAGGCCTATACTCAAAACAACTGGAGAATCTGGAGGAAATGGACAATTTCCTAGACAGATACCAAATACCAAAATTAAATCAGCATCAAGTAGACCAGCTAAACAGTCCCATAACCCTTAAAGAAATAGAAGGGGTTATAGAAAGCCTCCCAACCAAAAAAAGTACGGGACCAGATGGTTTTAGTGCAGAATTCTACCAGACCTTCAAAGAAGACTTAACACCAATACTCTTCAAACTATTCCACAAAATAGAGACAGAAGGGACACTGCCCAACTCATTCTTCGAAACCACAATTACGCTGATACCTAAACCACAAAAAGATCCAACAAAGAAAGAGAACTACAGGCCAATTTCTCTTATGAATATAGATGCAAAAATACTAAATAAAATTCTTGCCAACCGAATCCAAGAGCATATCAAAACGATCATTCACCATGATCAAGTAGGCTTCATTCCAGGAATGCAGGGATGGTTCAATATACGGAAATCCATCAATGTAATCCACTACATAAACAAACTAAAAGAAAAAAACCACATGGTCATCTCATTAGATGCTGAAAAAGCATTTGACAAAATTCAGCATCCTTTCATGCTAAAAGTCTTGGAAAGAGCAGGAATTCAAGGCCCATACCTAAACATAGTAAAAGCAATCTACAGCAAACCAGTAGCCAACATCAAAATAAATGGAGAGAAACTTGAAGCAATTCCACTAAAATCAGGGACTAGACAAGGCTGTCCTCTCTCTCCATATCTTTTCAATATAGTACTTGAAGTTCTAGCGAGAGCAATCAGACAACATAAGGAAGTCAAAGGGATACAAATTGGAAAGGAAGAAGTCAAAGTATCATTATTTGCAGATGATATGATAGTCTACTTAAGCGATCCAAAAAACTCCACCAGAGAACTTCTACAGCTGATAAACAACTTCAGCAACGTGGCTGGTTATAAAATTAACTCAAGCAAATCAGTAGCCTTCTTGTACTCAAAGGACAAGCAGGCTGAGAAAGAAGTTAGGGAAATAACACCCTTCACAATAGCCACAAACAACATAAAGTACCTTGGCGTAACTCTAACCAAACAAGTGAAAGATCTGTATGACAGGAACTTCAAGTCCCTGAAGAAAGAAATCGAAGAAGACCTCAGGAGATGGAAAAATATTTCTTGCTCCTGGATTGGCAGGATCAATATAGTAAAAATGGCCATCTTGCCAAAAGCAATCTACAGATTCAATGCAATCCCCATCAAAATCCCAAATCAATTCTTCATAGATCTAGAAAGAGCAATTCTCAAATTCATCTGGAGCAACAAAAAACCTAGGATAGCTAAAACTATTCTCAACAATAAAAGGACTTCTGGGGGAATCAATATCCCTGACCTCAAGCAGTACTACAGAGCAATTGTGTTAAAAACTGCATGGTATTGGTACAGCAACAGGCAGGTAGATCAATGGAATAGGATTGAAGACCCAGAAATTAACCCACAGACTTATGGTCACTTGATCTTTGATAAAGGAGCCACAACCATCCGGTGGAAAAAAGATAGCCTTTTCAACAAATGGTGCTGGTTCAACTGGAGGTCAACATGCAGAAGAATGCGAATTGACCCACTCTTATCTCCTTGTACTAAGATCAACTCCAAATGGATCAAGGACCTCCACATAAAACCAGACACACTGAAACTATTAGAAAAGAAACTTGGGAAGACCCTGGAGGACATGGGCACAGGGGTAAAGTTCCTGAACAGAACACCAATAGCTTATGCTCTAAGATCAAGAATGGACAAATGGGACCTCATAAAATTACAAAGTTTCTGTAAGGCAAAGGACACTGTCAGAAAGACAAAACGGCAACCAACAACGTGGGAAATGATCTTCACCAACCCCACATCCGACAGAGGGCTAATATCCAATATATACAAAGAACTCAAGAAGTTAGACCCCAAAGAACCAAATAACCCTATCAAAAAATGGGGCACAGAGCTAAACAAAGAATTTTCACCAGAAGAAATTCGGATGGCCGAGAAACACCTTAAGAGATGTTCAACATCATTAGTCATCAGGGAAATGCAAATCAAAACAACCCTGAGATTCCACCTCACTCCAGTCAGAATGGCTAAGATTAAAAACTCGAGAGACAACAAGTGCTGGCGAGGATGTGGAGAAAGAGGAACACTCCTCCACTGTTGGTGGGATTGCAAAATGGTAAAACCACTCTGGAAATCAGTGTGGCGGTTCCTCAGAAAATTGGGCATGCCACTCCCAGAGGACCCTGGCATACCACTCCTGGGCATATACCCAGAGGATTCCCCTGCATACAACAAAGACACATGCTCCACTATGTTTATAGCAGCCTTGTTTATAATAGCCAGAAATTGGAAGGAGCCCAGATATCCCTCAAAGGAGGAATGGATACAGAAAATGTGGTATATTTATACAATGGAGTACTACTCAGCAATTAAAAATAATGAATTCATGCAATTTGTAGGTAAATGGTTAGATCTGGAAACTATCATCCTAAGTGAGCTAACCCAATCACAAAAGAATACACACGAAATGCAATCACTGATAAGTGGATATTAATGAGCCCAGAAGCCCTAAATACTCAAGGCACAATTAGCAAGTCAAATGACTCTCAAGAAGAAAAAAAGGAGAGAACCCTGGGCCTGTAAAGATTGGATCCAGTATTGTAGACCCAGAACAGAGAAATCGTGGGGGGGGGAAGAGTGGGGAATAGCATGGGGGGGGAGAGGAATTATGGGACATATGGTGGGGGGTACCTGGGAAAGGGGAAAGCCTTTGGAATGTAAACAAAGAATATAGAAAAT
This sequence comes from Apodemus agrarius, assembly GCA_964023405.1. Lineage (NCBI taxonomy): Eukaryota > Metazoa > Chordata > Mammalia > Rodentia > Muridae > Apodemus > Apodemus agrarius. Next base: position 77,008,061 of record OZ030018.1, read on the forward strand.
AAAAAAAATGATAAAAAAAAAAAAAAAGAAACGGAAAAAAAAAAAAAGAGTTGAGATCTATAAATTTAACTAAGGCAGAGTTCTTTATCCTTCTTTTCCATCTCTATTTGATTTTTACTCCCCAAACTAGGCTGGCAGGCAGTGACTTTCTGAGACTTTTCATATCCTCTGCTGTGTTTCTACTTCCTCTGAGTTGAGCGAATCTCTCGTGGAGAGAGAAGAGGGCACTGACAAGGATCAGGAAATAAACACAACTTATTGTTTGAAAGACCCCAAAGCAATCGAAACAAAGTTTTGAAAGGCCTTTCCCCCAAGATTACAGAGGCAATACATAATGGCTGGAGGGAAGTTGTGGCGCTAGATCTGTCTGAAGCTGTTGTAGGACCTGCAGGAACGTAGCTTTCAGGAGTTTGTATCTCTGTTAGGGTAAGCTGTCGGCATGCCGCTGCCTTTGACTCTCTCATGCACCTGTAACCCCATTCTTCGCTAAGCTAAACGTAGGTAGGACTGTTTCTTTGGTTGGCCATTGGGAACCTATCAGGGTGCACAGACATTTTTATTAACTCTCAGAGATGATTACACTACACAATTGGCATCTGAATAAGAACGTATATAACTAAGGATGTGTTGAGGTGGAGTGGAGCATATGACCTCTGCAATGATGTTAGACATTATACCAGACCTGAGTCCTATGAGGGTGGAGCGTATGTATAGATGAGCCCGATACTGCTGCCCATTCCCATGTGCTATTGGATGACACGTCTCCTTGCTTTAATGGAGATTGCATTACTCTCTGCAATGAGTGGTGGGGCACACAAGATCAAGGCGTCTGAGAGTAGAGCGTCACCAAGGAAAGTCCCTAAGAAGGCTGTCTTTCTCTGTTTGGTATGGGGGTGACATGCCCTCTTGATAAATGAAAGGCAACACACCCATATAAGGAAGCCTCCAAACCATATGGTGAAGCAAAGAATATATTACAACTTTTGAAAGTAGCATGTATGGGGAGGGGTCATAAGCAGATCGTTGCTTCAGTTGCATGGCCTGTGTTGTAGGTAATAGGATATGCAACTGAGTTTCAAGTCCCAGAGAGAACTTGTTCTAGTAAGGGAGGGATTATAAGAGGAAAATAACCTCGATTCGGTCCTCTGCATTAACCTCTTATTTGGCAGGAAATATGGAAAAGGGAAAAAATGAAGCAGGTGCCATGTTTCTATTTCTTCTAACTAAAAATGAAACAAGAGAAAGAATATAAGGTAGATTTATGTTAAAAAAAAAAAACCCTTCTCAGGACCCAGAAACCTGGAATTCAGATGAAGACTCAGACAGGAGAGGAAGAGAGTGAGGTAGGTGTCTGAAGGTCCCCCTCAGATCTGTGTCAGTGGAGGTGGACTTAATCATGGTCCAGTGCAGGAAACTAATAAGAACCAGAGATTTTGCTGAATCTTAATTGCTTGAGTCAGGACATTTTTGCTCGTTTGGTTGTTGTTGTTGTTGTTGTTGTTGTTGATGGTGGTGGTGGTGGTGGTGGTGGTGGTGGTGGTGGTAGTTGTGGTGGTGGTGGTGGTGGTGCATGTGTGTTTGTTTTCAAGACAGGGTTTACAGAGCCCTGACTGTCGTGGACTCACTCTGTAGAGCAGGCTAGCCTCAAACTAATGGAGATCCACCTGCGTCTGCCTCCCAAGTGCTGAGATTAAAGGCTGATTTGGGACTTTTAGACAAGCAATGAAAGAGCCTCTCACAGTCTGTCATGTGAGGCAGTAGGACGTGGAGTGGATGGCATCATTCAAGATGCAAGGAAACAAAGAAACAGTAATAAAACTACATACTGCTCCTTGAGCCATAATGATAGATGGGTCATCGGAAATGACAACACTGGCTCGTATGGGACATTAGAGACACCTAATTATCACTGGCTGACATCTTCACTAGAAGACAGGGCAGAGATGGGTAATGCTGAAATAGCTGGACATTAGAGACAGAGTTTCATGTTCAGTTCACTGCAGGGCCTAACTGTATTCACAGTGACTTAAGAAAGAAGTTAGATTAGCAGTGATCCCAGGAGAATCCCAGGACTGAGAAGGGAACTAAGTGGCTTTGCTACGTTCCTCAGTGGGCTGTGGTCCCTAAAGGGCAGAGGCATCTTTCACAGAGCTGACTAACTTTGAACAGTATGGAAAATGTTTGTGAAGTTCTAGAACAATTACGGAGGAATGAGACCAAAGGAGCTCATAGGGAGTCTGCCCTCGACACTCTATGGCAGATGCTACAAGAACTGTGACAAGACAGAAATCCTAGCGAAAACATGAGCAGAACCTGAAATACTATGCTAGTGAACTTCTGGAAGATATCAACATCAAACAAACATTCTCGAAGGACATCCCTGAGTAAATGGTAAATGTTTAAACAAAAGACCAAGCTTGTTCGCGGAGTAGGCACTTATTTTTCTGGAGTATAGCATATATGCACACCCTGAAAGACCCACGGTGCCACTTCGAGGGACACGACAGCTGGGCAGAACACAGCCCTACTCCCTCTTGGATCTGGTCTTGGCCCAGCTGTACAATCCAGACTCACCAAGACTCCCAAGACCAGTAGGAGCAGTGGCCCATGGCAGCATCCGTACCTTAGGATGAGAAAGCAGGATGGTCCATGGAAAATGTCTGTGAATTGTAGAGGGCTGGACGGGAAAATGTCTGCCATCCATGCCGCTGTGCCCAACATTGTTTTTGTGAGAATAAATTTATATAAGTGATGAGTTATGTTAATGCTTCATTGGGTCTCGCTAAAAGTTATTTTTAGAATACCCATTGCTGTCCAATAGCTGACACGCGCCCTTATAACAGTCGGTCTTCATAGAGCTTGCTATATTTTGTTATTTTTTATTTTTTTGGAAAATCAACAAGAAAAAAAAGAAGCCAGGAAAATCAGCAAACCACAAATTTCAACAAAGATGCCATGCATGGGTGAAAAAGGACGCTCCCAGGAGCCAAACAGTTGTTGAGAAAAAGAATCTCAGTGCCAAGGATAGGCTATCTCCCTGTGAGTTGTTGGCCAGGAAGACTGTTAAGGTCCCACGAGCTATAAGGCTATTGCAACTGCTTTTGGCTGTCAACCAGAATTGTTTGATAAATGCACATGCCTGAGCGCACTGCATGTTTTGGCTACGGGACATAGAGAAGTAAGGTTGGGGATGAGCTAGAAGCTTCCCTGCTGGCTAGCTGGCTGGCTGGCTTTTACAGTCCTAGAAGACAGGATACTGTTGGGAGCAAACCGGCTTTAGAACTCATGGAACGGAGCCCATCCGTTAGCACCACCATGAGGAGTGTGCCTTGAGAGGCAGGGCCTCATGCCTGGGTGTCCTGACAACTTCCTCCTGCTGTGGGGTTTCACTCTGCTTGCTGCTCTCAGACCACATCCTTCATAATCTAGGAGTTGTAGGGAAGCTCTCAGGGGCTTTCCGGCCCCTCTCACTGGGCAGTGTTATCAGCACCTACAATATTAATGACTGAACTTTTTCAAGCATTGCTGTGGGAGCAGATTAATGATTCAACCACCATGCTTGAAAAGAGTGCAGAGATGCAGATTGTTAGCAATGACCACCCCCCTTAGTGGCTTTGATGTAGAAAACCTTAGGGAACAATTTAGACTTCAGAAAGGCACACTTTTGATTATGAGAGAGGGATATTTTGTTTGTGTATGTTGTGGGGATAGATTTGTTATTGTTATTATTAATAGTAATTTTATTTGTTTACATCTCAAATGTTGCTCACCTTCATGCCTCCCCTTGCAGAGTTCTTCCGCCATCCCTCCTCCCCTTTGCTTCTGAGAGGGTGCTTATCCCCATCTAAGGCACTCTGCCTCCCTGGGGCATCAAGTCTCTACCAGATCAGGCTCATCCTCTCACACTGAGGACAGACAAGGCAGTCCTCAGCAACATATGTGCCGGGGGACTTGGACTAGCCTGTGCATGCTCTTTGGTCGGTACCTTAGTGAGAGAGGGGTAAGTTTAAGGTCAGGAAACAAGACCGATGCCAGCCTGACCACGGACCGACACGCCTCTCTTGCTAAAGCTGGGCTGATGATCAAGGTGATGATTGATTTCTTGTAACCATTTCTGCCCTCAGCTTCCTGATATGATTTAATAAAAAATTGTTAATGAGCAGATGTGCACCCTGGGGATTTAAAGTAGAAATCACTAATTGTCATATAAAAGCTTAGATTTGTAATTCTCTTAACATTTTTATAAGATTACCTTTTCAGATAAATAATAAAATTATTGATCCTTTCTTTGTAATCACAAATTGCACTCTGCCAGTAAGAGAAACTGGCTGAGAAAATTACATTGCTTGCTTACACTTTATTAATTTAAAGCAAGTTGCTTAGTTACATGTGGATTCTTGGGAATAATTTTTTAGTCCTTAATACATAAAACATTTGATCATGTGAGGGTATTGGGGAACATATTTTTTTATCTATACTCATTTTAATCATTCACTTTAAGAAAAATAGAATGAAACCACATTTTGTGATTTCGGTACTGCTTGACAGATTCTGCTGGGATATATGAGCTGTAGAGAAAAAATTAAGTCGTTGTAGCCTGATCGTTGGACCTTTCCTCCATCCACCTGGTGTGTGAATGTGTGTGTGTGTGTGTGTGTGTGTGTGTGTGTGTGTGTATGCATGTATGTATGTGTGTTGTTTATTTGTTGGAACTTGCTGAAGCTTCATCTACTCAGTGTGAGTGTGTGAGTGTGTCCCCAAGGAATCTACAGAGTTTTTAACTGCCCCCCAGGATCATTTTGCAGGCCTTACCAACCTTCGACTCTACACCCTGCCTCAGTTTACCCTGGATGTCGAAGCTAGTATTTGACAGGATATAAACTTCTGGTGGAGAACTATCACAAATATTTTGAAATGACTACATGCCACATGATAAAATCCCAGGCAAGATGTGCTTATTTGTACAATATTGGCAAAAACAGTTATGGGTATAACCTGCTGCTGTATGATTAGATATAGGGCTCACTTCACAGGCATTTACTGCTGAAAACCAGTATAGACTGGAACAGAGGAATGGGACTTAACAACCTTCTCAAACATCTTGATAAGATGTTTCATAAAGTAACAAATGGAATATTCTTTTTAAATCTGAGGTTGGGCAGATAGTTCAGTTAGTAAACCACTTGTTATGAAAACATGACAAGTGGTTTACTAACTGAACATGACAAGTTTGATCCCTAGAAACAATGTAAAATTATAAGTATGATAGCACACACCTGTAATTTTAGCACTGGAAAAATGGAGACAGATGGAGGTCCCTGCAGTTCATTAACTCATAGCATAGCATAATTGCCATGTTCCAGGTCCCATTGAGAGACACTGCCTCAAAATTCCAAGACTGATGGTTTCAGTGAATGGCACCCAAGGTCAACCTTCAACCTCTACATATATACATACATGTGTATATATATATACATATACATATACATATATACACGCATATATGTACAAATGTATGTACATATACATATATATATATATACACACACACACAAAAGCATGCACACACTTATATAATTAATGAATCCTTGGCAAAGTCACTAAGGACCTTGTGATTGGAGCATATTAAAATGAATTCATTTTTTCCCATTTACAGAAAACAAAATAGTGGTTGTCTTAAAACCATATATATCTTATTTAGATATATTACCAAGGCTCATTACAAGTATCTCAGGTTTTCCTAAAACTCAAAAGAAACAGTCTTTGAAATAGTCTAGGCTGATATGCAAACAGCTCTGTAATTTTTTAATATGACCCATGGTGCTTGGGATGTGTGTGACACATAGGAAGGATTTATGTGATATTTAGCTTACTGCTAAACCTGGATCATGGATCATATGCTGGAATTCATTTATTTTCTCTTTTACAAATGTCAATGCTCTTTAACCAACTAGTCAAACAAACAAACAAACATATTTTAGCTTCTTCTTGGGAGTCAGTGGAGTTTGAATGCTTGACCTAGCCCACTAGGCCACAAAGTTCTTGTTACTGTCCGACCACTCAACCATGAGCCCCATAAATTTTAGGAAACACACAACATTCTATGAACACATAGGAAGGAGAAAATTCGCCAGACTCAATTCTTTCATATTTCTTGAGCTCATCCTGTCTTTGTCTCAAGGAAGGATCAGATTCCATGACCCTCAAGCAGATGCAATCCTCAATTTCTCACAGCTACACAAGTTAGGCTGGGAGAGGCCTTCATTGCCTATTTATAACACTTTCCCAGATCAAGCTATTCAAAGTCATTTGGGCCCATGTGACCTTGGCTGAAACATCCAAAACATCATGGTAGTTGGAAGAAAAACAATAGTCCTGTTTTAACTCACAGAACTGCCTAGAATTATTATGCTTCTAAAAACCCATTCCTAACTATTAACTGAAATTCTCAAAGTAAGAATCTATGTACTGCTCCATTTTACATAGCAAGATATATCCTAGGTACTTGGCTGGGTAATAGATTGGTTATCATTCTTTAAAAAAATTATTTAATCATTTTGTTTTCTACACTCCACATTTTATCCCCCCCCTACAGGTCCACCCTCTGACTATTCCACATCTCTTACCTCCTCCCCTCCCTGTATCCACAAGGATGTCTCTAGCCCCCAAGCCCCACCCCACCAGACCTCCCCACTCCCTGGGGCCTCCAGTCTCTTGAGGGTTAGGTGAATCTTCATTGACTGAACCCAGACCTAGCAGTCCTCTGCTATATATGTATTGGGGGCCCCATATTAGCTGGTGTATGCTGCCTGGTTGGTGACTCAGTGTCTGAGAGATCTCAGGGGTCCAGGTTAGTTGAGACTGCTGGTCCTCCACAGGGTTGCCCTCCTCCTCAGCTTCTTCCAGCTTTTCCCTAAGTCAACCACAATGGTCAGCAGTTTCTGTCCCTTGACTGGGTGTAACTATGAGCATCTGACTCTTTTGGCTGTTTGTTGGGTCTTTCCGAGGGCAGTCATGATAGGCTCCTTTTTGTGAGCGTTCCATTGCCTCAGTAATAGTGTCAGGCCTTGGGGCCTCCTCTTGAGCTGGATCCCATTCTGGACCTGTGGCTGGACCTCTTTTTCCTCAGACTTTTCTCCATTTTTATTCTTGCAGTTCTTTCAGACAGGAACAATTATGGGTCAGAGTTTTTGACTGTGGTATGGAACTTCAACCCTCACTTGATGCCCTGTCTTTCTGCTGGAGGTGGGGTCTATAAGTTCCCTCTCCGCACTGCAGGACATTTTATCTAAGGTACCTCTCTTTTGAGTCCTGAGAGTCTCTTAACTCTAGTACATTCTGGAGGATCTACCCATCTCCTACCTCTCGAGGTTGCCTGTTTCCATTCTTTCTGCTGGCCCTTAGAGCTTCAGTCCTTTTCCCCCTACCAAATACCTGAACATGTTTCCCTCTTTCCCTCCATGTTCCCTTTCCCAACTGGGTCCATCCCTCCCTCCCTCCCACTGATTGCTTTCTTCTCCCTTCCAAGTGAGATTGAGGTATCCTCACGTGGGCCCTTCAGCTTGTTAACCTTTGTTGAGTTCTGTGGACTGAATCCTGGTTATTCTGTATTTTTTGGCTAATATTCACTTATTAGTGAGTACATACCATGAATGTCCTCTTGAGTCTAAGTTACCTCACTCACGATGATATTTTCTACTTCCATCCATTTGCTTGCAAAACTCAGGTTGTCCTCGTTCTTACTAGCTGAGTAGTATTCTATTGTGCAAATGAACCACATTTTCTGTATCCATTCTTCTGTCAGGGGACATCTGGGTTGTTTCCTGCTTCTGACCATCACAAAAAAGGCCACTATGAAAAAGAACAACAACAACAACAACAAAGCCCAGGACCAGATGGCCTTAGTGCAGAATTTTACCAGACCTTTAAAGAAGACCTAATACCAATATTCCTCAAACAATTCCATAAAATAGAATCAGAAGAAACACTACCTAATTCATTCTATGAAACCACAATTACTCTGATACCTAAACTGCACAAGGACACAACAAAAAAGAACTTCAGATCACTTTCACTTATGAATACCAATGCAAAAATACTCAATAAAATTCTTGCAAACTGAATCCAACAACACATCAAAACAATCATTCACCATGATCAAGTAGTCCTTATCCCCAGGGATGCAAGCTTGGTTCAATATATGAAAATCCATTAATGTAATCCACTATATAAACAAACTCAAAGAAACAAATCATGTGATCAGTGGAGCAGCTGGGACGGAAGTCTTCCTGCTGCCATTTGCACCAGGAGCAGGGAGACTCACAGCCTTCTGGCATAGCCAGCCAGGAGAGAATGATCTCCCAGCAGCCTTTCACTTCTGAGTGCAGAGGTGAGGTCTCCACCTTCTCTCTAGAGGGGATCCAGCTAGGAGCACACAGGGCCTAAGATCAGTGGAGCAGCTGGGAGGGAAATCTTCCCTCTGCCATTTGCACCAGGGAGCAGGGAGATTCCACAGCCTTCTGTGCATAGCCCTACAGGAGAGAGAGATCTCCCAGCAGTGCTTTGACTTGAGCTCAGAGGAGTAAGGATACAGACTTATAGGCCCACAGGAGGAAGAAACTCCAGACAGAGACAAGAATACCAACTAGCACTAGATGGTGAAAGGCAAGCACAAGAACCCTACCAACAGAAACCAAGGCCATATGGCAACATCAGAATCCAGTTCTTCCACCACAGCAAGTCCCAAATACCCTAACACACCGGAAAAGCAAGAGTTGGATTTAAAATCATATCTTATGATGCTGATAGAGGGCTTCAAGAAAGACTTAAATAACTCCCTTAAAGAAATACAGGAGAACATCCGTCAACAGGTAAAAGCCCTTAAAGAGGAAACACAAAAATCCCTCAAAGAAATACAGGAGGTCATGGGTCAACAGGCAGAATCCCTTAAAGAAGAAACACAAAATTCCCTTAAAGAACTACAGGAAAACACAATCAAGTGAAGGAACTGAACAAAACCATCCAGGATCTAAAAGTGGAAGTAGAAACAATAAAGAAATCACAAAGTGAGACATCTCTGGAGATAGAAAACCTTGGAAAGAATTCAGGAGTCATAGATGCAAGTATCAACAACAAAATACAAGAGATAGAAGAAAGAATCTCAGGTGCTGAAGATACCATAGAAAACATTGACTCAACAGTCAAAGAAAATGCAAAATGCATAAAGCTGATAATGCAAAACATCCAGGAACTCCAGGACACAATGAGAAGACCAAACCTAAGGATTATAGATATAGATGGGAGCAAGGATTTACATCTTAAAGGCCCAGTAAATATCTTCAAAAAAATTGTAGAAGAAAACTTCCATAACCTAGAGAAAGAGATGCTCATGAACATACAAGAAGCCTTCAAAACTCCAAACTGACTGGACCAGAACAGAAAGTCCTCCCAGCACATAATAATCAAAACACCAAATTCACTAAAAAAAGAAAGAATATTAAAAGCAGTAAGGGGAAAAGGGCAAGTAACTTATAAAGGCAAACCTATCAGAATCACACTAGACTTCTCACCAGAGACAATGAAAGCTAGAAGATCCTGGGCAGACTTCATACAGACTCTAATAGAACACAAATGCCAGTCCAGGCTACTATACCCAGCAAAACTCTCAATCACCATAGGTGGAGAAACCAAGATATTCCTCGATAAAACCAAATTTACACAATATTTGTCCACAAACCCAGCCTTATGAAGGATAATTGATGGAAAATGCCAAAACAAGGAGGGAAAATATACCCTAGAAAGAGCAAGAAAGTAATCTTTCAACAAACCCAAAAGAAGATATCCACACATACATAAAAATAACATCAAAAAGTAACAGGAAGTGACAATCACTAACAACAATGGACTGAACTCCCCCCAAAAAAGACATAGACTAATGAAACATTTCTCATGCAAACTTCAATTTTATCAGAAAATGTTTGTAATTCCTCTTTTAATTAATTTAGTAATGTTTTTATGTCTACCATTTTATCTGCATTCTTTTTCATGATAATCTTCAATTTTAGCACGTTTTTATATATATATTTCTTCAATTTTATCCAAAATAATTTCCATGTAAATCTTCAAGTTTATCAGAAAATGTTTATAATTCCATTTTCAATCAAATTATGAATACTTTTATACCTATCATTATTATATCTATATAAAATTTTCCACGATAATCTTCAATTCTAACATGTTTTTCTACATTTTTCTACAATTTTATCAGAAATGTTTTCCACGTAAATCTTCAATTCTATTATAAAATGTTTCTATCCCATATTTCAATTAATTTAGAAATGTTTTACATGTCTATCACTCCACTCTTTAATTTTCCATGAAAATTGTCAATTTTAATGTCTTTATCTGAAAAATTTCCATGTAAATCTTTAATTTTATCATAATTTTACTTCCCTTTACTTCTCTTTTCAATAAACAAAAATCAATTTAAAAAAAAGAAAGAAATGTTCAAAGTCCTTAATGATCAGGGAAATGCAAATCAAAATGACCCTGAGATTCCACCTTGCACCAATCAGAATGTCTAAGATCAAACATTCGGGTAACAGCACATGTTGGGGAAGATGTGGAGAAAGAGGAACACTCCTCCATTGCTGTTGGGATTGCAAACTGGTACGACAACTCTGGAAATCAATCTGGAGATTCCTCAGAAATTAGAAATAGATCTACCTGAAGATCCAGCTATACCATTCTTGGTCATATATCCAAAAGATGCCCCACCATGACACTGGGGCATGAGTTACACTATGTTCAAACAAACTTTTCACCTTTCACAATTGGTTTGATCAGAGCATTTGTTATACCAAAGATTTGACAAACACTTGCTATCCATCCATTTGGTAATTTTTTTCTACTCTAAATCAAGAAAACATAAATTTTATTTACTATAGGGGCATTTAGACTTTAGGGTTGAATCAACTAAGCATGAAAAATGTGAGAGCTACTGTAACCACTAGGACTAACACACTCTATCTACAATAAAGAATTTCTCCTTTGTAACTTTGTGTCCACATATTTATTCTAACCTGACACCTTACCTCTTTATCTCTGCTGTTCATGTTCATACACATTCCTCAGTTTTCTGTTGACACATACTGGAAAGAAATCATAAGGCATTGTTTGTTTGTTTTGTTTGTTTGTTTTTGTTTTTGGAGGTGCTTTCTCAAATTGTTTCTGGTGCCTTGTCATCTGGAGAAAATTAAGAGGACAATGGAGTAAGCTTTCTAGAGACAAATAAGCATAGAGCCTGACAGAGAGGATTGACTTGACATGTGCTGTGCCTCTTGAGATGCCAGAAACAGCAGAAAGATTACAGGGTCCAGGCACCAGGCACAGGAGAGAATAACATTTATTAACAAATTATATGTGGGAAAATTTTGGAGGATGAATGGCTGAGATGGCTTGAATATGCTTGACCCGGGGAGTGGCACTGTTAGGTGGTGTGTCCATGTTGGAGTAGGTGTGGCCTTCTTGGAAAAAAATGTGTCACTGTGGAGGTGAGCTTTGAGAGCCTCCCCTAGCTGCCTGAGAAATTCAATCTTCTCTTAGCTGCCACCAGAACAAGATATAGAACTCTGAGCTCCTTCAGCACCATGCTTGCCTGGATGCTGCCATGCTTCTGACTTGATAATAATGGACTGAATCCCAGAACCTGTAAGTGAGCCCAAATTAAATGTTCTTTATAAGACTTTCCCTGGCCATGGTGTCTCTTCACAGCAATGAAAACCCTAAGACAGTGACTAAATGAGGAAACTGTCCCTTTGAAGTTAATATTAATCCTCCTCCCTACTTTGAGATGAAAGTCTTGTTATTTTGTTAGGATTGTGAACTCAGCTCAGGTGATGCCCTGCCTCAGACTTCTGAGTAACTGGGATTACACATATATGTCACCATATCAGAATGTTCTACTTTAAAGCAATTTAAAGCTTTTGACACACTCATACATGTAAAAAGTGTATTACAATCCTGTTCCCTCCATTACCATCTCTTATTCACCAATTCTGCTGACTCCAATCAATTCTCCTCCATTTTATTGGTTATAGGAATTTACACCTATTCTGCATCTATGACTGCGTAGTCATGCTATGCCCAGAAGACAATATTTCACACTGCTCCACCCCTCCTTTGCCTCTTCCAATTTCTTTGTTTCCTGTTCTGCAGTGATTCCAGGGCCTTGTGGGAGGGGGAAGGAAGGTGACATCAGTGCCCCATTTTGGTCTGAGCACTCAACAGTTCCTTATTCTCAGCTTTTTGATCAGTTTGGCAGTGGTGCCAGAGCTAGTGTGTGTGTGTGTGTGTGTGTGTGTGTGTGTGTGTGTGTTGTGTCCCCACTATTAACCATCACCTACTGCAAAGAGCAGACTCTTTGACCAGGGCTGAGAACCACACTATCCTATGGGTAAAGACATAAATACTTAGAAGGCACATGGACTGCATGTCCTCCTAGGTTCCTATCTGGGCACCGTGACCTCCACACTGCTGGACTTTGGACCAGGCTTGCACATATTCCATCCCAACCTTCATGTGACGACTACACTGATGCACATATCTTCCTGGCAGGTCTATAGTGTTCAGTTACAGTTTACAGTAGATTGAATTTTTCTTCCCCAGAATTTTTTTCCTCTCCTTTTAGGCACTATCTATGCTAGCCACAAGGAGGAAAGCTTCAAGTTCAGTCCCATCTGGATCTCCCCATGTTCTACATCCAAACTTCATGCTGTCTTCAGCAAGAAGTCCTTACTATTTAGTTTTAGTTGGTAATCAGGAGCAAAGACAACAGTGTGTATTGTTTGGGATGCCTAAGCATGCCTAGATTTATTTTATCTTGTAACATACTAAACACGGTGTGCTATTGAGTCGAATTTACAACCAATTTTCCAAATAGCAGTGAATTTCTCTGATTTGATTCATTTTATTTTTAACAGAAAAACATAAAATGTTATTATGTCAGAATACAGTTCCAGGAACTGTTTTATATGTAAATAGTCTAGCATTAGTTTAATAAAAATACATGGAACATACCTTTTACAATTACTTTTGATTCTATAATTCTATTTGCAAGTTTCTATGAGCTTCTATGTTGACTGCCCCTTCAAAGTACACTGTGTGTGCAATATCTGAAAAACAACTTTGTTCTAGTTGGCAAGCCTACATTGTTCTTAACTTACAAAATAGAGAAGACTATATTTGTTTTTCCTAATGCACAAGAATAGACTCAAATAAATGAACCAGTTTTGAATAGAAGTAAATCTGTATAAATAATGCCTGATATTAAATACAAAGACTTCAGATTTTGAAATTTATTGACCTTTTATTCTTTGATATTCTCAAGCTCAGAGTACTTTTTATGATTGAAGATGCTTTCAAATTGGAAGGAGGGAAATGGAGAATGAGAAAAAAGAAAAGAACTGTCCTGGGGCCAGTTTGTATGCTCTAGCAGTGCCCCCCAGCCACCAAGACACGTTGACTGCCAGGAAGTCTGTCATTACCTGGCTCACAGGTGAGACACCCAGACCCCCAGCTCTAATGCCTGACCTAACTAGGACCTCCATGGAACCCAGCAGGTACAGGACCTATCTGCCCTGTCAGAGACACATCTTCCTTCTAGGCCTGCAACTCTGCCCCAGGACAGATGCAGTGTTCCAGACCCCCTCCCAAACCCAGACACAGTTTGACTCCCAGGAAGTCTGTCACAAACATTCTCACAGGCTCACAGATTGGGCACTCCAGAACCCCTCCCACACCCAGTGACAGCTGACTTGAGGAGGTCCATTAGGACCAGGCTCACAGGAGGGACAAGCTTCAGTTCGAGATAGCAAAGCCATTTAACACCAGAGATAACGAGATGAAGAGAGGCATGAGCAAAAACATAATCAAGAGAAACCAATACCACTTAGCAATATCAGAATCTAGTTCTCCCACCAAACCCTGGATACCTTAACACACCTGAAAAAAGCAAGATTCTGACATAAAATCCCATCTCATGAAGACGATAGAGGACCTTAATGAAGTCATAAGTAACTCCCTTAAAGAAATACAGGAGAAAACAGGTAAATAGACAGAAGCCATTAAAGAGGAAACAAATAGACCCCTTAAAGAAATACAGAAAAACACAATCAAATAGATGAAGGAATTGAACTGTCCAGGATCTAAACGTGGAAATAGAAATAGTAAAGAAATCACAAAGAGAGATAATGGAAAACCTAGGAAAGAGATTGGGAGTCATAGATGTGAAAGCATCACCAGCAGAATACAAGGGATAGAAGAGAGAATCACAGGCATAGAAAATACCATAGAAGATATACAAAGTGAATACAAAGTGAAATACAAAGAAAATACAAAGTGAAAAAGCTCCTAACCCAAAACATCCAGGAAATTCAGGACCAAACAAAACAAAACAAAAATCTAAGAATTATAGGAATAGAAGAGAGTGACTTCCCAATGCAAGGGCCAGAAAACATCTTCAACAAAATTATAGAAGAAAAATTCCAAAACTTAAAGAAAGAGATGGCCACGAGTGTACAAGACAACTAGGGAACACCAAATAAATTGGACCAGAAAAGATATTTCTCCATTCACATAATAATCAAAATACTAAATATACATAACAAAGAAAGAATATTAAAAGTTATAAGGGAAAAAGGCCAAGTAACATATAAAGGCACACCTGTCAGAAATACACCAGTCTTCTCAACAGAGACTCTAAAAGCCAAAAGATTATGGACAGAAGTCATGCAAACAGTAAGAGAACACAAATGCCAGCCAAGGCTACTATACCCAGCAAAACTCTCAATTACCATAGATGGAGGAATCAAGATATTTCATGAAAAAAAAAACAAATTCAAACAATATCCATAAACTAATACAGTCATACAGAGGATAATAGAAGGAAAACTCCAACATAATGAAGGAAACTACACCCAAGGAAATACAAGAAATTAATCTTCCCACAACAAACACAAAAGAAGAGAACCACATGAACAACAAAAATAACAGGAACCAACAATCATTGGTCTTTAATATCTCTCAACATCAATGAACTCAATTCCCCAATAAACAGACATAGGTTAACAGACTGGATACATAAACAAGGTACCACATTTTGCTGCATAGAAGAAACACACCCTAGTGATAAAGACAGACACTACCTCAGAGGAAAAGTCTGGAAAAAACATTTCCAAGCAAATGGTCCCAAGAAACAAGGTGGAGTAGCCATTCTAATATCCAATAAAAATGTACTTTAAGTCAAAATTAATCAAAATGGGGCAATTCATACTCATCAAAGGAAAAATCCACCAAGATGATCTCTCAATTTTGAACATCTATACCCCAAATGCAAGGACACCCACATTTGTAAAAAAAAAAATTGCTAGAGCTCAAAACACACATTGAACCTCACACAATAATAGTGGGAAACTTCAATACTCCACACTCATCAAGGGACAGATCATGGAAACAGAAACTAAACAGAGACACAGTAAAACTAACAGAAGTTGGGCTGGAGAGATGGCTCAGTGGTTAAGAGCACTTACTGCTCTTCCAGAGGTCCTAAGTTCAATTCCCAGCAACCACATGGTGGCTCATAACTATCTCTAGTGGGATCTGGTCCCCTCTGCTGTCTGTCTGAAGACAGCTACAGTGTACTCAGATAAAATAAATAAATCAATCTTTACCAAAAAAAAAAAAAAAACTAACAGAAATTATGAACAAAATGGATTTAACAGATATCTCTAGAACATTTCATCCTAAAGCAAAAGAATTTTGTTCTTCTCAGCACCTCATGGTACCTTATCCAAAACTGAAAATATAATTGGACACAAAACAAGCCTTAACCAATACTAAAAGACTGAAATAACCCCATGTGTCCTATCAGATCACCACAGACTAAGGCTGCTCTTCAATAACAACAAAAACAACAGAAATCTCGCATACATGTGGAAGCTGAACAACTCTTTACTTAATGATAATTTGTTCAGGGAGGAAATAAAGAAAGAAATTAAAAACTTTTTAGAATTTAATGAAAAGGAAGACAAAACATATCCAAACTTATGGGCCACAATAAACTCAGTGCTATCAGGAAAACTCATAGCTCTGAGTGTCTCCATAAAGAAAGGAGAGAGCATACACTAGCAGCTTAACAGCATAAAACAAAAAGCTCTAGAACAAAAAGAAGCAAATACATGTAAGAGAAGTAGACAGCAGAAAATAATCACATGGAAGGCCAAAATTAACCAGTAGTAGAGACAGAGAGAACTATACAAAGAAATAACAAAGTCAGGATCTTGTTCTTTGAAAAAATCAACAAGATATATTAAACCCTTAGCCTAACTAAATAGAGAACACAGAAACAGTATCAAAATTAACAAAATTAGAAATGAAAAGAAAGACATAAAAACAGAAACTGAGGAAATTAAAAAATATCATCAGATCCTCCTACAAAAGCCTATACTCAACAAAACTGGAAAATCTAGATGGAATTGATAATTTCATAGGCAGATGCCAGGTACCGAGGTTAAATCAGGACCAGATAAACTATCTAAACGGTATCATGATCCCTAAGGAAATAGAGTCAGTTATTAAAAATCTCCAAACGAAAGAAACCCCTGGGCAGATGGCTTCTGTTCAGATTTCTATAAGACCTTAAAAGAAGACCTAATACAAATACTTCTCAAACTACTCCACAAAATAGAAACAAAAGAAACACTACCTAATTAGTTATATGACGCCATAGTTATTATGATACCTAAACCAAAAAAAGACCTGACAAAGAGAACTTCAGACCAATTTCCCTTATGAATATTGATGCAAAAATACTCAATAAAATTTTCTCAAACCAAATCCAAGAACATATCAAAACAATCTGGATCTGGGAAGGAAGGATTCAAGATATTATTATTTGAGAATATGATAGCATACATAATTGACCCTAAGAAATTATACCAGAGAACTCATACACATAATAAACAACTTCAGCAAAGTGGCTGGATATGAAAGTAACTCAAATCAGTAGCCTTCTTCCACACAAAGGATAAAGGGACTGAGAAAGAAATTAGGGAAACAATATCACAAATAATATAAAATATCTTGGTGTAACTGTAACCAGGCAAATGAAAGATCTGTATGATAAAAACTTCAAGTTTCTGAAGAAAGAAATTACGTAGACCTCAGAAGATAGAAAGATCTCCCATGTTCATGGATTGATAGGATTACAACATAGTAAATATGGCCATCTTACCAAAAGCAATCTACAGATTCAGTGCAATCCTCATCACAATTCCAACTCAATTCTTCACAGAGATAGAAAGAGCAATTCTTAACTTCATTTGGAATAAGAAAAAAAAACCCTAACAGTGAAAACAATTTTTAACAATAAAAGAACCTCTGGGGGGAATCATCATCCCTGACCTCAAGCTATGCTACAGAGCAATAGTGATGAAAACCATATGGTATTAGTACAAAGTAAGGCAGGTAGATCGAAAGAATAGAATTGAAGACTTAGAAATAAATCCACACCCCTCTGGTTACTTGATTTTTGACAAAGAAGACAAAGCTATATGATGGAAAAAAGAGCATTTTCAACAAATGGTGCTTGTCTAACTGGAGGTCTGCGTGTAGAAGAATGCAATTTAATCCATTTTATCTCCCTTACAAACTCAAGTCCAAGTGGACCAAGGACTTCCACATAAAACCAGATATGCTGAATCTAATAGAAGGGAAAAATGGGGAAAAGCCTCAGACACATCAGCACAGGGGAAAATTTCCTGAACAGAACACCAATGTCTCAGGTTCTAAGATTCAATTGAAAATTTAATTTTTCTTAGAAAATTGGAAATAGTGCTACTCAAGGATTCAGTTCTTCCACTACTGGGCATATACCCACATGATGCTCCAACATGTAATAAGGACAGACTCCACTATGTTCATATAGTATTATTTATAATAGCCAGAAGATGGAAGCAACGCAGATGTCCCTCAACAGAAGAATAGATACAAAGAATGCACATTTATACAATGGAGTACTACTTAGCTATTCAAAATAATGACTTCATGAATTTTGCAGGCAAAAGGATGGAACTTGAAAATATCATCCTAAATGAGGTAACCCAGATCCAAAAGGACATACATGGTATGTACTCACTGATAAGTGGATATTAGCTCAAAAGTTCAGAACTCCCACAATACAACTCACAGGTCATATGAAGCTTAACAAGAAAGAAGGTCAAAGTATGAGTGCTTCAATCCTGCTTAATTAATCATGGGAAGGAGAGGGAGGGAGGGAGGGACATAGGTGGGGGATAGGAGGGCAAAGGAAATTGTGGGGGCAGGATCCGGCATGGGAAAAGACAGGAGAGGAATCCAGAGGGCCAGGAGAATGAATAGAAATATGGAGCAGGGGAAGGGGGCACAGGGGAAAACACTAGAAAGTCCCAGCGAGCAGGGATGTGAAAGGCTCTCAGGACCCAATGGGGATGACATTAGCCAAAATACCTAACAGTAGGGAGATAGAACCTGAAGAGACTACATCCAGTAGACAGACATGGTCCCTAGTTGAGGAATGGGGCCATACACCTATCTCAAAAATCTTTAACCCAGAAATTGATCCTGTCTAAAGGAAATGCATAGACAAAAATTGGAGAAGAGACTGAATGAAAGGCCATCCAAAGACTGACCCACCTTGGAATCCATCCCATCAAGAGATTCTGTTTAGAGGAGACAGAACATGAAGAATGAAAAATGCCACAGCTGGAAGCTTCCCTGAGATTAATATAAGGGTATAGTATTTATGTTGGGAAAATGTGGGGGAGAATTCGTGTCTCTTTATTATTTCTTGTATGAGTGTTGAATGAATTTTGCCTGAATGCTAGAAACTTATTTTATGTATATGGCTGTGTCCATAGAACTTGTAGTATGCATTCAGTGGGAAGAGCTTGGACCTAGTTCCAGAGGTCATTCTTGTTGAAGAGGTTGAAGAGTAGAAAGGAAGAGTTACTGAAAGAGATAGAAGAATTGAGATTACAAGAAAAGGAAAAGTCTCCATCCTCAATACTGGAGAGACAGGCAAACAGAGAGACCAGCAGCCAGGTCCGTTTGTGAACACAGACGCTATCATAATTGCTCTGGGCAGGAACACCAAACTATAATTTTGCCGTGCTCTGAAGGCTTAGTGAGGGATAGTTGCAGAGTTTAGTTTTCTAGGGTCTGGTTTTAGGAAGATACTCATATTATTATAGACCTTACAAAAAAAAGAATTTTATTTTCTAGCCCTACAAGATTAATACATTGAAGGCAAATTCACTCCTGCTTAAGATAGGAAAAAGCAATCTTTCTGCAATATGCCCAGGAAAACTTGTTTTAAGTTACTAGGTATCCCCTCAAAGCAAACTATCAGAATTCTATCTGATTGGGGGAGGGGAACTTGATAACCCCACACACTGCTAACCTTTATGTCTTACATAAGGGGAAAAATATCTTGAAATTTATGGTTTAGAGACAGTCTAGTGAGCACCATTTAGAGTTCACTGTAAGATTATGTGATTCTTCTATACAACATCTTATCATTATATTGATAGGACTCTACTATATTACATTAGATAATAGCTCAAATAGCTGCAAACCTGAAACTACTTTAAAAAACAGTTCTTGGGAAATGAGAACACCGAAAACAGATGAATCTGCCCCCCTCTCCCTACCTTCCAGAGCTATGCCAAACAATTACAAAGCACAGCTCATTTCCAGCTAAAATCACATAAAACATCCCCTTGGATGCCCTTATAATTCCTATTACCAGGTATGTAACCAGCTTTGAACACAGTTCAAAAACACAGCTTAGAAGGCAAGCAATACACACTCCAAAAGATAAAGTACTGATCAGGACCTAGACTCATAAAAAGATGTTGAGAGTATTAAAAAAAAACAAATCATTATTATTATCATGGTAAAGGAAAAGCAAAAAGATAGGTAACACTGCACAAATGCAAAACTGTTGAAAACAACCTATGACCAAAGAAAAGTCTCTAATAAACAGATAGGGAAATGAACTCAGGACATAGACAAAGAGTTACAACACCAATTCAAGACTTTTACCAAAATAGATTAAAGAATTTGTGCCTTGAGAAAAGACATTTAAGGAAGAGAAAATGAAAAAAATAATTAAGATACTAAGAAAAGAGCCAAAGAGTACACATGGGGGGACCCATGGTTCCAGCTGCATATGTAGCAGAGGATGGCCTTGTTGGACATCAATGGGAGGAGAGGCCCTTGGTACTGGGAAATCTCGATGCCCCAATGTAGGGGAATGCCAGGGCAGGAAGTGGGGAGTGGGTGGGTAGGGAAGCACTCTCATTGAAACAGGGGGAGGGAGGATGGGATAGGGGGTTTCCAGGGGAGAAATTAGGAAAGGGGATAACATTTGAAATGCAAATAAATAAAATATCCAATGGGAAAAAAGAACTAAAGAGAAATTCTGGAAATGAAAGAAACAGTCCATTACAGCAGCACAATAGAGAGTAGCAGCATCAAAGAGACCAAGCCGAAGAAGACATGTTAGAAACTGGATAAAGTTGAGACAATCGCACATATAGTCATATACACAGGAAAAAGTTAAGGGAAACTACCAAGAAGTCAAGGATATATGCAAAAGACAAAACTTAATGCATGGGCTAGAAGAAGGAGCTATGACAATGAAATTATACTCAGGAATTTCCCAAACCTTGAGAAAGACACCTCCATATATAGGAACCATTCAGAACTACAAATGAGTAAACCAGAGAAAAATCTGTTAATGACCCATCAGACAAGATATCAAAATAAAAAGAAAAGACCAATTCTACAAGCTGTAAGGGAAAACTTACATACATATATACATACATACATACATACATACATACCATAGAAATCCATACACAGAAGTAGAACCATTAAATAATTAAATGCGTAGTCATCAGTCCCAATGAACAGAAAAGTATGGAATGATTTCTTTCAATCTCTGGAAGTAAATATACTGCTAACCAAAATTCCTATTCTCAAAAAAATCTATATATCAAAAATATATGAGAAACTAAGAGTATTCCAAGACAAATGCAGTTAAGGCAATTGCTGACAACCAGGAGAGAACCATGGAAGATTCTGAATGTAATACTGTACACAGAAGAAGAGGAAAAGAGGAAGATGGGGAAAGAGGAAGAGAAGCAGAGAAAGAAGGAGCATCAGGATGAGGTAGAGGACGAGTAAAGTTTTCTCTATGAGAACACATGAAAAATGCATTTCATGAAAGGAACAGAGAGACAGTGCAATACAGGGATAGAATCGATCATTACTACTTGGAGAGGAAGAAATGAGGAACCAACACAGTAATCAGGTATGGCAAACTCCTTTCAAGAACAGCTTTATATACTGATGACCTTAACTCACTAATTTAAAACAGATACTAACAAACTGGGCTATGAAATAAGAGTCGAATACCTGTTATTACCAAGAAACTCACATAACTAGGAGCAACAACAACAACAACAACAACAAAACCCTGAGAGTCAAAAGGGAGAAATCACTCTACAGAGCAAACGTGAACTCTATCAGGCTATTGTGGTGATTGTTATAGGCCCTCAAGTAAGCAGAAAGTTTTACATCTCCCAGCATCTCCAGATTTTGTTGTAGACTTCAGGCAGGGCATAGAACAGTCCTGAACTAGGGAAAGGCCTGGTGGCATCTGGGAAGTTCCACATTTTACAGCAGCTTCAGAAGAACCTACAGACCCCAGGATGGGAGCAGTTCTAATTCTAGGTTAGACCACAGAGGCATAGGAAGCAGTTTGTCTTCCTGAAGCTCCAGGGGTAGCTGAGGAAATAGGATGGAGACCAGGTTTGACTCTGGGTAAGACCTAATGATATGTGGAGAATACCACAACTCACTGGGAAAGATACAGACCGGAGGAGGCTCTAGGTGACAAAAAGCAACACTTGACCCTAAGAGAAAGACTCCAGATAGAGGCCATGATCCTAAGTACCAGTCCTACAGAGGGTAAATCCACACCAGCACTACTGAACTCTGAAAACATTGCTGCAAGAAAAAATGACTAGAATTTGAAATATAAAAATTACAAATGAGAAAGGAGAACTTGACCAATGGACTAACTCCAGATTTGCAGTACCAGCACAGAAACAGAAGCAACATAAAAAAAAAAAAAAAGAGATAATACATCTCCTACACAAATCACTATCCCTATGATAATGGCACCTAATAAAAATGACTTGGAAGAAATGCCAGGAAATGAAATGAAAGGAATGATTGGAAGTATGTTTAAAACAGTCTGGAGAGGACAGGAGTATACTCCAAAACAGAGATGTAGGAAGTGAGAAAGTCAGTGGGAAAGCAGGTGGGAAAAAGTGGGGAACACAGACAGGAAAGAAATGGAAAAGAGATAGAATTTGGTGTACTGAGTTTTTCATTTCCATAAAACTCAACAAACCAAAACCCTCAATGGGAAGCCTCAGAATTATAACAGATAATGTCAAAAATGGAAAAAAAATCAAGGAGAAGGCAAGACAGAGGAACAGGGTCACTCAGTCAAGATAAACGATACATTTCAAGAGAAACATGAACAGAAAATGAAAGAATGTTGGTATACTAGGAAAACACCCAAACTTTTGGGTCATGCATTGAAGAAAGAAAAAAAAAACATTGTAGTGAAAGAGTAGATACTATTTTAAAATGAGAACATAGAAGAAAAGTTCTAAAACCTAGAGAAAGATGCTCATAGAACTTCACATAGACAGGATTAGAAAAGAATCTCACCATGATGTATTATAGTCAGCACAGAAAAACACAGTAAAGAGTATTAAAAGCTTCAAGGGAGAAAGGGCAAATTACTTATAAGGAACCTAATTTGTAAGCGGGCTGTGCCTGCAACTCTGTTAGTCTCTCCCCAGGAAGCCATCAGGAAGCAGATGTGCTAACTACAGATCTTCACCCATCTCCTTTCCTCCAAATCCAGCCCCACATTCTCATCGCCAGCTCCACAGCAGACCACTTGCATCAGCCTCCCCTCTCAGCTGCTCCCATGTCTAAGGGATCACACACATTTTCTCTTTTAACCTTGTTCCCCACTCATCCCATTTTTCCAGCACTCAACTCCAGCAGCCATTCCCTGAGAACCCCCCAAGGCAAGACAATCAGAGGAACATGTAGGGCAGCGAAGCAGCCAGGTTAGCTCATCTTGAGTACAACTCCTCTCCTCCAAATCCAACGCCCCGCACCCTGGCACCCCATCCCCAGCTCTGTAGAAGACTACCTGCTGTGACCTCTCCTTACTCTCTGCCCCCATTCCCAGTGAACTAAGCAGATGCTGATGAATTACCCTGCTTTCCTCCCTCCTCTGGACCCACTCAGAACCCTGCTTCTAGGCCATCTCCATTCTTAAGTGTCAGCTCCCAATACCTAGAAACATATTGTAGCAGGAACTGCCAGTGACCACATATAGCAGACTCATTCCCTACCAGGCAGCACACAGCCACCGCATTCTCATAAGAACCAAATAGGGTAACAGAAATCAATGAACAAAGCACCCACCCAACAGAGACAAGACCAGCCATCAGCACAAAGAATACAATTATTCCAAGCCTAGATGCCTAGATGCTTGTGTAAAGTCACAATCAATAACAGTCAGGACTATATGTCTCCACCAGAGTCCAACAACTCTACTACAGTAGCCCCTGAAAATGCAAAATAGTTCAAACAAGAGGCAAAGACCTTAAAGTAGCCTTTATGAATATGATGGAGATTCTTAAGAAGGAAATGAATAAATTCAGTAAAGAAGTCTATGAAAACACAAACAAACAGTAAAAGAAAATAAAACAGTTCAAGACCTGAAAGTGAAATGGAATCAGTTAAGAAAACCCAAACTGTCTTGGCTCCCTGACACTGGACAGATCTAACAGGCAGTGCCAGGTACACAGACATATCCCGAGTCTAACATCGCTTGGGTCTTAGCTGGCAGGCTTCTGCCTGCACCCAGGGCCTGAGCAGCTCTGTGGGCCGTCTGTGTGCCAGCCCTGTCGAGGGACGTCTGCCCTGCAGAGTGATCAGCACTTGGAAAAGGTCCCCACAGCATCTTCATTCCCTGATGGAGCAGACAGGCAGCACCAGGTTCACAGAGACAACTGAGTATAACATTGCTTGGGGCAAGACACACCAGGGCTACAATGGCACCCAAGAGGAGGGCAGCACATCAGCAATCTGTGCCAGGGTAAACCCAGTCATCCAGTGGTGTGGAAATAGCCTTACAGGCTCACAGGAGGTTCAAGCACCAGCCAGTGACAACAAGACCAACTAACACCAGAGATAACCAGATGGCAAAAGGCAAACGTAAGAACATTACTAACAGAAATCAAGGCAATATGGCAGCATCTGAACCCAATTCTCCAACAACAGCAAGTCCTGGATACCCCAACACACCAGAAAAACAAGATTTGGATTTAAAAATCACTGGTCATGATGCTGTTAGAGGAACACAAGAAGGACGTAAACAAATCTCTTAAAGAAATAGAGGAGAAAATGGATCAAAAAGTAGAAGCCATTACAAGGGTAACACAAAAATTATTTAAAGAAATTCAGGAGAATATGGGTCAACAGATTGAAGTCACTGAAAAGGAAATGCAAAAAGCACTTAAAGAAATACAGGAGAACTTGGGTCAACAGGCAGAAGTTATGAAAGAGGAAAAGTTCCCTTGCCACATAATAATCAAAACACTAAATGCACAGAACAAAGTAAGAACATTAAAAATTTCAAGGGGGAAAAGATCAAGTAACATATAAAGGAAGACCTATTAGAATAACACCCGACTTTTCTTTTTATATATATTCAATTTATTATTAATTTTTATTCAAATTGTCCTGCTTTCCTCTACCATTAGATGATAATATGTTCATATCTGATAATTCAATGGGAACTCTAAAAGCTAGAAGGGCCTGAATGGAAGTTCTGCAAACTCTAAGAGACCACAGATGCCAGCTCAGGCTATTATACCCAGCACAACTTTGCAATCATTTTAGGTTGAGAAAGGAAGGCATTCTGAATAAAGCGAAATGTATGGAGGATAGGTAGCATGCCCCTTGCTGCAATCAAGGCTAAAACCTAGTTCTGATTTGAAAGGGATGATCAATCAGGGAGGGAGAGGAAAGAGGGGAACAAGAGAAAATACAGGGAAAGACCCCCAAAATTGAGGACCATTTGAATAGTAGCATTAAACCTAATATATTAGAAGCTTCCTACTTTATGTACATATATGAAGGTGCTCTAAATGAAATTGGCAAATAACAGGAAGACAAAGTCACAACTGGACATGTCTTGTCATGAAATGAAGTGCATAGAACTGAGAATGGGTTCCATCTAATTAAGTTGTGGGCCAGCGGGGACTCATGGGAATCTCCAAACAACACAACCTGTTGCTAAGTCTGCAGGTTTCTCTCTGCAGACTGACACAAGGCCTCATTGCTGAAGACAACACCTACATAATCTAATGAGCATGAGAAGCTGAGCTAGTGCTGACATAGAGCCTTCTCCCCTATGGACTAGTATTCTTGGTACTGGAAGGTGCTCTTCACGTGATTCAGCTACAAACCTTTTCCTCTACATTGGTACCCTGCCTGCAAGAAATGCTAATGCAATGGTACTTGTGGAAGAAACTGACCAACATCTGATTTGATTTAAGGCCACGTCCTCCAGGCCATACCCCTGGAGCTCCTGGGGACTGCACCATCAACCAAAGATACACATGGAGCGACCCTCGGTGCCGGCCACATATGTGGCAGAGGGATGGCCTTGTTGAAAATCAGTGGGATGAGAGGCCCTTGGGCCTGAGGTTGTTCAATGCCCCAGTGTAGCCAAAGCATCTTAAGAATTCCAAAAACAGCTCTCAGACTTCAGAAAGTATGTGTAACATATGTGTGCATATTCTTGTGTATGCATGTATGAGTACATGTACATTTGTGTTTATACACATGTATAATTTATATATACAATATATATAATTTATATATAATTTGTATATACATGTGCAAGTGCTTATATGTATGTATGCTGTAACATACATGTATATGCATATATATAAGTGTACAATGTGTATGCTTGCATGTGCATGTGTGCACATGTGTATATATGTCTATATGTGTGTGGATATGCATATCAGTGTGTGTTTACAGTGAAATATTTCAATTTTAAAATGTCTGAAGATTCATTTGCTATATGTATAGAAAAGCATCAATATTAATAATTTTAAAATCTTTGTCCTCACACAATTCAAACTCAGAATCTGAATCACATATGAGTTTTGAACCAATCACATGCCTTTTATTCTAGCACTGAGGAAGCAGAGGAAGATAGATCTCTGTGAGTTCAATCCCAACTTTGTCTACAGAGTAAGTTCCAGAACAGCCAAGGCTACATGGAGAGCTGTCTTGAATCTCCTCCCAACAAAAAAGTTTTGTAAATGAAATGCTTAATCCTTGATCTATGGTAGTCAAACTTCTGTAGGGGAAAGCAATTTTCAGTATATGACAAGCCTTCTAGAAGGTTCTGATGTACACTGAAGTTAGGAACCCCTAGTCTAAGACAGTTAAGGGAAGCAGCCTGAGCTGAACATTGTTTTGATACAATGTGTATTCTTTTTGTCCAGAGTTCTTTGTTTTTGCTATATATACATGGAATAAAAGTAAAACTGTGTTATGCCTCTTTGTACTTGCTCCATTTTTCAGAATAGGAGCTTGTGGGTTTGAGGGCTGCCCATTTAATGTTGGTCATTGTTATTGTTACACAGGATGTCATTGTGCTAATACACCTCAAAGTCTGTCATTCTCATATTGACCAATACTTGAGTTGTGTGAAATGCAAACAGAAGAGAAAGTTGTCATTGCCTTTCTTGTTTTGTACTATTGGATAATTTGTCTTAACTGAGGGGAATAGTCACACATCTAAGTAACTGCTGGTCTTATGGTCTCTTTTCATTCAAATGTAAGAATTCCATGCTTTCAGGCCAGGCAATGTTTGCATTATAATTTTTCATTTGGAAAAATTCCATATGTGTCTATGTATCTATCCGCTAGTATTTTTTAGGTTTTATACTAACCCACTATTCAACACTTCAATTTGTTGCCACAGCCCAGGAGTCATCTACATTTTGCTTGTGTATTTCTTGTGATTGTATGGATTCCATCCCTTAGGTCCTTTCTGTAGCTGTCTCTCTGTACATGTGCATGTGGTGTGTATATGTGGTATATGTGTGTATGTGATGCATATGTGTGTATGTGGCACATGTATGTTTACATGTGGCATGTGTATATATGGTATGTGTGTATGTAGGTATGTGGTGTGTATGTGTTTGTGTGTCTGTGTATATATGGTGTGTTGGTGTATATGTGTCTGTGCATATAAACGTTTATATGGTTTGTGTGCATGTGGTATATGCAAATATATGTGTATGTGGTATGCATGTAATGTGCATGTGTTATGTGTTTGTATATGTGGTGTGTATGTTTGTGTATCTGTATGTGTGTGTAACTGTGTGTATGTGGAATGTGTATCTGTGTGTATGTGGTCTGTGTATATGTATGTGTGTATGTGGTATGTGTATGAACATGTGTGTGATGTGTGTGCTGTGTATGTGTTGGGGGGAATTCAGAACCTTTCACTCATCTTTATGCATACTATGTGTTTAGTTTTGATTATTTCTGAAAGTAGGAGAGATGATAAAGGTCTAGAAAGAAAGGATTTTAACTAAAGGAGTAAGCACATTGGTTTTATTATTTTTTTAATGGATTACTTTTTGGTACATTGACTATATTGATCAACACTTGGTTGAAATGTTCTGGCATTTTGGGTCCATTACTGTTACCAGACTATGGAAAGATGTTTCCTCAAACACGTAAAACTCAATTTTAAAGATGAGAAAAAATTGAAATTTATGGAGGAAAATTACCATGTCCATTGCTGCCGTCAAGGCTAAAACCAAGTTCTGATTCTCTTTAAAAAACATACTTAAAAAAAAAACTTGCCCCAGGCAATACTGCAATTCTTACGATATTTTGCAGTGTGGAGGTGCATGGCCAGCAGGCACCCATTACAGAGTCCCCTCCCATTTCAACCAGTGTTGACACCGAGTGAGGGGACGTAGACAACAGGGGCCATGACTCACTCTGAGCCCAAAAGTACAGTCCAGGATTTAAGGACTAAAGGAGTGGAGCAGGTCATTGATCCTGCAGCCTGGATGCTATGGGCACAACATAGCCCTGTACACCCCATCAGGACCAGTGGTAGACATAGTTCCTATGGCCTTTGTTGTGGGGTCTTCTGCTATCTATAGTGGTAAAGTTCGTACCAACTCCTCTAGCTTCTCTGATGGCTGAAAGTGAAGTTTTGACATAGTTGGTCTGGAAAAAGCCTAGCTGTGCTCAGTTGTAACTCTCACTGTGAGGGTGGACAGCCTATTTATTGTCTATGGTGCTGGGCATCTGGGGTACAGGATTAGCCACCTTCCTGCTCTGGGGAGGTACCCAATGCAGGTGTCCAGCCTTTCTCTGAGTTATCACTGACTTCTTTGCCTTTGGGGTCTCCTCCAGTATGACAATCTGATTGGGCTTTGTGGTCAGCTTCGGTAGATCAAGAACATTCTTGTCCTCTCCTCCAGCACCTTCATCTCCAGAATGAATCCTTTGTGCTCTTCTCCAAGACCTCTATTGGGTTGTTCAGCTTCTCCTGCTCTTACTTTTTTTCTGCACACACATCTTCTCCTCCAGAAGCTTCTCTTTCTTGAAGTTCTCCGTGCATGACCTCATGCTCCTTGGGTTTCCTAGATCTGTGCCAAAGTGACCTCCACAGGAAGCACTTGTATTTCCAGAAGAAGTGAGGATGGGCAGACAGATTGACCAGTTCTGAGACCTTCCTTTGTGCTCACTAAGCTTCTTCCCCCATGGGTGTGTTCTCCTAGTGCTTTACACCTCATGGCGGAAGGAAGTCACTAGCTTCAATGTGTCTTGATGGTCTCTGGGTAGCTAGACTTTGAAGATCTGTGACAGATGGAAATTGGCTGGGTGGTATTTGTTTAAAACTTTCCACTCTGGCATGCTAACTTCCTATTTGTAGCACAATCAACCTGGCTCTGTCCTTCCAGCTTATTTATTTGTTTGTTTGTTTTCCTTAAATTATACCCGGTAGTGGGAACTTGCCAACTACCCAGGGCTAGTAGTCTTACTAAAAACCCCTACAGCTCCCACTTTACCATCACCCTCCATTATTCCAAGCGATATTTTAGATGTTTCCCCTTATACCCACAGATAAGTATAGTCCCAATCCAAGAAACTTCACTTTGCAACATATGGAGACTATTGCAGAAAAGTTGCAACCAATCAAAATGCAGAGACGTGGAGTCCAGTCCCAGCTGATACATCTACAAAATCCTCACAAACCTAAGACTCAGGGATCATGGAGGAAGAGGGGAAGAACAATTAAGAGCCAGAAGATTAAGGGGTTTGTTGAGACATTGTATTTTCTAAGACTGTCAGAAGCTGCAACTGTAACGTCTTACCAGCATGACTGCCCAGATGTGCACAGAATGATGGAAACAAAAGTAGACAGGCTAAAGTGAATTGGCAAAGCCTGGGAGGCCTTGATCCTACATAAAGAACCACAGGCAACAGGGGATGCTGGCAGCAGGAGACAGAGAATCGCACACAGACTGGTATTACTCAATACTGAAGATTAGTAGTGAGAACATACAATAAGTAACAGCATACAGACTGAGCAGGTTATATTTATGTATCCAGGACTCTATATATAATCCTATATATAAAGACATATGGGAAAACAGGCTGGGGAGGGAGGGCCAGCTTCAATATTTTATTCTCACCCAGAGTCTTCTTCGTATACAGCATAGTTTAGGCAACTCCCTGTTCATCTGTTTGTGGGAAAGTTGATGTAGAAATATAAAATCTTCTCTGAGAAGGACAGGGGATGTATGTGTTCTCTTTTGAGATGTTCTGTGCTTTTTTTTTTTCAAATTCTGGCTGAAACTAAAAAGCATTTTTTATGGAGGTCAAAGCAAATATCCTTTTGCAATACCAAAGAAGAAACTAAATTAAGTGGTTTGTTAAAATGGCTTTTGACAATTTAGCCCTAAAGTGACTTCAAATAGGGAAAAGTCAAATGAAAAGTCCAACCATTGGCCTGGAGCCTTTCATTTCTTTAAATTGTTCCTTTAGCATCTTTTTCTTCTCTTCTTATTTTTGGTTGGTCCTTTTTCATCTACTTTGTTTTAAATGCCGAGGCTTAGTCCCGACTGTTCTGCTCACATGCAGCCCTTGTCTTAATTGTTTTTGTGGAAAGTTTATTTGATAATGTCTATGACAGGTTTAAAGATCAGAAGACAGCATAAGTCAGAACTCGGGGGATGTTGGGATGATCTAGTAGATGTGGAAAGCCTTAGGTCATTGCATGGACCTTAGCAGTTTACAGGTCACTGTTCATAAGCAGTGATTCTTGAGTGGGACCCTGAGGACAAGCAGAAATTTGGAAGATGCCTGAGAGAGAAAATTGAAAGTTAAGTAAAATACATACAGAAAAGTAACTTAGGTTTATATGTGACTAATGAAAGGGACCCATAGTAGATTTGTTTACACAAAACTGTGACTGTTTGGAAGAAACCATGAACATGCCATGAATAGTGAGATCCGAGTGCCATCAAAGCATAGGAGAGGCTGATCTAAAAACTTAAAAGAACTCACTGAACCACAGATGTTATATATTGGTCTGTGGTACAAATCCTTGGTGGAGATAAAATGCCTGGCATGGTGCCTAGAATCTTCTCCACCCACAGTATGATGACCTCAAGGTAGAAATGTACCTTCTAAAGCTCTCCGCCATGGGGGAAGCACGAAAGATGGAGTTTCAAAGGCTGAAAAGACTCCAAGGCATTTCCTGGTCTATTTCAAGATGATCTGAGGCTTTTAGGAAGTGTTTATTGGCAGTGTCAATCACAGTGGCGTTGACAAGCCAATGGGGACAGTTGGGAATGGAGGCTGGTGGGGAAGACATTGCTTACTTTACTGTTTATTAGATGATAAGGTTTTCTTATGTGTAAGAGTAAAACCACGGGGATTGTCTCATAGGTGGTTGACTGGTGGCATGGAAGTGGATTTGAAAAGGACAGGTTGAAGGAGCAAAGGACTGGTTAGGAGTAGTTGAAATAGGGTCAAGGAGTCAAGCAAAAAGAAGAAGAAAGGGATGAGGAAGAGGAGAAGATGAAGGAGAAAGAAGGAGGAGGATGAGAAGGAGAAGGAGAAAACAAAGGGCATATTCTGGAAGACGAGTTCACTTTCAGGCAATGAGTTACTGGACAGCATCCTCTTTGCATAGTAGAACAGGGGAGACATCATTCCTGTCTTAGAGAGCAAATGAAGATTTAAAGTTAAAATGGCTTTTCCACATTCATAGCAACAGACAGACCAGAGCTTGGATTTTTGACTTCTAAATCTGTGTGCCTTCAAGGCAGAGCCCACAGAGTCCCGAGACTGCCCTAACAGAGACTGTCTGGGTCAGCCTCTGAGTTTCCCCAGATGTCTAAGAAATGTTGTTCCTTGCTACTATTGTGCATCCTCAGCTCCTAGAGCAGCATAGCTGAGAGATATGTGGAAGGGGCTCAGGACTCTCGGGTGTGGCACCAGCCTGAAGGTGTGCTTAACTGGCCCCGACACTAGCTGGGCTTGGCCTCAGTTTCTTCTGTGAAACTGAGAAGTTAAACCGTGTGATCCCTCCTCTGGTTTTATGGTTCTGTTTTTTATGACATGGTTTATTGGTTTTTCATCTTTACGGAGGGAACACATCCTCATAAATTTCTGATTCTGTCTCTAAAATGAAGGTGCGAGGAGATGAGGGTCAGAGGAAGAACCAGAGGCCTTTGTCTTTATAGACACATATAAGTCAGAATTTTCCAGCTTCTATAAAGCATGGGTAGATTTGATGGGGGTAACAGACGAGTTAGGTGTGCAGGCAGGGGCTGAGGAAGTCCAATGATAAAAATCAAGACACCTATAGTGATAACTATGAAAAATGAAGCCACAGTAATTAGAAACAGCAGAGACCCTAGAGAGGCATTGAAAAGCAAGCTCATTGGGTTGTTCAAATTAAGAACAACAAAGAAATGGCTGTGCAGGCTCATGCCAGATTCTGAGTGCTTTTTATTTTGAAATAAACAGATATTGGCAAAAAAAAAAAACCTGTTTCTTTTCTAAGTCCTCTCCATGTTGCAGAAAGTGGAGATGTCACCATTTCTTTAATGTTTACATGCTGGAGTTAAAGAAGAGTGGAATTAAGATTATGTTCATAGTTTTCCGTGCAGGCCGTAAAGCCACTGGCATCATTTATTCCAGCCCTGACACTTACATAATCTAGATATCATGGGAGCCCTTGGAAGTCATTAAATAAAAGAAAACATCAAATGATAATAATAATAATAAAAGAAAGGCAGTTAAAATCCTGGCAGTTAAAATAAGCCAGGCAGAAGACTTGATTTACATGAAACCTTATTGACCACCAAGGAGGGATGGAATTCAGCAGGGAAGGGGTCTGGGCAGTTGAGGGAGTTGAGAGAAAGGGGCAGGGCTGCATTGTGGCTATGTAGTCTTTCTCTATGGAAAGGAGAAAGAACTCCACCAATATTTGCTGGCTTTCTAAGGCTCCCTGAATCTTGGAGGGGAGATGGCTGATTCACAGGGTGAATGAGGAAAGCAATAGCTAGTTTCCACTGGGGTGGAATATTTGTATTTTATTTATTCATCTTTGTATTAGTGTGTGCACACTTGCTTGTGTTCATGTATATACACACTGCCTGCAGGAGCCAGTGGTCCTTTATTCCTTTTCTTTTCACTTTTTGAGCATGGGTTTCTCACTGAACCTAGAGTTTGCCATTTGTCTAGATAGGGCGCCAACAAGCCTCAAGGGTCATCCTGATATAGACACTATCATACATTTTTAAAAGTGGATGCTGAGAATCCAAGCATTGGTCTTCAAACTTTCACGGCAAGCATTTTATCCACTGAGCTATCTTCTCACACCAAAGTGGGATATTTCATAAGAAGACATCCAGAACAGCGGAGTATGACCCTCCTTTTCTTTTCCTATCTCCTTTATCGTTTCTAGTCTTGCTGACTCTCACAGGGGCCAGGATCATCTTACTTAGACAAGCAGTCTCCACCAATGTTGAAAGAAGCTCCACTATTCTAAGTTTGAACCCTTGCTGAAGTTGGGGTTGATGCTATCCTGGGAAGTTAGGATCTTCTAACAGATGGCTCAGATTTATCTTTATGACTCTCATGTCAATGCAAGGCCAGCTCTTTCAAAAACTCATGGTCACATTGCCCCTGAATCTGCTCTTGATTGCCCTGAGAAAGTAGCTTAAAATTTGGCAAAGGAGCTGAGGATGTGGTAGGTACATTCCCAAGCAAGGAATATTAGGATCATGTGCAGGTTTAGGGAAAGAATAAAATACAGTCAGGGCCTTCTGGGAAGGTACCAACCTTCAGCAATAAAACTGTGACAATCTCCCTTAGATCCCATTTTCAACCTGTACAGTGGTCGGGGTGCTGTGGAAAAGACAGTCTGCGGGTTTCTCAGTGTGTGGTCCTACCTAAGCTCTCACATAACTTTGGAAGGCGATAGATTCAGCACTCTTTCCTAATTTCTTCAATTTTCCTCCTATCTCCACATTTAAGTAGCTTAAAGGCACTAGCAGGAGGCTGAATAATAATTCCTAAATTGCTCAGAATCTTCTGTCTGTAAATGTAAATGTAAATGTAGCTTTTATTTCCTCAGATAATGAGATGAGAGCCCCAAGCTGTTCAAATACATGGCTAGGGCTGAGCCCAGAGCATCTCCACTTAAATATCTCTAGGCCTGGAAGCTTCTCTCTTCCATACAATCTAATATTCTGCAAACCTAGACCTACCTTGAAAGCTTCAGTTTCGAGCCTCCATCTGCTAACCTAGGCCTAGAATGTTTCAGCCTCCAAGACTTACTGCTGAATAAATTAGTTCTTTCTGGTTCTTTCTGGACTCTGGCTGGCTGGTTCAACTGTTGTTTTGGGTCAAACTCTTCTCCAAGATGACTGATTCAAACTGGCTTCTCTTGGATTCCAACTGAATTGCTCTGGTTGGAAAGACTGCCTTTGAACGCCACAAAGTGCTCCTAACTGAACTGAACTGAACTGAACTGCACTGATCTGAACTGAACTGAATTCATCCAATTCACAATCTTTCCCTTACAGGTTTTAAGTCATCTCCCTTTCTCATGAGAGTTGGGTATATCCTATCTCTGGTTCAATCTGTCAAATATTTCTCTGAGTTATCAATTTCTTTGCCCCTTAATTAGGTGTCATTGTTAGGGATTAAAATTGTGTACTAAAGTCTCTGTATTCCAGCCATGGGCATCAAAGGTTTGTGCTAAGGACATGTCTGTATTTCATCCAGAGGGGTTAAAGGTGTGAGGTGTATCTGTATTAGAGCTGGATCATATCTTTGGATGGTGTCCAGAGCCATATTGGGGTGTCTTGCCATATGGCAGGAATTTGACATTGGTCAAGGTGAACTTCTCCCAGCCTTTCAGCAGGGATTCCTGTGCTATTCACAATCCTGCTCCACCTGGGGTGGAGTGCTCAGCACGAAGATGAAGTTCCTGCAGATGTACGAATTCCTGAATTAAGCAGGTGACCCGCCCAGCTGCCTGAACAGTGGAACCAACACCCAAAGAAGCCACGCAGGACTCTGGGAGGAGGGGCTCCCCCAAAACTGTTAAATTGTCTGAGCTCCATTAAACTTTGGTCTTGATGGGTAAACTATCGTCTTGGCCCTGTTTCTTTTCATCCTTCCCCATCCATCCCTCAGCTTCCGTTTCCAGGAACCCAGTTCGCAGTAGCTGCAGGCAGCAACAGGATGGGATAGCAGCCATGTTGCTGGACTGAAATTCCTCTACAAAGATTGGGTACTAATGCATGTTTGCTGACAGGGCAAAAGGAACTTTGTCTCCTGTGCCATTAAATTAAGGACCTTAAGAGGAGAAGATTATCCTGGATTAGCTAAAGCAATATCCAGTGTCTTTATCAAAGGGAAGAGTGCGGCTGTGGTGGAGGGTAAACTGGCCCAATGGTTAAGAGCATTTGTTTGCCCCTGCAGAGGACCTGGGCTCAGTCTCCAGCTCTCATGTGGCAGCTAATGATTGTCTGTATTTCCAGTTTCAGGGGATCCATTGTCCTCTTCTGACTTCCTCAGACACAAAGCATACACATGGTGAACATACATACATGTGTGCATGCAAAACACTCATGTGCATAAAATAATAGTAAAAAGGGAGGCAGGGTCAATCTGGTACAGGATAAAGAGCAAGGTGCATCGAGGCATAAGCTAAGCTCCTGGTTTTCAAACTGGAGTCAGGAGCCAGAGGACACAGCCCTGGAAGCTGAAAAGATTGGGGAAACTA
This sequence comes from Apodemus agrarius, assembly GCA_964023405.1. Classification (NCBI taxonomy): domain Eukaryota; kingdom Metazoa; phylum Chordata; class Mammalia; order Rodentia; family Muridae; genus Apodemus; species Apodemus agrarius. The sequence goes on from OZ030018.1 coordinate 77,043,627, forward strand.
ATCTATCCTCCATCCTTTGTAGGGATGATGGAGCTGGACCCAGTGAAACTGACTTCCGAATTCCTCTACAGAACTGTGAACAACTGCTGTAGGTGTTAGCACACACCTTTAATCTCAGCGCTTGGGAGGCAGAGGCAGGCAAAGCTCTGAGTTCTAGACCAGCCTGATCTACAGAGCAAGTTCCAGGACCATCAGGACTAAACAGGGAAAACAAACAAAACCCAGGTGCATATTGTTAGACGTCAGTGCTCAAAGTCACTCAGAGACGCAGGGAATGAACAGGCCACTCCAGTCTCAGGGGTGGCATTTGTTTGCTTGTTTTGGCAGAGAGATTAAAATAAGAAGACAAGATGTTGTCAGTCCCAGGAGTTAGCCCTTTGGGTTCTGTTCTATTGCTTTTTTAAAAAAAATCTGTCTTGACCTGTATCAAATGCAAAATTTCTCTTTGTTTAAATATTTGACAACAAAATTCCTGAATTCCATGCCTGTTTGGTTTGAGTTGAACTTAACTGCATTATGATATTTATTTGTGATAGCAGCATCAAAGATAGAATACCTAAAGCGATCGGGGTGCTCACAGTCACCCCATGGTGGATGCAATTAATGGCAGATATGATAAGAAACGTGGGGGGTTTTAGTGATATTAGGGACTATGCAAGCTCTCTTTGGTGGGACATCGATTGCTCCATGTTGGCAGTAAGGTCTAGGTCAGCAGAGACCTTGTAGGTATGAGGACTTGAGACACACACATGACAACTGGCTCTTCCTTCTGTTCATTGCCCACATCGAATAACCAATCTCTCCTGGCAGGCTGCATCCTCTGTAGTACAGAACCCTCTTGTTACCAAGAAAGCACTGGTAACAGAGAACTAAGGGCCACCTTTTAGTTTAGACCTCAGAAAATAAAATCCAAAGGTCCTGATATCACCAAGCATAACTTGACATAAGAGAAAGAAGCTGAGTATTTAAAGGTAGCAGTGGCTTGAATGTGCACCTTCTGTAGGGCTGGAATGGAAACAGACAAGCAGAACCAGTTAAACTCTCTGGACAGCTTCAGGTTGCTACTGGGAGCAGAGAGTTTCCTTCTAGGAAGGATCCTGTGCCAGGATCTGTAGAGATCTGCTTCTGGCCTGGAAATACCCTCAACTGTCTCATTCTCAGCTTAGGCAGTCCCACCCCTGGTCAGGAGGTCCTGTGTTGTATTAAAAAAAAAAAACCAAAAAACAGGCTGAGCCAGCCTTGAGGAGCAAGCCAGTAAGCAGTGTTTCTCTGTGGCCTCTAAACCAGGTTCCTGACTTGAGTTCCTGCTCTGACTTCCTTCAGTAATGGACTCTGATATGGAAGCATCAGGTGAAATAAATTCTTTCCTTCACAAGTTGCTTTTGGTCATGGTGTTTTATCACAGAAATAGAAACCATAACTAAGACACCACTAACAAATAAGATAAGCTTGTAGTAAAGCCTGGACCTGAGTCTATTATATTTGACCTCAAGGAAGGAGGTGCTTTATGTCTATCAACCCCACCTTAAGGAAGAGGCATGATCTCTGGCCTCCTCCTTCTGCCTCACTTATATTTGGAGATCCTGGAAGGCAATCTTGTGATGTATCTTGCTAGATAATATCTTCAAAGTAAGTCCCATAATGCCAGGAAGAAGCTACACTTCCAGGTGCTCTAACATGCCCAGGATCATAGGATCAGAGGTGAGGAGGATATAACATTTGTCCCAACACCACTGGGCATAACTGGGACAAGCAGGGTCCAAGGACACAGGAACCCCTCCCACCCAGTGGCATGGGTACCTTCCAGTCTGGGTTGAGTTACATTGGAAGTGAACTCCAAAGTTAGTCCCGTAACACCCAGAGGAAGCTCCACTCCTAGGCACTCTAACACACCCAGGATCCCAGAATCCCAGGATCCTAGGAGCTTGGTTATATCAGGATCTCAGAGCCCCAGAGGCACTTGACTCCCAGGAACTCTGACACACCCAGAATCTCAGGATCACAGGATCCCAAAAAGAAAAGACCACAGAGATAGCTGGACCCTGAGGAGTTCTGACACAACCAGGATCACAGGAAGGACAGGCTCCAGTCAGATATAGCAAGGGCAGGTAACATTAGAGATAATCAGATGGTGGGAGGCGAGCATAAGAACATAAGCAACAGAAACCAAGGTAAATTGGCATCATCAGAACCCGATTCTCCCACCATAACAAGTCCTGGATACACCATCACACTGTAAAAGCAAGATTCAGATCTAAAAATCACTTATCATAATGATGATAGAGGACTATAAGAAAGACATAAAAAATCCCATTCAAGAAATACAGGAGAACACAGGTAAACAGCTAGAAGTCATTAAAGAGTAAACACAAAAATCCCCTAAAGAACTATAAGAAAACACAATAAAACAGACAAAAATGAAGCCTACAGAACTCCAAATAGTGAACCAGAACAGAAATTCTTCCTGTCACATAATAGTCAAAACACCAAATGCACCAAACAAAGAAAGAATATTAAAAGCAGTAAGGGAAAAAGGTCAAGAAACATAAAGGCAGACCTATTAGAAATATACTAGACTTCTCACTAGAAACTATGAAAGCTATAAGATCCTGTGCAGATGTCATACAGACCTTAAGAGAACATAATGCCAGCCCGGGATACTGTACCTAGCAAAACTCTCAATTACTGTGGATGGAGAAAACAAGATATTCCATGACAAAATCAAATTTACACAATATCTTTGCACAAATGTAGCCCACCTTTCAGCTGGCATTACTTGGTATCAACAATAGTGTCAGAAGTTAGTGACTGTACATAGGATGAATCCCCAGGTAGGGCAGTCTCTGGATGACCTTTCTTTCAGTCTGTGCTCTACACTTTATCTCCATATTTGCTCCTGTAGGTATTTTGTTCTCCTTCTCAGAAGAATTCCCCCTAACCCTAACCCCAACCCTAACCATAACCATAACCATAACCATAACCCAAACCCTAACCCTAAACCTAACCCTAACACGAACACTAACACTAACACTAACACTAACACTAACACTAACACTAACACTAACACTAACACTAACACTAACCCCTAACCCTAACCATAACCCTAACCCAAGCTGTAACCCTAACCCTAACCCCTAGCCCTAACCCTTAACCCTAACCGTAACCGTAACCCCTAACCCTAACCCTTAACCCTAAACCCCTAACCCTAAACCTAATCCTAATCCTAACCCTAACCCTAACCCTAACCCTAACCCTAACCCTAACCCTAACCCTAACCCTAACCCTAACCCTAACCCTAAACACACTTTGGTCTTCCTTCTTCTTGAGCTTCATGTGGTCTATGAATTGTATCTTGGGTTGGGTATTCTGAGCTTCTTGGCTAATACCCACTTATCAGTGAGTACATACCATGTGTTCTTTTGTGATTGGGTTACCTCACTCAGGATGATATTTTCTAGTACTATGTATTTGCCTAAGAATTTTGTGAATTCATTGTTTTTAATAGCTGAATAGTACTTCATTGTGTAAATATACCATATTTTCTATATTCATTCCACTGTTGAAGGACATCAGGGTTCTTTCCAGCTTCTGGCTATTATAAATAGACTGCTATGAACATAGTGGAGCATGTGTACTTGTTATATGTTGGAGAATCTTTTGGGTATGTGGCCAGGAGTGGTATAGCTGTGTCCTCAGGTAAAAGCAATATACAGTAAACCAGTAACCAACATCAAACTAATGGAGAGAAACTTGAAACAATCCCACTAAAATCAGGGACTAGACAAGGCTGTCCACTCTCTCCCTATCTTTTCAATATAGTACTTGAAGTTTTAGCTAGAGCAATTAGACAACAAAAGGAGGTCAAAGGATTACAAATTGGAATGGAAGAAGTCAAAATATCAGTTTGTAGATGATATAATCGTATACTTAAGTGACCCAAAAAATTCCATCAGAGAACTTCTACAGCTGATAAACAATTTCAGCAAAGTGGCCAGATACAAAATTAACTCAAACAAATCAGTATACTGCCTTCCTATACTCAAAGGATAAACAGGCTGAGAAAGAAATTAGGGAAACAATACCCTTTACAATAGTCACAAATACTATTACATACCTTGGTGTGACTCTAACCAAGCAAGTGAAAGATCTGTATGACAAGAATTTCAAGTCTCTGAAGAAAGAAATAGAGGAAGATCTCAGAAGTTGGAAAGATGTTCCATGCTCACAGATTGGCAAGATTAATATAGTAAAAATGGTCATCTTGCAGAAAGCAGTCTACAGATTCAATGCAATCCCCATCAAAATTCCAAATCAATTCCTCATAGAGTTAGAAAGAACAATTTGCAAATTCATTTGGAATAACAAAAAACTCAGGCTAGCGAAAACTATTCTCAACAATAAAGAACTTCTGGAATCACCATCCCTGACCTCAAGCTGTATTACAGAGCAATGATGACCAAAACTGCATGGTATTGGTACGGTGACAGGCAGGTAGATCAATGGAATAGAATCAAAGAATCATAAATGAACCCACACACGTATGGTCACTTGACATTTCACAAAGGAGCTAAAACCATCCAGTGGAAAAAAGACGGCATTTTTACCAAATGGTGCTGCTTCAACTGGAGCTCATCATGTAGAAAAATGCAAATCAACCCATTCTTATCTCTTTGAATAAAGCTCAAGTCCAAGTGGATCAAGGACCTCCACATAAAACTAGATACACTGAAACTTAGAGAGGAGAAAGTGGGAAAGAACCTTGAACACATGGGCACAGAGGAAAATTTCCTGAACAGAACACCAATGTCCAATGCTCTAAGATCAAGAATTGACAAATAGAACCTCATAAAATTGCAAAGCTTACAGAAGGCAAAGAACACTGTCAATAGGACAAAACAACAACCAACAGATTGGGACAAGATCTTTACCAATCCAACATCCCATAGAGAGATAATATCCAACATACACAAAGAACTCAAGAAGTTAGGCTCCAGAGAACCAAATAACCCAAATTAAAAATGGGGAGCAGAACTATACAAAGAATTTTCAATTGAGGAATATCGAATGGCCAAGAACCACCTAAAGAAATGGTCAACATCCTTAGTTATCAGGGGGATGCAAATCAAAACAACCCTGTGATTCCACCTCACACCAGTCAGATGGCTAAGATCAAAAACTCAGGTGACAGCAGGTGCTGGTGAGGATGTGGAGAAAAAGCAACATTCCTCCATTGTTGATGGGATTACAAGCTGGGACAACTACTCTGGAAATTAGTTTGGTGGCTCCTCAGAAAACTGGACATGGTATTAAGTGAGAACCCAGCTATACCACTCCTGATCATATTCCCAAAAGATGCTCCAACATGTAATAAGGACACCTGCTCTACTATGTTCATAGCAACCTTATTTATAATAGCCACCCAGAGACTATCCTACCCATCCCATATATGGTCACCAAACGAGGACACTATTTTCAATGCCAACTAATGATTGCTGAAAGGAGCCTGATATGGCTGTCTCCTGAGAGGCCCTGCCAGAGTCTTACAAATACAGAGTTGGATGCTCACAGCCAATCATTGGACTGAGCACAGGTTCCTAATAGAGGAGTTAGAGAAAGGACTGAAGGAGCTGAAGGGATTTGCAACCTCATAGAAGGAACAATAATATCAACCAACCAGACCCCCCCCACACACACACACCTCCATAGCTCCCAGGGACTAAGCTGAGGTGTACACATGGCTCCGCCTGCAAATGTAACAGAGGATTGCCTTGTCAGACATCAATGAGAGAAGAGGTCCTTGGTCCTATGAAGGCTTGATAGATGCCCCAGTGGAGGGGAATTGAGGGCCAGGAGGTAGGAGTGGGGCAGGTGGAGGAACACCCTCATAGTAGCAGGGGAAGGGAGGATGGGATAAGAGGTTGCCAGGAGGGGGAAACTTGGAAAGGGGATAACATTTGAAATGTAAATAAAGAAAATATCCTATAAAAAAAGACCTTCAAAGTAAATTATATGAATGAGGTTAGAAGAGGAGAGATGATTTTCTGTTTGGACAAGCACAGACTGCTATGGAAATAACAGGTCATAGATAAGAGATGGGGTGTCTGGATCTGGGATTTGGTGATAGACAGGGCAGATGGAGCTGTTGCTTTCAAAGTACACTGTAGCACCCCATTGGTTGAATTTAGGTGGCCCGTGTTTCCTCCACTGGGGAGAAGCCTTGTCCCTTGAGCTCATTTGAATAATCCAAGATAATCTCATTAAAGACCTTTAGCTTAATCTCATCTGAAAATTCACCTTTGGCATAGAGGTTAAGATATTTGGAGGCTCTCACTTAGTGGTTCTTTAGCTTCCTAATGCTGGACCCATTTCATGCAGTTCCTCATGTGGTGGTGAGCCCCCACCATGAAGTTATTTTTGTTGCTATTTCATAACTCTAATTTTTGCTACTGTTATGAATCCTAATATAAATCTCTGTGTTTTCTGATAGTCTTAGGTGACTCCTGTGCACCCCAAATTGGTTTCAACCTACAGGTTGAGAACTGCTGTTCTAAGGTTTTGGGCATGACTGTCTTTGGGAGGTATCATTTTGTCTACCATATGTCTTATTACATTTTTCCCAACATATCAATTGTGAGTTCCCGGTTGAACAATGTCCTTAGATTTAGGTGTCTTCCTGCAGGTCCTTCTCTTTGAAACTATCTGAGACTGTCAATGACAACTTTAAGACGATCATAGGAAGACATAGTCCAGACTTAATGCCGTCCATAGATGCAAATAGATGCAAATGGAACCGGGCTCAAAGGAAAGTAAGCTGAATGGATGGTGACACATCTTTGATTGCTACACAATGAGCCCCTGAAAGCTGTCAGCTGCTGACAGAAGAGGGGCTGTATATTCCTGGCCAGGCTGTAAAAAAAGGAGATTTAAGATTCAAGTGATGGCAGGATTCAGAGACCCTGCGATTCTTCAAAACTTGGTTATCTATTGGTTTACTAAATGAATTGGAAATAAACATCCATCTTGTTCAGGAACCACAGTGCCTTGGTAGTAATTACCCACTGTGTATTTACAATGATGAGTCAAATAAAGTTTCAAAATTTACCAAAAAAGAAGCAAAAGTCCCAGGGGACAAAATGGACTTCCTGCTCACAGCTTCCATTAAAGTTAATGAGAAGTTAATCATGTCAATAGACTTGACATAGAAGAGTCTCGAGGAAGGAGGGGAGAACAGAAAGGCTCAAAAATGCCATTGGCTGAATACTAATTCAAATAACTCAACTTCCCATAGAGTGTGGGGGATAAAGGACAGCGAGAGATGGCATTAGTGGTTTGCCGGGCACTCTAATTGCAGCGACATTGCCTCTTAGCTTGAAGTGTTTGTCCAAATGAAGCACTTCATTAAAAAAGAGTGGTTTGAGCTACTTAATAGCTTCACTCTCGGTCGTGAAGTTGGGAAAAGGTGGCTTTGCCATAAAGTTGTTCACATTCTGCCTCAGAAACATCCAGCCTTAGCCCCCACCCCCAGTTCACTTTCCCTTTTCCTACTTCAACCCTGACGTAACTAACATTTTTTTTTGCTTGACTGCTCTTTCCCATAAGCTGTGATCCGAATCACATGTGCTCATATACGAGAGAGAGAGAGAGAGAGAGAGAGAGAGAGAGAGAGAGAGAGAGAGAGAGAGAGAGAGAATTGTACCAGCAAAGAACACATGTGAATGAAAGAAGGTGGGGCAGAGAGGGGAAATACCACATCTCTTAGCCAAAACTTTAAAGTCCTAGTATGCAGAACATGAACAGGTTTTGAGGCCTATTTCTAAGGCAAATGTCTCATCTCATAACTAAGAGCAGGTGCTAGACTCTCAGTTCTGTCGGGAGCTCTCATGTTTCTACTGACAAAGAAGCCAGTGACTTCTTTCCCCTATGGTTTTGTGGTAAACGCATGGGCACTGCATATTACTGTTCTTGTGTATTCCCATTAAACTCTAATACCTCTCACCCCACCAAAAGCTATTGATCCTTTATCCCTACTTGGTGTCAATGGTTCCTTTATAGCCTACATTGTTGTTCCCAGTACACCTCTTCTGTAGTGCCCTTTTGCAGGCGCTTTTTCACATGTGCCCTCCTACCCTCTAAAGCATCTTTATTTCCCTGCTGGGTTCTCATTCCCAACCTACAGAGCCTTTCTTATGTTCCTCTCCCAGGCATATATCATTTTATGAGTTGTAATACCTCTCTCTGTGAGAGTATCATAGTGCACATGGTGACAACCAGGGCGTGGGTCTGATTCTTTCCCATGGTCTGCCCTCCTGTAGAGCAGCCGGGCACATGAAGAAAATATTAATAGGGATGGCATATGCTAGCACAGTACTTCCTAATGCCGGAAGCTGCTTTTTAAACATGTTACATTGTTTTATTCTTTTAATTTTAAACACTGACATGAGATCATTGCTAGGGTTGGGTATGCAGCTCAAGGGCACCCAGCTAGCTGGCAATTGTGCCAGAACTGAAACCAAGGAATCCTGCTCCAAACTCCCACTCTTAGCCACTCAGTGGAGCAGCTTGCTTGGGTATGTTGGGGTGAGTATTCATTTGCTCATCTATGTCTATGTGGCTGTCATTACCCTGTCACTTCTCTGTCCATCCACCATCTATCCTTATACATATCTATGTGCTCATCTCTAAGTGTAAGGGTGTTAGGAAGGATGTCTGCTAGATGGAGCCTTGTCTTAATTAAGGACACCATTTTTTTCTTTTACTATGAACTAAAGCAGACAGCACCAAGGGCTGGAGAAACACCAACGCAGGCTGAGAGCAAAGATCCTAGGGGCAAACACGGGGCCTTTCTCTCTAAAGTGTCTCACCTAAGACATGTCCTGGATTGTACAGAGAATGAAAACGAGAGCAAACACTTTATTTCTAATTGCCTTTAAATGCCCATGGCTTCCAAACTTACTCCAGAAATACTAAGAGGTTCAGACACGTGGAAGCAGTAACCAGGCTGTCTTCGCATGAATAAATATTAACACCATCTGGTTTCCCTTTTACCAAGATAAGCACTAGAAGCTTTAATAATTAATCAAATTAGGACCTAAAAATAATTTCCCTTTTAGGGAGTTTGTTTCTGTTGGCTATCAATTAACACTGATGACTTCAGCTCCCTTCTCAGCGTGTTTTGGAAAATGGGGACCAGAGAGGCTCTGCAGAGTGTTAATGGGCCTAATACACATTGCCTAATGATGCATAAAGGCCTTGTTTGCTCTGAACACTGCAATCATTTAGGAGCTTTTAAAACCTGGTGTCAAGCCTTAGCTCTCACCCACCTCTCCTCGGGACCCAAGTGATACACTTAAGGTTTTATCTGTGCCTGGTCGAGGTGAGCGGCTCATTGCACTTTCCATTTGCCAAATTCTTTCATTGCTGTGAAAGGCTTTTGCTCATCAGAGCGCCTGTGCAATGCTTCAAGGCACCTTCCAGAGCCACCATGTAATGGGGGCGTCACACAGATAATCTATACTTGTTGGGCCCTGATGTGTCTAAGGGACTATAGACTTGGAGTCCAGACTTCTCTCTTTCTCCCTTTGAGTCAACAGGTCATACTGTCTACATACACAGTTCTTGGAGTCTGGATTTCTGTGTTTAAATTCAGATTCTTTACCACTGCACAACTTCGGGAGGTGACTGAGCCTCTCTGTGACTTTCCTTCATAAAAGGAGATTGGGGCAGATATTCTAAACCTTAGTGAGGTTTGCCTAAATCCCTTTTAGAAAGACCTATCCACTCATTTCCCTATAATAGTTTATCTTATAAGACTTGGTAAGTCGGTGTAGACAGCGTTCCTACCTGGACATCTGACCTAATTCTGCATGTTGCCTGGTCACCTTGGCCTGTCTTCAGCAAAGATCCTGGTGGGTTGGTCCTACCAGCATCCCAGCTCTTCCGTCTCTGTGTAGTAATGGCCTCTTACCCCCGACTAATTTACCTTCCTTCCCAGTTTGTTTAGTATCTGCAAATTCCCAATTTTCTGATTGGATTTGGAAATGACCACAGTTCTGAATTTGGCTTTTTTTCTCACCCAGTTGCAAAAATGTTGAACAAAATTTCTTCTTTCTTGCTTTAGAGTGTGTGGCTTCTTGTGAAGCTGATAACAACACTAGAAGCTCCCTCCAGGGGTTACCACTTGGTGAACAGTCTGCCGTGGACCCTTCAGAAAGGAGGACTGAGACACCAGAAAAGATTACCAATGGGTACCATCTCATTCTCGTACCATGTTGGGTGGTGTCTGTATAGCTTGAAAAACACCAGGCCTTGTATGTAGCAAAGAAGTGTGGGGCTAGGGATGACAGCACCCCCACCCTGCTTCTCTGGTTGTCTCTTGCTAGCACCTGTGAATAGATCACTTCTCTCTTCTAGGCCGTAGTCCACATGTATGAATTGGTCTTTTGGAATTCTTCCTGCCTGGTGATCCCTTACACCTACTGTGGAGACTAATGGCTACAGTAGTAGAAGAGGGACTTAAGATGGCCTGGGACATTGTAAGGCGACCTGAAGACATGATGCTGTCCCTGACACTCTACAAGGTGGAAAGAAGCAACACTCACCCTGTCCTCAAACCCTACCACAAACAAACATACACATGTATGTAAAAATAAAAACTTTTTTTTTAAAAAAAGGCATCACTTTGAAAGCAGAGAATAGCCCTCACCAGACACCATTTCTGGGAGTGGTCATGAACTTTCAAACTTCCAGACCTTTGAAATGTAAATTTTTGTTTGTCTATATAATATCCACCCTCAAGGTTTTTGTTATAGCAACATATAAGCATGGCTTAAATTAGTACAGTTTGTCAGCAGAGCCACCAGTCAAACCTAGAAAGTTCCCCTTCTGAGCCAGTGCATTGGACTACAGAGGAGTTGGGAAAGCCTGACGATACAGAGTTTCTTGTACCCTTCATTGAAATGAGTTAATATGGGTATCAGATACTATTAAAAATAAAAATGTCAGTGAGCAGGACATGAAACTGGGGAGGACCAATGGGCAGCACACATCTTAGTTATGCAGACCCTGGGGTCCTGAGTCCAACTGTCTATGAAGTGGTTCGTGGGCGTGTGATAATGAGAGAAAGTCACATGGGTGTGTGCTGATGAGAGACAGTCACACGGGACAGATGTCCCCAGGTTCATCTGTGCCTTTCAGGCCTCAGGTGATATGATGTCTCTTCTACCTTCATATTGTTCCTTGACAATCTATTCTATGTCATCCTTGACCTCTACACACTGGCTGACCCTGACCTGCTGGGTTGACAAGGCCCAACTGAGCTGGTGTCTCCCCAGAACAGAGCAGGGACCTAAGGAAACTAGGTATCTTCTGCCTCTTTCCCTATATTTTAGCCCTAAGGTCATGCTGTGTATCCTATAAGTAGATGACCTTGCTTGCGGTCCCTGTAATGTGCCTCATGTCCCTGGCCCAGGAATGTAGCAGTTGCTGTGGCTTTGTGGTGGTGACTTTGAGCTCCTAAAAGCAAATAAAACCAAAGAAAACCCACCAGGTGATGTTTCTTTCTCACAAATAAGTCCTAAAGGTTGTAAGACCAAAGTGAGGAGACACCTTTCTGACAAGACCCTGGGGACCTGTGATCACAGACTCACAGGTCCTCTTTACCCGGGGGGATAAGAACATGACAACCTTATAGAAAATGTCTCATTTTCCTTCAGATCATATAATGCGAGCTATTTTCTTCAACTGAAGAGAACAGCCAAGTGTTAGGACCGCTGGCTATCTGTCAGTGTGCAGACAGCATCCGAGATCTGTCTCCTCAGACTTTCCCTTAAGCACACACAGCTTGTTTTCCAGTGGAGGCCAAGTGTCAAGTGCCCCGACTGACTGAACCCAGTCCCCCTCCAACTTCCTCTCCTATCGATTTTTCTCAATGTGCCTTAAGCACCCTGTACACACAATGTCACTTCTTCAACCCACTGGACTCTAGCCACCCCTCAGCCGCTCACATCCTTCTTGGCTATAAAACCCTTCCTGAACAATGGCTGCCTTTGAAAGCCTCTTGCCCAAAGGCTACCATCAGGGATCACTTCTCTAATTAAAATGGTGCCCACAGTGATGTCAAGAAAGTGTGTCATGCACTTAGATTATTTGCTTCTTTCTCAATCAGGTGAGGAGTTGGAAATTGATTTTTTTTTTTTACTACAAGTGTGATAAGGTTTACAACAAACACCCTGAGCTTAGCTTCATGATATTAGCTTTAAGAAAATGTCATCTCCCGTTTTTGCTGCACAGTAAATATTTGAGTTGGTAGAATTTAGTAAACAGAAAAAGAATTGGACTGGACGTTCCCTGAGTACCCAAAGGATGGTAATCTCCTCTGACTAGTGTTTGCCCAATGCTTAAACAAATGGAGTTAAAGCCCAGCTTCTAGCTCTGAGGTCCTGGACGTACCATTTACTACCCTTGTGATCTTGAATACAGGCTTGCGTAACCCTAGTAATAGTGTCACCTCATTTGTAAAATGGAGATTAAAATCATACCTGTGGGAGACATTAAATCAGCTCACATAATCATGTAAAAGTTACACAGATTATGTTGTTCTTTGAGTTACTAGGCTTGGGCATTTGCTGCCATTCCTGCTGTTAGTATAAAAGTCCTTTGAAGTGACTTTACTGTGGTGGTCCTGCTGTGTGTGTGTGTGTGTGTGAGGGCTGTCCCTGAGTCCCAGAGGTCTCAGCATTCTCTGCACCTGCACCTGCTTTGAAGCCAGTGAGTGTTGCGGAGGACACTGCCTGCAGGAAGCTCTCAGTCTGCTGGGGGAGACATGTGCCTAACTGCAAACTGTTCTGCACAGCAGAATAAAGACAGTCAGGAGAAAATCTGCTAATATTTTAGGAAGGCTGTGAGGGAGGTGGAGGAAGTACCCAAGCCAGGAACTGGAATGTGGAAATGGATAGAAGGACAGACACTTAAGCAAAGGACATTTCCAGCTAGGGATTAGGATAAGTTCTTCAGGCCAGGCTTGGGAGATTTCAGAGAAAGGTGGGAGATTTATGAACCTTCACAATACAGTCCAGACAAAAAGCTGCTAAGTGATGGATGGGGTGGCTCAGGTTTTGGTTTTCTGTGCTGTTCTTTCTGTTAATCAAAAGGTGACATGAAGCAGAGGTGAAAGAACAGCCCCCCCCCCCACACACACACACATACAAGTCTCTGGGAAATGACTCAGTCTACTGTACCAACAAAGGTTGAGCTCTGTAATAAGAGGTAGGAAGAGCCCGAGGTAGATGGCTGGACAGGGCCCTTAGGAGGCCAGCCTGCATGGCATGGTTGTATGCAGTTAGATGCCCCTCAACTCTGCTGTCCTGTGTTCAGTTTACATATAGATAACATATGGTCTTTAGAATATGCATTCCGGAAATGTGAGGTTTTGGCAAGAATGCAGAGGGTTTCCAGAAATGTGAGGTTTTGGCAAGAATGCAAATGGTTTCACAGCATGGCATTGATCCTGGTGGGCAAGATGAGCCCAGCTGCTCTAGGCTAGAATGAGAGCCTTCCTCAGCCACTGACAGATTGGCCTCAGAGTACAAAGAGCTAATTCCTTGCCTGGCTCGAGCAGACTGTGTGATTGGTGCTCCCACTGGACCATATCTGGCTAAGCCTTTCCCCTCCCTTTCCCCTGATTCTCTTTCTCTCTTCACCCCAAGCAAAATACAAGTAACAAGTAACCGAAACAAGAGCCTGAATCTCCAACTCAACTTCGAGACAGCTTGAGCTGAGTAAGGCCTGTTTGAGATGCTCCTGCTAGCAGCAGTGTGTGGGTTAAACTGAAGACAGAGTGACATCCTGGTTTCCTTCAGGCTATAGTGACACATCCATCAGAAATTGCTGTCCAGAATCATGTTCCCCTTGCTTTCCCACAAGGCTTGCTGAAGGACTAGCTTAACCATAGAAATCTAGTGCAAAGAAATGAATTTCATTTTACAAAAGACAAAACTTTTTACGAGGCTGAAAAAAAGGAATGTGGACAATACTTCTGAGACTTTTGATCATTTTCTCAAATAAGGGAGAGCAGCTATCTGCCTGTAGGTGGGCATGGAAAGGCTTTGGTGAGTCACGTTGTACCCACTGAAGAACCAGAATCTAATTGTGCACACACTCGGGCACATGCATGCACACCCACAAACACCCAGCCTCCTCCAGCTCAGCATCCGAGTGAGTGCGGCACTGATAAATATTTGTGTCTAATGGCACTTAAGGGGAGCATTTTGATTTCTAAACATTAGCTGGTGAGTAATGATTTTACCAAGAACACAAGCGAGGATTTTGCAGTCTTGACTATTCCTAGGCTCCTGATGACATACAATTACTCCATACTGCAGAAAGGAGTTGACAGAAAGTCTTTAAAGAGCTCCTTGGGAGACAGTTTCATGGGGGGGGGCTGGGGGAGGGGGAAGTAGGAGCAAAGCAAATGAATTCCAAGGCTGTAAACTTTGCATTTTCACTGCCATTCCTTTCGCCTGTGGCACTGGAACCTGCTGCACAACCTTTTACTTGCACTGGGGTTCTAAGGCCCCTGGGGGCTTAGTTCTTGCTCTCCAAGGCCATTGCAATCTAGCAGACCTAGGTGTAAGTCTCCAGTGTTTGTGAGAACCCGAACAAGCCTGTAGCTGTCAGCAAGTGCAGATGTACCTCTGGGGAGAGTGTGAGACCCTGCAGGGGAGGTTCGAGCATCCTTGGCTGAGCTAGGCTGGTAAATAGCATCCCAGCATTTCAATTTTTACAGATAGCAAATGAGGAGCCTGCAAGCCTACCCCAAAGGCAGAGCTGTATGGAGGAGTGGCTTAGATGACCCGTGTCAACTAGCAGAGCCTTGCCTACAGAGGAGACACTGATCAACGTGTGCTCTTCTCCAGGGGCCAGGTTAGTGCCACCTCTGTGTCTGTTGGAGTGACGAAGGCTCTGGGAATGCCATGTCAGACCTTGCCCTGTGTCACCCCCTCCCTGGTATTGAATCTTCCTCGTCTTTGCTTTCTGAGACCCTCCTTGTTCTTAATCACTGGCTGATGCTTCAGCGTGGTTTTAGCGGTGTATGTCATCACATCCTAGCCATGCTCCAAACTTCCGGAGGCTAGAGACTCATCACATTCATATTTGTAGCTCTTCCATCCCATTGTGGTTCATAAAATACACACGTGACACACTGAATACTAACTACATATTGGCTAATGGAAGACTTTGGTTAGTTTGTGAATTGGATTCTTCATTTAGAATATGAAATGATTGTTTTTAATCTTCACTTGAGAATTATTTCTTGTACTGAGTATATGCTAGGCTCAGCTCTCAGCTCCAAGAAAAGAGTAGAGAATGTGTGTGGCAGACAGGGTCCCTCACCCACAGCATTCATGCAATCGCACAAAGACACAATTAACAGACAGACGTAGGGGCAAACAAGCAGTAATATATGTTATGATGGAATTAACTTGAGGTGGGGTTTGCTAGATCAGAAGCAGCAGGAAGTTTCAGCTGGCCAGGGACAGTTTGAATTGTGGGTGACTGGACACTATCTAAGACATGCAAGGTACTGTCAGAGTGATAGAGCAGTCAAGGCATGGGTTAAGGGCTCAGCCAAGGGCTCAGGTAGGGTCTTACAGACCAGATCACTGGTCTAAGAGAGTGTGAATGTCAGGAAAACACCATGGGGACAACGGCCTCCTCCACCATCACAGCACTGACTTTCATCCTTAGGAACAGCATTGATACTGGCTACCGCCAGTAGACAGTGCTGCGTTGACATCCTCCTGTGTGACTCTGAGGAGGAGCAGCCCCAGACTTGTTCTCCCGTTAGCTACAGGAGCTTGGAGCCACCTTCCCCATTAGATTTGCTCTGCTCTCTTGTACTTATATAGTTCAGAAACTGTAAAATTCCAGAAAAAATAAAATAAATGCTAAAAAATGGTCTCTCTCTCTCTCTGTCTCTGTCTCTAACTCTGGTTCTGTCTCTGTCTCTCTGTCTCTGTTTCTGTCTGTCTGTCTGTCTGTCTCTTGCTCTTTCTCTCTCCCCTCTTTATTTTTAAGTCAAACAAAAAATTAGAGCAGTGAAATCATAAGCAGGATCTTCTCCAGCAGGATGGCAAAGAACTGCTGACTATCACAGAAGGTATTGGAGACACCGGAGAGTCACTCACAGCTGAAGAAGGAAGGTTCTGCTGTCTGCCTAATTTTCACGGCCTATACAAACCTCTTGGTCAGAAGCCCTAGGCAAGTCATCTACCCTGGGCTCAAGGATCTTCGTCTGAAATAATCCCAAGGTCACTTCTAGAGGAGAGCCTCTGAGCTCATTTGGACTTAGACCTGACCCCAAATTCAGTTTTGTTCCTTCCTCTTTGAGGCCCAGTCTTGCCGGTCAGGACTCATAACCTCCTATCTCCAGGGTTGGCATTACAGTAGAGCACTCCGAATCCCGGCTTTGGTTTTAACACATCCTTATTCCATTTGAGTCACAGATAGGCTGAGTGCAATTGTCATGTAGGAGAAGGTCATGCTTGGAAAGGCTCAGCCCTGCTGATACAGTTGATGGCTCATTCCAGGGAGGCTTGCCTGCTGTGTCTGAAAGTCTGCATTCTGGTGATCTTTCTGGGTCTGAATTTTTGCCTTTCCTTGAATCATCCTCTGCCTCAGTAGTCCCATCTCTAAGAGGGAGCTACTTTCCATGATGGGCTTGTCTAAGTACATTGAGGCCCCTGTAACAAACACTGCAGACCAGATGATTTACACACAGCTGAACTTCAACTTTCAAAGTTCTGGAGGCCAGGATGCCAACAGTCAAGGCGTTGAAAGATTCAGCGTCCCATGCATCCTACCGGGAAGTTGGCCATCTTTGTGATATGTCCTCATAATGGCAGAAATGAGCAAATACGTTCTTTGGGGTTCTTTTCATAAGAGTATTAATGCTGTGGGTGATCCTCATGACCTGGTCACTTGCAAAAGGCTTTTCTTCTGAGCACCACCATCTAAAGACTAGGTTTCGAGAGACATTTTGCAGTCTACCCTTCAGTGTATAATAGAGCTATCCACTGATAGCTGATTTATCTAAATAAGGATGGTGACAACTTTTGCCTGACAGAGTCTAGACAGAGTCAGTGTACTCAAAGCTCACAGCAACTATTTGGGAAGTTGGAATGCCTGCCAGATTTGTCCTGCTCCATAAGCAGACCTCAGAGGTGAGGGCACCCCTCCTTCCCCGCTTCCTCGTGCCCAGAGGACTGGCCGGAACTTCCCTGCAAGGACATGAATGAGATTAGTCAGCTGCTCCGTCCTCATCCCAGGTTTGACTCTGTGAAAACACGATAAGAATCACTAACATTTATCAAGCATTCTGTGTGTGGTGTGGTGCACTGTGATAAAGGTCACGTGGTATCTTCTCGAGTGTCCGTGTCTCTGGGAAGCAGGCAGGGACAGTGAGGTTCAGAGCAATCCATTTCTCCTGGAACCTCTCTTAAGCTCTAAGGCAAGTTAAATATCTGTGAAAGTACAAGCTTACCCCAGCACAGGAGCACAGCCAGCTTGAGAACAGCTTCAATCTCTCTCTCTCTCTCTCTCTCTCTCTCTCTCTCTCTCTCTCTCTCTCTCTCTCTTTTCCCCATGTCAGTGGCATAAAACATTTTGGTGTTGGCTTTTTCACCTTTAAAATTTTTTTTACAAGGTGTGAGCGTGGACTTAGAAAAGCCATTAGACAAGCCTCTTAGCTCTATCTTCTGTCAGGCAATCAAGTACTTTTCAGTTTTTCCCATGATGCAAGGAGGCTTCAGTCCTACCCATAATGCACTTGAGGCACTGCGCAGAACAAACTGCAGTCGATGCTCTCCACATTTTTCCTCCAACGTGGTCAACCTTTGGATTGATTTCCTTTTTCCAGATTATGTTTTCTTCTCAGAAAAACACAACAGTCAGGCTACCAGTCACCTCAACCCTAAAGATTGTGATTTATGCTTGTGCAAGGAAAATCATTGGGTTTTATCTCTGAAAACATCTGAGGAGCTGGCTCTCTAGAGGTTGAAAGTGTGTGACCAAATGTATGGATGTGACTCAGTGGGGACACATGACCCATCTCTGTGTCAGTAGCAGAGGGAAGAGTAGGTTGCAGCCCGGAAAGCTGCCAGGTCTAGGATCTGCTAGGCAGCCAGCAGGGAGAGGGAGATTCCCTCGGAAAGAGACAAATGAGGTGGAAAGTCTTAGCTCTTTCTGGAGCAGAACAGTTGCTGTGTTGACCTTAATCCTCTAACCACTCAGCTTTGTTGACTTGTCAATTATGTCTTCCTTCCTTCTCTTTGTTTGCTCTGTCATAATGGACTGATTAGACCTGAGGGTTGTCAACAAATCCACCCAGTGCTGTACCTCCCTAGAGGGAAGGTGAGGCGGGGATCCATGAGAGACTTAATGGAGGGGTGTGGGCCAAGGCTCTTAGAGTTCATCTCCCGTGGCTGGTTCTTTTGGAGCGTGAATGAGCCCTTCTTGTCTTTTCTAATACCAGTCTCTGGGGGGCAGAGTAAGAGCACGGGGCAGTCAGGGACGACTTCTGTCAGGCACATGGCCAGGCCATTTGTCCTCCTTAAGCCTCAAACATTTCATCTACAAAACAGGAAGAGAGATATAGCAAATTGGAGCACGGCTACTAAAATGTTTCCTAAAGGGTCCTCGTTCCAGGGTAACTGAGCAGCCGCTACGTTCCAGACATTGTAGGAGGCTGCAGGGACTCAGCAGTGACAATGGTAAGGACTCGGGTGCCCAGGCTGCTCACCGTCTTACATATGCAGTGCATAGTAATAGAAGGTGCTCTACAGAAGGACCTGCGTCCTGGAGAATAACTTTTTTTTCCTTATGGCCTTGAGGAAAGATGACATTTGAACAAGGACCTGCAGCAAGTGAGACAGAGGTCTGGGAGATAGCCAACAGAAGGGAGTTCCTAACGCAGGCAGCAAGAGCTGAACTGGAGGTTGTGCTTGAAGACTCTTGATGGGGGAGGAGTTGTCTACATACATGGCTTTTGTCATACTATCCTTGAATCCAGTAACCCAGCACTTCAAAAAGGCACAAGTTGCCTTTCTGTGTGGTCATCTCTATAGTGTCTATCCTGCACGAACCACTTCCAAGGTCATGTCTGGAAGGACAGGAAACACTTTTTTTAAAAAAAGCCCAAATTGGTAGTATATTCTCTGAGACCCAAATTTAAAAAGAAACAAAAGCAGAGATTCTGTCAAATTTCCAAGTGTCTTTTTTTTTCTTCTTCAGAACATCCTGAGTGCATCCTCCACCATGACGGGATGCTCTTCCTTCCGTTGCTTTTCTTTGGTTGTGCCGGGATGGCAGCACTGCCTCCCTAGTGTAAAATGTACGCTTTCACTGACATTTAGAAATGGCTCTGAGTGCTTTAGACGAACAGCTCTCTAGATGTACAAGAAGCTTCAATTATTCTGCCTAAGAAAATAACTTTTCAGAAATGCTTTTCAGCACTGGGAAGTCTCAGCCAAGACAGGTGGGAGAGTTAATGAGCAGAATTGATAATGACAGGTAGGAAAATTGATTGTCAGTCAGGATGTGACAGGCAAGTCAGCAGGGAGATGGAAGATAGAGCTATTACAGATGGACTACAGCAGGGAGAAGTGCTTTAGTTACCAGCATAAATTGATATCTATCTGAGGCTGAGGGATGGAGCTCAGAGACATATTGTCTTACTTACTATTCTATTGCTATGAAGAGACACCATGACCAAGGCAAATCTTTGTTTTTTGTTTTGTTTTGTGTTTTTTTTTTTTGAGACAGGGTTTCTCTGTGTAGTCCTGGCTGTCCTGGAACTCACTTTGTAGACCAGGCTGGCCTCAAACTCAGAAATCCGTCTGCCTCTGCCTCCCAAGTGCTGGGATTACAGGTGTGAGCCACCACCACCTGGCCTACCAAGGCAAATCTTATAAAAGAAAGCATTTAACTAGGACTTGCTTACACTTTCAGAGGTTTAGTCCATTATCATCATGGCAAGGAGCATAGTAACATGCGTGCCAGTGCAGTAGTAACCAAGAGCTACGTCCTCATCCACTGAGATAGAGAGAGAGAGATGGAGAAAGAAACAGAGACAGAGAGAGAGAGAGACAGAGAGAAAGACAGAGAGAAAGACAGAGAAACAGAGAGACAGAGACAGAGAGATAGACACAAAGAGCAGGCAGAGAGAGGTAGAGAAAGAATGTTTCTGAGCCTGGTATGGATGGGCTTTTGAAACCCCAAATCCCACTCCCCAGTGACAGAGTACTTTAAACAATGCCACACCTCCTTATCCTTCTAATCATTTCAAAGAGTTCCACTCCCTGGTGACAAAGCATTCAAATAAAATATAAGACTACAGGGCCATTCTTATTCAAATGGTCACAAATCATAATGTAGGATTTAAAAGGCCTGAGGGAGGGACTTACAATTTCATTATTTCTAAGCTACCTCTTGTTTTTCAGCTTCAAAGGGATAATAGTGTCAGAAAAAAAAATTCACTGAACCTCTGTCATCTGCTTAGCTCAAGATGAGGTGACTACCTCAGGAAATTTCTATCTTTGACGTGGCTGGTAACAAATATCTAGTTGTGGATTTTCAGTATTGCTGTGTTAAAAAGAATTTTTTTTCTGAAGGGTCCTATAGAGAGATGGTCAATGCCTTGGGAGAGAGGTGCCTTTGTTCTCTTTGATGACTACAAGGACTGGGTGGATTAGAATCCTGGTCTTTATTCTAAGTTAGGGACTTCTGTCATTTCATGTTGCCTACCAAGCTTATTACTCTATGTGGAGAAGCTGTGATTTGTTGAGTGGTCAGTTCTTAAGTGTTTTACTTAGTATCGCTGTGAAAGAGCTCCTTTTCCTGTCTAATGCTCAATGACAGTGACACTTTGGCCTAGTATGGCTATGCTCCAAAATGTATAGAGAAATTAGGCACCCAAATTTGATGGATTCAGATTAAAGTATACAGAGATGGGGTACTTGGTTTCAAACCTGACTTCCTGTCTATGGGACTCAGACAAGGCATGTGCTGTGGATGCCTGGGAAGGAACTTAACGGAATGGTTATCTGAGCCAGTTCTCTTGTTTCCAGTCCTTAGGTCAGAAGATCATTTTTGTGGAGGGCAAATTCAGTATTTGGAAAGGCCATTCTCAAGCCTATCAAAATTCACACATTCCTCTCAAATGTATTAATCTACTGTTACTTTGTGGGACCCCAGTCTTCTTGTTAGACTATTAAAAATCACAATCCTATTTTGCCTTACCTATAAGCTAGGGTTATAGAAGACATTTTTTTTAAAAATGTAGCAGCATAATTAAAAGGACATGGGATGTCTCTGCTATTTACCACAATACTGAAAATTCGCTCTAAGTCTTGGCTTATTTCTCTGTACAATGGAAACACATATGCCTGCCCTTCTTTCCTGGTAGAATCTTTGTCAGGTCAATGGTGGAGATAAGGAAAAGAAGAAACACTATGTAGCTTAAGCACATTAAATTGAGAGCTAGAAAGCCTGGCTTGTAGTCCTCACCATTTAACCACTAGATACTTATGCAGACATCCTTCTGAGATTCCAAATTTCTCCGAGATTTGGTTTCTTAGTTTCTAAGTGGTCAAGCTTGCTCTTATCTTTCGCGAGATTGTGTAGTCAGCCTAGATAAGTGATTGGTCTATAATTTGAACACCATGACCGAGGGCATCTTCCAGAGCATGCCCCTGCTTCTGTAATCCCTCCCTGTGCCTCTGCTACCTCTCAGGGTTGCTTTTGTACCACCCTCCTCCAGGGTGTCAGGCCTTACCCTGAGGCTCCTGAGATGACAGCTCCACATGATCCTGAGTGGTGTATGAAAGCCAAGGCAAGCATCTCAGGAGTGCTCTAGGGATGTTCAGGGCTGAGTAATCACTCGTCTTTCCTCAGAACAAGAGACGGTGTTTCTGTCTGGTCACATTCATGATGAATTACAAGGGTGGAGGCAAGAACCCTTCCAGGCCTCGGGTTCTGTTTCACTTAATCACCATGCCTGTGGGTTCTTATTTAGATCTAGCCCGAGGTTCAGATTCCAGTTCTCTGGTGCTTTGGGTTGGAAATACCAGAGGTGAAAAAACCTAGTCTACTGCTTTAATCATACACGTGAGGAATCAGAGACTGAAGAAAACTCATGCTTTAGACAAGAGGTTTTCAACCTTCGCAAGCCTTCAATAGAAGGTTCCTCTTGTTTTGGTGATCCCTCCAATCACAAAATTATTTTTGTTGCTACTTTATAACTGTAGTTTTGCTACGGTTATGAATCATATGTAAATATCTGTTTTCTGTTGGTCATGGGTGACCTCTGTGAAAAGGTTGTCCCATCACTAAAGGAATTGTGACTCCTGCTTTAAAGTAAGCAATAGTTTATGGCAGTAACAATGACAGACCCCAGGCCAGTCACTGCAAGAGAGAGTTCTTTGGTTTAGATATGTAGTTGCATGTCAGCAAAGACTGCTACTCAGCCACAAAGGGCTAGACTTCATTAGATTCAACATGAAAAGCTTTTGGTGACTGGTAAGAATGAAGTTGGGCTCTAGGAAAGTTGGGGAGGGGCCACTGGAAGCTAAGGCAGAGACAAGCTCTGCATGGCCACACCCATCAGGCTTTCCGGTGTGATGGACATCACAGGAGACAGTGGCAAATGACTAGGTGTCAAGGTGCAGAAGGAGCAAGGTTACCACCAGATCCCCTGAAACAGCTTAGATTCACCAAGTTATCAACATAAGCAAGTAACTCTAGTCCCACAGGCCAGTCACCCCTGCCTACTTAAATAAATGCCATTCTAGAAGCAAGCAGTAGTTCCAGATTTCCCTGAAGATGTCTTTGTTTGTTTGCTTGTTGCTTTGTTTTTTTCTTCCATCACAATCTAGTTTAATTTTACAACTCTTCAAACTTATTTCAGCATCTCTAAAGTGGTGTCATTAGTATGTCTGTTCAAACATTATCACAAATTCGTCAGCCTCTACTTATCCCACTGCTCCTTGGATTTTCTTTTTAGATTATTAATTTTATTTTATATGAGTGCTTTGCCTATATATATGCTTGTTTGTTCGTGTCATGTGTGTTCGGTGCCTGCAGAAGTTGAAAGAGGGAATCACATGTCTAGATCTGTAGTTCCGGGTGATTGTGAATCACTGTGTGGGTGGTAGGAATCAAACCTCGGTCCTCTGGAAAACAGCAAGTGCTCTTAAAGCCCCGACTATTCTATTCTTAGTGCCCATTCACATCACAAGTGGAACTGTGATGGAGCGCAGGCTCTACTCTGACACAGTACTGATTTAATAGAGTGTGTGCATCAGAAGAAGGTGATTCCGGTGACAGTGGCTGTTCTAGTTTGCTTTCTATTGCAGTGATCAAGACAAAAGCAACATGGGGAGGAGATGGCTTCTTTGCCTCATACTTCCCAGTCCCAGTCCATCACCGAGAGAAGTCAAGGAAGGGACTAGAGCAAAGCAGGAGCCTGGAGGACTGCTGCTTACTGGCTTGCTCGGCTTGTGTTCTTATATTACCCAGGCACACCTGCCCACAGTGTGCTGGGGCCCCCAAATCAAGTTAATTGGGAGAATGTCCCACAGACTTGCCTACAGGTAGAGGTGTTTTCTTTGTTTTTGTTTTCAATTGAAATTGATCATTTCCTGGGTAACACTAGCTAGTAGCAGGTTGAGTTTTGAAACCTCTAATGAGCGCAGCAGTTAGAATTTAGTTAGCACAGAGAATTCATGGCTTAACCTGGGTTCACTGTTGGGTAGACACTAGAGTACAGAAAGCTATGAAACCTACAACCATCTTCAAGGTAGTTGCAGGCTATTTGGATTGGGGAAATGGGGCAGGTACATTAACCAAGATACAGCTAAGATACAGTCAATGGGTAAGTGTTATGGTAGAAGCAAGTACTAGCACCACACAAGGTGGGCTACTTAACCTAGATGTGAAGCTTAGGGGAATGATGAGATCCATGGAGCTGAACTTTGAAGGCTGCATACGGGTTGCCTCTTGGGGAGTGACTGGAGGGACATGGACATGAAAACGCAGAACAAGAGTCACTTAATGTGCTCATGATGTGGACAGGCAGGGTGCAGAGAGATAACACTGGGGAGGAAGGAAGAGAGCATAGTCCCTGAAGGATTTTAAGCCACAGGCAATGGAGACAGCCACAGATTTATTCTGAGCAGACAATGGTGTGACTCAGTGTGATCTTCCGCAAATGCTTCTGACAGCTATGTTACAATAGGTTGCGGCTCTGGGGAGGACGGTGAGGCTGAGCCCTGCTTGGAAAGCATGTGAGATGATGAGAAATCATTTGGCAAGCAGTCTTCCTCCAGAGAAAGGGAGCAGAGGACATTGGTTTCAATACACCCTTGGACTTCCAGAGTCAAGTCTCCATTGAAGAAGAAAGTGATTGAAACAGTGTAGGATAGGAGAGTTGGGGTGAAAAGAGCTGAGACATGTCAAACAGTGCTTAAAATGCCCCCCCCCTTTGCATCACACTAGCTCTTAATTGGCACCAACCACAGAGGGGACGATTGATCCCAGCAAGAGTCCAGCAAAACAGATAATTTCTTACAAGCCCCCGAAATTCACAAACACTGTGGGGTCCCACACACCAAGGCTTTGCTGATGGGAAGTCTGAGATTTCCTTGAAGGGATGGGTTTCCCGGTGCTTGGTTTTGTGTGTATTCCTTTTTTTTTTCTTATCAGAATGCAGACTATATCCATGTAGTTAATGTCTGGGGTCTTGCTGAGCTGAAGAGAAAGCAAGCAAAGAGCTAGGCAGCAGAGCACAGCAGAGCTATGGATTAACTCTTCACACAATGGGCTCCTTAAGGAGCTGCTAAACGGAAGGCTGTGTAGTGGGAGTCTGGTATGGAGATACCGCCTTGACCATGAAAGATCTGCTCACTACACACGCAGAATTTGGACCAAATCTTCACTGTAAACTCACCTCACCCATATGGCTCGGGTTTCACTGGCTTCCTTTAGAATCCTTTGTCGAAGGAAAGCAGCCTGTAGTTATTGTAAAGCTACTGTTCCTGGTACTTAATCCTCCACCCCACTCCACCCCTGCTCCCACACACCACACACACATTTGCACCCACATGTGAGCACACACATACACATGTGCACACGCACACACATGCAGGCACAAAAACGTACCTATACACCCCGAAGGCCTTAATCAAGGTAAATACGATTTTTCCTCTTTTCTCAGAGCACAAACTTAATCCAAAAGGATGATACCGTACACTAAAGCTTTCACTAGTCAGCACTTTGGAGGGTCCTGGGTACCAGGATGGCAGACCTCATTTACAGCAGGATTTTGCTCATTGTAAAATTCTTTTACTGTTGTCATGGTAGAGTCAAAGGTCTGTAATTACCGAGACTATGTAGACACTGTTCATCCGAGTTTAAACAGAGCTTGTATGGGGCCCACAGGGTAGAGGTTTAGGCTTTTCTGTGCCAGTGAAATCTGAACTGTGTCTGGAAGATAGGAGTGTTTTTTTTTTATTATTGAATATATTCTTCATTTACATTTCAAATATTATACCCTTTCCCAGTTTCCCCCCTCCCCGAAAATCCTCAACCCATCCTCCCACCCCCTGCCTCCAAGAAGATGCCCCTCCACCCAACCCACTCCTACCTATTTCCCTCCCCCACCTCGATTTCCCCACACTGGGGCATCTAGTGAGCCTTCACAGGACCAAGGACCTCTCCTCCCACTGATGCCCGACAAGGCATTCCGCTGCCACTCTTTTGGCTGGAACTATGTCTACCCTTGGTTGATGGCTTAGTCCCTGGGAGTCCTGGGGCATTTGGTTGGCCTACATCATTGTTCTTCCAGTGGGGCTGCAAACCCCTTCAGCTCCTCCAGTCTGCACTCCAACTCCTCCATTTGGAACCCCGTGCTCAGTCCAATGGTTGACTGCTAGCATCTGCCTCTGTATCTGTAAGGCTCTGGCAGGGCCCCTCCAGAGACCACCATAACAGGCTTCTTTCAGTATGCACTTCCTGTCATCCATAGTAGTTTTGGGGTTTGGCGACTGTTTATAGGATGAATCCCCAGGTAGGACAGTCTCTGGGTGGTCTTTCCTTCCTGCTCCATACTTTGTCTCGATAATTGCTCCTGTGAGTATTTTGTTCTCTTTCTCAGAGGAACCAAAGCACCCCCACTTCAGTCCTCCTTTGTCTTGAGCTTCCTGTGGTCTGTGAATTGTAACTTGTTTATTTTGAGCTTTTAGGCTAATATCCACTTATCAGTGAGTGCATACCATGTGTGTTCTTTTGTGATTGGGTTACCTCACTCAGGATGATACTTTCTAGTTCCATTTGCCTAAGAATTTTATGAATTCATTGTTTTTAATAGCTGAATAGTATTCCATCATGTATATATACCACAATTTCTGTATCTGTTCCTCTGTTGAAGGCATCTGGGTTCTTTCCAGCTTCTGGCTGTTATAAATAAGGCTGCTATGAACATAGTGGAGTATGTGTCCTTATTACATGTTGGAGCATCTTCGGTTATATGTCCAGGAGTGATATAGCTGGCTCCTCGGGTAGTACTATGTCTAATTTTCCGAGGAACCACCACACTGATTAATAGGAGTATTTTTAACAGATTCAATCTGTGTTGTAGTTTATTTTGTTGTTGTTTTGCTTCTGTTCCCCTGATTTATATACTCTAATAACAACAGCAAAACCTTTTCTTTTACCTACTTGTCTAGCTGTCTCATTTTTCTGCCAAATTGCTCCCTCTAATTCCTTCCTCCCCCAACTCCCGACTCTCCACAGGCTGTATGTGCATATATGTTTCCATGTTTTCCAATTCTGTGTAGATTCATGATGATGGGTGACAAATCCCACTGCCTAGTATTCTAAAGAGATAATATCATGTGACACACTATTTGGGTGTTTGTTCCCATTGATTTGAAACTGAATACTACCTCTTTCCTTAAAAAACCTAAAAGAAAAAAAAAGAAGACCCACAGACATACCTTACTAATCTGGCATGGAGCTTAATGATCTCAGGCCACTGTTATGAGACACATGTGCGGGCAAACTATTCCATAAAGTGGTGCCGTCACAATTATTTTAGCGAGAACACTTATATCCTTTTTATTTTTGTATCTATTAGTTCATTTGCTGTTTGTCATAAAACAGTGGAGTAGACATTTTAGGAATGAACTGCATTCCAGGGAGAGGTAAACTGAGTCTCTGACAATCTCATGTCCATGCTAGGCTGGGCTATGGTTAAGAGCTGTACTTGAGAATTTTGATCTCTCACGTTGTACAAGCTGCAGCTGTCGGAAAAACAAGCAATTCTGCTTTAATCTAAAAGAGCAAACCAGAGGCTCAACCCTTGCTAGAGCACGATCCACCAAGCAATGACTTTACAGTGGATTCAGCTCAAGTGCCAGAATTCTGCAGTTTTCATAGGACAGACCAGTCCCTGAAGCACTCTGAGCAGAAAGGCCATGCATCCCAGCTTCTGAGAAATAGCTTTGATTTCAAATCTTAATGTGCTCCGTCCGGACCTTCCTCGCTCCGTGGTTCAGCTGTGGGGACACTGTGAATTATAAACAGTGATTAATATTCCTTTCCGTTCTTAAGTATTAGAACCCTGGTAGGAACTTTTCGATGTTGAAGGAAATAGAAATCAATAGGAAAGTGTTCCTTAACTTTGAAGCAGGCTGAGTACTTTCCTAGACTAGTTTGAGGTGGATTATTTTTTACTGAATCTACAGAAGCTAAAAACATTAAAACAAAAAGTGCTACCTCACACTGGAACAGAATGCTTCCAGCAGGCCAGTGAGGAAGCCTTGAACTTTACTGCCCCTTGCTCTACACAAGCTTGCCAAGAGACCTTCCACCCGACCCAGCCTCTTGCATACCCTGAAGTATGTGACCCTGGTTCACGGACATTTGCAAAACTTGAAGTAAGACTAAGACCACCTCTGGTGCTCAGTAAGAAGTCCTTTTGGAATGAAGGTGACTTTCCAAATCTTATCAGACCAGGGTGAAAACTCTTTCCATAGACTATCTGTTCCATCTACCTCTATACTCTCTGTCAAACCCCACCACTGGTTCTGACACTGTATTGCTGGGAGAATGTGAGTTATAAGCTTTTGAAAGCAACAGCTACCTACCAGGGGGAGATTTATTCACTCCATCAAACACAAGAAAAATTCAATTTTGAAGCTGTCGGCATGGGCCAGTAATGATGTTTAAATGAATTCCATTATGGGCAAATCTAAAATGTGAACAATATTTTTATTGATTTCCAGTGCATTTCAGCGGGGGCAGCTTCAGCCTGCATCGCTAGCCTTCTGTAAATTGTGTGCTGTCCCTCTGGGGTAAAGTGACCCTGGCTTGATTGACAGTTGTCTCCCAGTAAGCGTTTCATGCAGGAGATGTTGCTTATCAGTCATGGCCATATTGCAGGCCATGTAAATCTCCAGCGCTGCTTGCGGACTGTGCTACATGATTGATGGGGGTAAGCGCTCATGTACACTGTGTGTCAGTTACTCCTGGCAGCACTGGGGGAAAAGCTACTTGAAGCATAAAACTGCCCGGCACGAGATATTCACAGCAGTTTTAATAAGCAAAGCTTCTCTTTTGCATCCCATCAAATACAAGGATGGCTCATCCTTAGTAGACTTCTCAGTGATGTCAGTGATGAACAGAGGGGTGGCTCTGGCTTCAAGGTTTACCTTTAAGTTTTCCTCCAATGCAGCACCTTGCTGTAATTGTCTTCTAATGTCTTGGTCAAGTCCTGCCATTTATTGATGCAACCTCAGTTAAATAAATTGGAAACTGTAAACTGTCATTTACAGTGACATCATGTAACTGTACTAATCTTTGAGATCAGTAACACATGCTACCTCGCTGCTGAGTTCCTTGTGGACATGTCCCATTTGCCTTGGAGTGATTCTTCTGTTGTAAGTAAGTTCAGCTCCTTTGTGAGATAAACCATTGCAGTGATACATTTTCTAA
This sequence comes from Apodemus agrarius, assembly GCA_964023405.1. Taxonomy (NCBI): domain Eukaryota; kingdom Metazoa; phylum Chordata; class Mammalia; order Rodentia; family Muridae; genus Apodemus; species Apodemus agrarius. The sequence goes on from OZ030018.1 coordinate 77,072,673, forward strand.
ACTGCCCAGTCAGTATTACTGAAGTCAAAGATTCACTTTGTTGGTTTGAAAAAGAGGACTTAAGCTCTACCTATAGGACTTTATTTATTACTATGCCATACAAACCAGAACTGTGAGATCTAAAGACAATATACATTATCCTCAATTCTCCCTTCACGGTGGAGCCTCCAGTGCTCACTAGACTTGCCCCTGAGATGTCTGTATTGCCTAAATCAGTGTCCCCACATAAACAGGAATTCCATAATGTTCAGAAAGCAACAGACTCATGAATTACAACTTGGTTGCAATTTCCGCTAGTTCTTTTTCCTCATGCTGGCTTTGCAGAAGTATATTCATGTTTATGTTGGCTGGTGCATATTCTTTTCCTCTGCGGCACTTGCTGTTATATAAAGCATTCTCCGTAGGCCACAGAGTCCCCTAATCATGATCTATAATGGTTGAGTAGACTCCAGAGCATTTTCTGACATGAAAGTTCAATGTATTGCTGGAGCATACATATTGCTTTCTGAAGGTGCTAGCCCCTAGACTGGATGCCAATGCATTGGGTGAGAATTAAAGCCAGACCTTGAAGGTCACTTCCCACCCCATGACATAAGCTGTAAGAACAGGCTGTTTTGTAGATTCATCAGGTTTTCATGAAAATGGCAGACTAAATCAAATCTTTCCCAAGAATCATTCCTTCTGCTGTGTGTTGTGCCACACTCATCAATAACTAACCCTTCCTAATTAATCATGTAAAAATCATAAAGCAATGGAACTTTGCTTAGAAATTGCCACTAGCTTCAGATTTGCATTCTATTAAAGAATGGTAATGAAGAGTCTGTTCTAGGGACCTGAGTCTCTGAGCTTGGGAACCTCAGTTGATGACTACTAACTCTGCCTGAGGCTTTGGGTGCTACAGGATGAAAACAAAACTCCTCCAGCCTAGGGTGACTCAGAGCCTGTGAAAGAGAAGGGTTAGATGGCTTCCACTTTAGCAAACAACCAGCAGAAAATAAGGCAACTTGCTCTAGGTGAAGCATGGAGAAGGGAGGCGCTGACACCAGAAAAACCTGAAGGTAACTCTTCAGAATGGGGTTGTGTTTGAGGTCAAGAAACTAAGACATGTCGACTGACAGCTTTTGTCAAGCCAGAGAAGGCTAACTGTCCTGAGAGTTATGAAAGAGAAAATGTGGGAATTCATTCATATGGAAGAAGGATTTATTTTTTTCTGCTAAGAGGTGTTAAGGCAGGGATCCAGCAAGCAAAGGCTTTCAGTCACAGCTTGATAGGATAACTGGGTGTGAGAACGGAGAAAGGGTCCTGTTATGTTGAGATATATTCGCAACTAGTGTCTGTGTTCAGCATCACAGGACTCTGTCTTTTTTTAGCGATTGGTTTTGCTCTTTTCTTGGTTTCGACCCTTTTTGGACCAGAGGCACAGTTATACATCAACACAATGTGCATCTCCATTGAGAATGATCTGGAAATACATAACCATGCGGGCCCATTTTCTCTACAGTGGAACCAGCTAGCTTGTTTCTGGCTCTATGAACTGCCTACAGAGTCCCTTTACTCTAGCAGGGTGACTATCTGTCCTTGATCCAAGTGGCCTAGTGGACCTTACAGTTAAGGGCATATGCTGAAATTCACACCCAGGGAAATTAACTGCCTGACTTCCAAATAGACAGTATATGGGCATCATTCAGACTCTAGAGGGACTGCAAGACTTAGGTGGCTTGTCTCTCCACAGGAGGAAGAGCTGAACATGAGAAGGAGGAAAGGAGCCACCTAGGAAGGAGGGAAATGGATAAAACTCACCATGGTAGGAAATGTTCTTGGTCAAGGTCCACTTCACTCGGTGTGGACATGGAGACCACTGAAGGTAGAGCAGGTAATGCACCAAGTGGGCAGGATTTTTATGCTATCCCAGTGTCCTGAAGGCACCTAAGAGACTCTGGCCAAGGGAACTGAACATCTAGGTTCTAGGCATTTGCTTCCTTATTAGAGAAGCTAGAAATAACAAGTTGTTACAGAATTTCTAGCTGGAACAATACCTAGTTTTCCCTACATGCCAGGCTCTGCTGTGAAGGATTTTGCCCATATCCATTCTATTATATTTAGTCCCTGAAGCAGCTCTATGAGGTAGAGGCTGAAATAATTCTCATCTTAGAGACTGTCTAGGAAAGAAGTTTGTGGAAGATGGATGTGTCTTAGGGACTCTTCCATGGCTTTGGGAAGGCCAGATGTGTTCACATCTGTGAATCCACTTTGGAGCCTGTGGACCACTCTACATACACCAGGGATCGGCTATTCTGCCTGTTTCCATGACGTTCCTTTCTGTCTGTCATGATTGTGTCTAAGGTAAGATAGAGTGAAGACAGTTTAATGCAAGAGACCAAGCTCCTCCCTTAAAACCACTAGGGGTGGGGGTGAGACGGTAAGAAGATGCTTGCAAAAATAATGATGTTGTGGGAGGTGCCAGGGGGATGACTGAAATGAACTGTACAAGGGAGGAGAATCTGTTTCGAGGCCGGGGTCACAAAAGCTCTGGTTCTCAGGAGAAGGTTGCTGAATTCTGACATCTTGCTGCCCTACCACCCTCATAATGACTTGTCACTATGTCATTAATTATTTACGTTATCCACTTATTTCTTATTCTTTTCTTGGCACTTATAGTAATCTAAATAATGTTGGAAGTTCACAATAAAAACACCTCCGCCAGTCTGTTTGGCCATTTCATGCTAAGTTATGCAAGCTCCCAAGGGCACTATTACCAGTTTATGAACAATGACCCACCAGCGCAATGAACCCTGTTATTGTTATTCTGCTCAGATCTCTCCAATCATTTTTCATCTCTGCTAAACAGAAGATAAAGGCAAGCCTTTTCCAGTTCCTGCCCCCAAGCTCATTTTAGGTCCTTGAAGCTTCACGCTGAGCTGGGCTGTTAAAAATCTAGGATAGATACAACATAAGAGAAGAACTATCATTTGCAGATTTGTCTGTGGGTGATGCATGTGATAAATGTGAAGTACTGGGGATTTTCTTGTTCAAGATGTAATGGTTTTTCACATCAGTATGCAAGAGCTAAAGCAGGCACAAGTGTCAAGAAGCAAAGTATACCACTAGTGCCCAGACCGGAAGATTCAGGATGTTCATAGGTTTTTCAGACAAGGGGAGGAAGAGGGGAGGAAGAAACCAAGGTTGGTGAGGCACAAGAGCTCTTACAAGTGCTGCTCCCAAAGAAGTCAGACAGGTTCAGTGTCCAGTGGCCACCTCCCAAGAATCCTTGAAAAGGTTATTTCTTCCTTCGCAGAATTGGCTGTGTCCAGTCTCCAGTTACGTGGGCTCACGGCTGAGTTTCTTAGCACTCGCAGTATGTAATCTCCCAAGACTCTGTCATACTCATTGAACTCATGAAGTTGATGTGTGAAGCTGTGCATTTCCAGTGAAAGGGAATGCCTACCAAGACCAGACTGACATAACTCCTTGCTGCACAAGGCCACCCTGGAAACCACACCTGAGTTAGAAGCTTGCTTGTTAAGGAGGGCTTCTTAGGAAGAAGAATCCCACAAATCAGAAGCCAGATATGTCAGCCACATAATTTCCCCTTACTATCTCTGGGACTATAGCTTCCCTTTCTTAGATAATGCTGGTACACAGGCATTAACAATTTTCCTGTCTGTGATAGCCATTTCTTGAGAACCTGATTTGTTTTACTTTTTAGCCTTTACCGTTGTTGTTGTTGTTGTTGTTGTTGTTGTTGTTTTGCAATGGTACTAGGGTCAAACCCAGGGCCTCATATGTGGCAAACACTCTTCTACTGGGCTGCTCTCTCGGTTATCTACTTCAGTTCTTAACATAGCATGATCATTGAGGTCGTTACCACATTGGCTGGAGCATCACCTTCTCAAAGCATCAGCCTCTAATGACTTTACCAGCTCCCTGTTCCCTGGGTAATTAGCTTTCAAAACTTCAACATTTAGTCTCTCAGCTTGCCTACAGGGTACAGCTAATGTGTATACTAGGCACAGCATTTAGTGTGAGAAGGGTTGCAGGGGTTGAGCTTTTGCAAGCAAATTTCTTGGTTGATGTAGTTACAGATTTATCAAGAGACTTCATGACCTTTAGGAAACTAGTGTCTTTGATGTAATGACTGTGCTTGCCCCAGCAGCATGGAAACTAAGTACCATGTTTGCATCTTTTATCTGGCAGCAGGGTAAGATCATGTGGTATACATTAACTGTACTGATCAGAGAATGTCTGGCTTCTGCCTTTTTTGTGGTTTTGTTTCCCCTGTCACAATCTATGCAATTGTTTTATACTTTTGCAAACTGTTCACACAAGCTTTGTCCCATAAAGGAAACTCTGAGCTCAACAATGTCAACATGCCTGCTGGCAATAAATTTCTATATACTGAAGGAAAATAGCTGTAAATGTCTTAGAACATTTGAGAAAGAAAATAAAATTCTTGTGAAACTCACTGAACTTAGCAAAGTTATTTATAGTCCTATAGAAGTGGAATTTTCTAGTCTATCAGCTTCATTGAGTATGTGGGAGACATGGTAAAGATGAGCTGGTAAAATGGGGATGGAGAAGACTCCAAGCACATGGAGAGGGCTTTGTGTACATGGAGACTCCATGCACATGAAAGGGACTCTACACACTTGGAAGAATTCGTGTTTATCTTCCAGTTGTGAAGGAAGTCTAGGGAAAGCTGAAAGAGTACCAGAGGGTTTCTAACTGAAGAGGCAGTGAATAGCAGTACCTTATTTCCAATCATTGAGATTGGGAGGCTCTGTTTTTGGAGGGTTTAGAAATGAGTTATTTCTCTGTGTTCAGAATCAGAGTGAACCCTAGCTTAAACATATCATTGTAAAGAAGGAACAGCTAAGGCTCAAAGACAGTGACTCGCTCAAGATTGTTGCTCTTTAACACCCAAGCTAAAGCAGAATCTGGGCTGGGCCTTTTCCAGTTCATGTCCCATACATGACACTTCACTGGCTGTTTAATCTTACATTTTGAATGTACAACTGTCCTCCTCTCTCACCAAAATAAGATCTTCAGGAAAAGACCCAACAGCTATAAAATGAGGAGCTCACCAGATGTAATCCAGGAGTATTTCCCACATACTTGCTGGTGTGTTTTATTTAGGAAACGATTTCTATAGCTAGAGAGAGAGAAAACAAGAAAGTAGTCACAAGATAGACATCTATTTTCTATCAGCTGATGACTCTAGGTTATATGTTCTTGTTTGAAGTATAAGGCATGGACCCAGTGGTCCAACAGGATGGGTCACACACACAAAGGAAGGCTCAGGGTCATCATAGGAAGACCTAAAATCAACACTGGCTAGCACTTATGGTCAAGGGCTGGCTGGCCACATCTGTGGTTAAGTTGGTTTCTCACCTTAGCCATTAGATCTGAGAAATCTCTGTAACCATCAGGCTGGGCTACATGTAGCTGTGGGAAAATTTCTCCTATGTTTGTCTCTTCTTTGTTATGAACCAAGGGAATGTTCATTGGCTACCTTTATATTCTAAGGCCCTGGAGTTGGGTAAGCAGACAGTAAATGTGTATTACATCAGGAGCAACTATTCCGGTGTTACATGTCTTCCTTGGCCAGATCAAAACAAAAGCACAGCACCTCCACTACTAAAAGCTTTTTATAAGGAGGAATCTCCTGAAAAATGAGGCAGTCATTCAAATCCCCCTACACTATACTCCATCAGAGAAATCTCAATGCTATGAAAAGCTTTTCAGATAATATAGGGAGTTATCACAGTGACAAGATAGTCAGGGATAGGGTTATTTTTAAAAAATTCACCTGACTGGACATGTTCATTTGTTAGAGATGTCATAACAAAGTACCATAAACTCTGGGGGGGCCAGAGAAGAGAGACGCATAGTCCTTCAGTCAAGGAGGCTGGAGGTTGGTGCAGAGGTGTGAACAGCTCGGTCACTTCCTGAGGCTGTGACAAGGAATTCTGCCCACGCCTCTCTCCTGGCTTCTCATAGCTTTCTGAACATTTTTGGCACCACAGGGCTCTGTCGTCACCCTCAAACAGTGTTTGTTGGTTCTCTGTTCACATTCCCCTCCTTGTTTAATGACACTGCTCATATTAGGTTAGGTCCGTCCATAATGGCTTCATTTTAACTCAGTTACCAAGATCCTATCTAGATATCTCAAGGTACTGGGGGATTAGGATTTACACAAATGAGTTTTGAGTGGACATAATTCAGCCCATAACCCTGGGGAGTGAAAGTCGGGCAGTGAGTAAGTAGATTACCTTCTGTCTGCAGACAGAAGGCTGAGGGCACCCTCTACTCGATTCTGGAAATCCACAGTCATGTTCTAAATCTACTTTAAGTATGTTGTGACCTTGTGGCATATCTGACTTTTCAAGGGGTCTGTTTTCTCACAAATAAAACTGGAATCTTAAAAACTTCCTCAGAAGGTCATTTAGTGTATTCCCAGCATGAAGTATGTTAAATAGGGTGCTTAGCATACTGCCAGCATCTGATGGAAGATGGTCTTCTTGTAGTAATGGTATGTGGAGTCTGGGATCGGGAAAGGGTGCTAGCCGGGTGCTAGTCTTGGTAAAGCGGTTATATCAATTCGTCTGGTGCAATTGTTTTTGTGAAGAGCTATTTGAGTTTGAAGCTGGGAAATGGAAAGTAAGCAGTCGAAAAGCTTTTTTAAATTGACAGGAGACAAGGTCTTTGATAATCCATCACCTCAAATCGCCTGCCCCAGACCACATCCTGCTATTTTTCCTCAATGATTTCACCAATAATGACTTCTTTTAGTTTTCCATGTGGCATTTTAAAGGGAGATGATTTATAAATAAAACTATCTTCTACTCCTGACCTTGAAAGCCACATGAAATTTGATTTATTTGATTTATTATTTTAATGTGTTGCCCTTTTGCAATACATGTTTGCAGTGTATAGTGGGAGAGGCCTGGGTCGCCATCTCTGGCACAGGGAGGTGGGAGGCAATGGCACTGTCTGGACACTTACTCTCCCCACATTCCAGATAAAGAACAGAGAGGCTTCATCGTCACCCGTGGACAGAGCCTGAAGTAGGTCGTGGGGTCCCACTCCATTCCAACCATGTTCACGCCATTCCTGGGTCTCTGTCTCTGTTAAAAAGACTAGATCAATAGTCTGCTTTGGCATTCTCTAACAAAACCACAGAAAGATGTCTGCACCAACCTGTAGCCTGCCTCCCTCTTCTCTATAAGGTTGCCATTCCAGCATTCCTGGATCTGAGTCTGTGGCACTGAGCTGCAGAGACTGAGGGGCCGCGATCCACCTAAAAGTGAACACAGAGAGATGGTAGAGCATGTGGATTAACTCTTTGTCAGCTTGACAGAAGCAGAGACATGTGGGGTCCTCAATCGAATATTTACCTCTATCATCTTGGCCGGTAGACAAATGTGTGGGGCCTTTTTTGGAATTAATGGTTAATGTGGGAAGTCACTGTGCCCTGTACCACCCCTGTACCTGGGCAGGTTGTCCTGGGTTGTATAAGAAAATGAACTCAGCAAGCCATGAGGAACTGGCCAGCAAGCTACACTCAACTGGTGCTTCTACTTTAGCTCCTGCCTCCAGGTTTCTGCCTTGAGTCACTGCCCTGGCTTCTCTTCACAGAGGACTATAATCCATAAAATGAAACAAACCTGTTCCTCACCAATATTCCTTTTGGTCAAGGTCCTTGTCACAGCAATAGACTAGGACAAACTCTGGCAGAGGTGGTCTTCATTTCCGTCTAGAATGGGCAATGGTGAGAGCAATCCAGAGTGAAGGAAATTTTCCTGTCAGCATGGACTGCTCTGTGCGGTGCTCCCCTTAGGAATGGAGTGGCTTCGGGCAGGTTAAGTCAAATTAAACCAGTTACTAAGCTTGTTGGCTTCATTAATTGTGAGAATAAATATATCTAAGCAGTATGTGGTTATGGCTATGAAATGAAATAGTGCAGGCAGAGGGTTTATAGGAGTCTGGTATTCAGGGAAGGCTACAACAGTCAACTTAGTAGCTTCCTAGTAAAGTGTTTTCCTTGATAAAGCTGAAGTAGACCATGGGTTCTAGCCTGTCCCAAATCTGTTGGATGGTGGCCTCATTCCCCACAATATAAGTACATACTCAGATGTACAAACAAGTTAGGGCTTTAAAACAGTCTTAGGCATGTGGGAAGATCCTGTGTTTGAGGTTGGTTTCAATTATGTGATGACACTCTCTCTCAAAACCACAATACAACACAACACAACACAACAAAACAACTCCAATAATAATATCAGCAACAAACAATAATATTAGTTTTGAAACCCTCACATGGGCTTTGGAAGGCCATGGATCCTACTCAAGGACTAGAGAATATACTTTAAGGTTCTCCCTTATCAGTGATTGAGTGAAATTTTCCATTTACCTAACAGTTATGGTGCTGTGTAGACATTCCTCCAAAACCGACTAAATGATTATACAGCAAGAAAGACTTCAGCGATCTCTGAATGGGCTTTCCTTCAGTCTCTGCTCTGTACTTTGTCTCCATATTTGCTCCCATGAATATTTTGTTCCCCTTTCTAAGAAGGACAGAGGGGGCTGTCCTACCTGGGGATTTTTTCCAGATAGAGTCACCAAACTCCGACACTATCGTGGATGCTAAGAAAGGTTTGCTGAAAAGAGCCTGATATGGCTGTCTCCTGAGAGGCCTGGCCAGAGCCTTACAAATACAGAGTTAGATACTCACAGTCTACCATTGCACTGAGTATGGGGTCCCCAATGGAGGAGGTAGAGAAAGGACTGAAATAGCTGAGGGATGGGATAGGAGGTTTCCAGGAGGGGGAAAACCAGGTAAGGGGATAATGTAAATAAATTAAATTGAAATGTAAATAAATTAAAAAATAAATATATAAATAAATTTTTTTTAAAAAAAATAAAGATTCCAACAGCAGCTTGAAATAGAATAAGGATAGGAACTTAGGTGAAAGAAATAAATTGTCTCAGCATTCTATATTAATTCAGAATCTACTTAGCAGCTATTGAGAAAAATAATGCAGTGTCTCATTATGATTCCATAAAGCAAGAAAAGGCCAAATGCAAGATACTAACAATCTCAAATCCCGAGAAGGAGGACTATACTGCCAGCCCTTGGCCAAGCTGCCCACGGCCTTGAGGGCACCTTTAAATAGCAGTCCCTTTGCAAATAAGAGTTCTGGGTTATGTTCTTCCCCAAGGTGCCCTTTGAGGAGTTCAAAAAGTAAGTCTCGTTGTCTAGTTGGCTCATTAGTACATTTTCAAGAGGCACTAAAATCACTCTGCTCCAAAGCTTAACAATCCAATGCAAGTTAGCACAATGCCGCCTTGGACATGGCCAGTACTACCCCACATGTTCATAGAGACATGGTACCCAGAGGGCTCTATTGGAGGGTTCTATTGAACTGTGTTTTGATATAAAGACAAATGAGGCTTTATGTTTGTTTTTAAAACTGACTGCCATTTCTGGTTTATGATTTCTTGTTTCTGGCTATTACTTCACTCCAGTTATTTAGTTTATGAGTCCCAGAAAGATGGTGGGGGTGATGTCTGGCAGCGAACTTTATTCCAACTTTGCCAAGGTATTCAATGCCAAGAAAATGCAGGGGGAGATTTATGTGTCCTGATATATGTCGCCCCCTCCCACAGTACATGAGTGTTTTTTCTGCTCTCTTGGTTAACTACTGCAAAATCTTCACAACTGCACTAAGCAAAGATGGAGTCTGGGAACTCAGACATAGGGATTCCTTTAAATTAGCCAATAGAAAGAATTAACGAGAGTTATTTTATATGTCTGTGTGCACGCAAGCAGACACCATATCTCTGATTTTACTTTTACTTTTTGTTTGTAGTCCCTAAGTAGCCCAGGCTAGAGTTGAAATGATTTTGTAGCCCAGGCAGTCATTCCACTTGCAACCCTTCACTCTCTGCTTCCTGAGTACAGAGGACTGTAGAATTATGCCACTAGGTCTCAAAGAAAACTCTTTAAGGAGATTTGGTAGGTTTTTTTAGAGTCTCTGATGGTGTGCGGAAGAAAAGGAAGCAAGTGGTTACTTTTCTTTTTCAGCACTCAGAGAGTCTGTGGATAATCTGCATCCCCCAAGAGCTGTGGCTGACCATAGTTGTAGCATATGTTCCACTGGTGTTTTTGATAACATAACTGATTCATTCAGAGGCCAAATATTTGACTGTCTCCCTAGCCACCATATTCTACCATAGGGTAGGAAGCTTTGAAAACACGGTAATGATTCTAACTTATATTTAATTGCACATAAATGATTATGAACGTGCATAATCATTTCACTTGCAGAGCTAATGGCTCCTGTTACTGTGTTTTGTTGGTTCCCAGGGGCTGCCTTCATAAAGAGCCACAAATTTATCCTCTTACAGTTTTGAATTCTACAATCTTGAAGGCAAGGCATGGCAGGTTGTGTCCTCCTTGGAGGGAGGGGCAGATTGTTCGGAGTGAGGACTGTGGAAGATGTACTGACCTCAAAGACAGTGGTATTCGATGTGAAAGGAGAGAGTATCTTGGTTGGATAAACAAAGGTGAGGATGACTGGCAGTTCCATCCCAAGCATATAGCACCAATGGGAAGACATTGGTATAAAGTGCTCTGTGCCTCGAGAAGAGTGCCAGGACTGCCAGTGTCTAGATATTAGTGATGATGCAGAGACTCTGAGGTTTCTTAAGAAGTCTTAGGACATTTGTTCGTTAACACTGGTCAAGCCAGTGCACCTCAAGTAGCATCTTTCTTCAAGCTACAAAACTTCGGAGTAGACACTGCACTTGGATTGACTGACAGATCTCTTATAAGCATATTGTGATAATGAAGAAGGCAGCTCACTCAAGTGTGGTTGTGTCCATGCAAGAATAGAGATGCAGAGAGTGGGAGGTGGAATAGTAACACTTTACTTGCATGTGCAGATTCTGCTAATGTTTTCCTTGGCCAAAGACACAGTGGAAAACATTACCACAGCTCAAGAATTTCTAGTGGCTAAGATGGGTAGACTAACAAATTTTTAAAATAAGTAACTTTAAAATTTTTTAAAATTAAATATAATCACATTATTTTTTATCCCCTTTCCTCCTTCCCTCTTCTTACATGTACCCTCCTCACTCCCTCTCAAAGCCATGCCTTTTTTCTTTCATGTCATGCATGTGTATATATGATTAAATGTGTACATACGTCCCACTGAGTTCATTTGGTGTTGCTCGTTGTATGTGATCTCAGGGCCGAGCAGTTAGAATTGAAAAATGTGAAGTTTTGCTCACTGCTTACCTGCAACCAAGCAAAAGAGGACATCTAATCATTTAAAACTAAGATAATGGCTTCAGTTATTTAAGAGCTAGAAGCACTGTGGAAGTTTCTTGGTCAAATAATAGCTACTTATAATAAAGAAGAATGTAATGCTTTTTAAAAGACTTGTCCCTGGAAGATGGGCTTATTCAGCAATTTAGCCCATTACTTTTAAACTTTAACAAATTTAAATCATCCGGAAATCTGAGGCATCCTCACTGAGAACACATGACATACTGGCTAGCTTTATGTCAAGTTGACACAAGATGGAGTCATTTTGAAGAGGAGAAGACAATTGATAAAAACACCTCCATCGCCCATTGGCCTGTGAGTGAACCTGGTGGGTGAGCCCGTGGTGCAATTTTTGATTGATGATTGATGTGGGAGGGCCCAGATCGCTGTGGGCAGTGTCACCCCTGGGCCGGTGCTCCTGGTACTTTAAGAAAGGCAATTACCCAAGCTATGGGAACAAGCCACTAAGCAACACCCCTTCCCAGCCCGTGCATCAGAATGTGCCTCTGGGTACCTGCCCAGTCTCCTCAGTGATGGACTTACACACTGGAAGGTGAAATAAATACTTTCCTCCCCATCTGTTTTTGATCGCGATGTTCTATTCTAACAATAGAAAGCCTGACTAAGACAGGGAAAGTTCACTCTATGAAAAATGCTTTGGGCAAACCATATCTGATAGCTGTTTATTTCCTTCACCTGAGGCCAACAGATTAAAGAGCAGGTAGCAGCCATGGCATTTCACCAGACACCTCCAGTTCCGTCTTTAAAGCATGCTGAAAGTGCCTAATGGGCTCTGACACATTCTCACTATTATGAGACATCAAAATGGCACATCCTGATGTCTGCCTTGACTAGGGGCACTTTAATATCTTCTGTTTTTCCTTGTCATCTTGAACTGATATCAGGATGGTACAGGTCATGACTACACACCAATTCCCCATTATGGTTTAAGATGCGTATATCCGTTCTTCAAATGTGTGGGACAATGTGTGAGATCATGTGGAGCAATACTGAGTACATTGCCACCCGATAAAAACCTTTGTGCACGCTGGAGAGATGCCTCCGGCAGTTAAGAACACTGACTGCTCTTCCAGAGTCCTGAGACCAATTCCCAGCAAACACATGGTGGCTCACAACCATCTGTAATGGGATACAATGCTCTCTTTTTGGTGTGTCTGAAGATAGCAGCAATGTGTTCACATGCATAAAATAAATAAATTAAAACTTAAAAAAAAAACCTTTATGCTATTGGCTCAATGGATAAAAGTGCTTGTTTTCAAGTTGTATGAATGTACTTCAGTCTCACAACCCATATCGTGGAAAGAGGGAATTGACTCCTCTATCTTCTGACCTCCACACAATATCCACGCCATGATGCTTCTTTACCCTAAATAAAGTAATAAGTAAAAATTCAAGCCCTATTCTCTGGCCTCCATTTCACCAACTTTTACAAATCAACCCAACTTAATACATATTAATTCTTCACTTACTAGGTTGCAAGCCTCACAACAGAAGGAAAGGGAACTGAGACACGGGCTCCATCAAAGTAAGTTATTACCATGCCTGCAAGGTAACTTCAAGGGTCAGGGAACTCATGCCACAAATCAAACCTAGAAGAAGAATTTCAGCAACTGCAGAGAGCACAGTTGTGTAGGTATGTAGAGACCAGGGACAGTCAAAATTGAGGATGTTAATCCATAAGCAGTTTGTGATATGTAGGTGGAATCAGTAGAATGAAACCCATTATCAAGTTTGAGGAGATGTCAGAGAACCCTGTGTGGAAGACCTGGGAAACCTGCTTATTTGGGCATAGACCCGGGAACAAAAGAGGCAGTGTTATAGATGGAGGAGGCTGATCACAGAACAGAAATATGTAAAAGTCTAAGCTCTTTGTTGGGGTTGACCTAGGAGGAAGAGCAAGAAGATGTGAGGAAGGTACCAAAGAACAGACCAGAGATGGCAAAGCTCTGTCTGGAGCAGGCATGAGCTCTTATTCAGTACTGCGACTTAGAAAGAGCGCAGGCAGCAAGCCTTTTGAGACAGCACATCCTGTCCAGCAAACAGCTCCATTCAAGGCTCAGTGGTCAGAATGGACTAACATGTCTGCCTAAGTCCCTGCAGCAGGCTTCACAAAGCACACTTGTGAGTGTACAAATCCATGCGGTCTGTATGATGAACGTGTTATTACTGACTTTGATCCTAGTCTTTGTGGCTCCTAAGGACTTAGAAAGACTCTGCTCTTTAATAGACCTCTGTGTTCGCTCACTTCTTAGCTCAGAGGCCAAGGACAAGAAAGGGGCAAAGAAGGAAGTCAATGGGGTATAACTGTCCCGAGATACCAGACGGGGGCTTCAAACTGGTAGTGTTTGCTCTTCTAAACTTTTGTTTCTTCATTGGATCTTGAAAACTACTGTCCTTGGACAATACACTAACCTCAGGTTCATGATTCAGCCATTAAAGTATCTTTGAAAAGGCTACTTTCTTTCTCTTGGTCCATATTTCATTTCTAAAATAAAAAATCTAAAAATGATCTTTAAAGCTCCCCTATTTGCCCTTTGAATATTTTAAAATAGAATCTGGCAAACCATCATCCAGGTTTTTATTTAGATCTTATGAGATATTCAAATAGGAGTTTTCTCTTGTTTAAATATAGAATTAATATATGCCATTAAAAATATATTCAAACAGCACAAAAGAACAAAACTAAAAAGTAAATTTCTTACCACCTCCTCTCTTACCTGGAACAGTCACTGTCAGTCCTCTGTTTCTTTCTCTTTCTGTCTCTCTCTGTCTGCCTGTCTGCCTGTCTGCCTGCCTGCCTGTCTCTTTCCCTCTCCTTTTGTATCTCTGTCTCTATTTCTCTCTCTGTTTCTCCCTCTGTTTCTCTCTCTCTCTCTCTCTCTCTCTCTCTCTCTCTCTCTCTCTCTCTCCTGTGTGTGTGTGTGTGTGTGTGTGTGTGTGTGTGTGTGTGTAAAACACTTTTGGTAGTGTCACAGCTTTATGTAACATATTTAAGCTCTAGTTCTTACTTCCTGACTCTCAAACAGGGGAAATCCCTTGTTAGGTATGAGGGACTGATGTGTTCATTCCCTGACTTATGTCTCGATGGTTTTTAGCTTATTGTTTTTGGATCATATTGCCAGTAGTATTTAAGTCACATGTCTAGACTTCATGTCATGATTTAGTACTTTTAAACATCTGCAAATATCACTGTTAAAACAAAACAAAACAAAACAAAACAAAAACAAAACAGAGGATCCTTCCAGTTTCCTCTGTGCCCAGAGCTGATCCTGTGCCACAGTGCTCCATAAGAAAATACCATCAGCCACTGAGAAACACCTTAAAAAATGTTCAACATCATTAGTCATTAGAGAAATGTAAATCAAAACAACCCTGAGATTTCACCTCACACCAGTCAGAATGGCTAAGATTAAAAACTCAGAAGACATCAGGTGTTGGCGAGGATGTGGAGAAAGAGGAACACTCCTCCACTGCTGCTGGGACTGCAAGCTGTACATCCACTCTGGAAATCAGTCTGGTGGTTCCTCAGAAAACTGAACATGATACTTCCGGAGGACCCAGCCATACCACTCCTGGGAATATACCCAGAAAATTCCCCAGCATGCAATAAGGATACATGCTCCACTATGTTCATAGCAGCCTTATTTATAATAGCCAGAAGCTGGAAAGAACCCAGATGTCCCTCAATGGAGGAATGGATACAAAAATGTGATATATATACACAATGGAGTACTATTCAGCCATTAGAAACAATGAATTCATGAAATTCTTAGAGAAATGGATGGAGCTGGAGAACATCATACCAAGTGAGGTAACCCAGTCTCAAAAGAATACCCATGGTATGCACTCACTGATAAGTGGATATTAACCTAGAATCTTGGAACACCAAAACCACAATTCACATACCAAATGATGTCTGACAAGAAGAAAGGAGTGGACACTGGTGCTGGAAAGGATCAAAGCATCAGTGTAGGGGAATACAAGAACAGGGAAGAGGGAAGGGGTGGTAGAGGGAGCAGGGGGAGGGAAAAGGGCATGTGGGACCTTTGGGGGTTGGGGAACCAGAAAAAGGGAAATGAATTGTAAATATAGAATATATCCAATAAAAAAAGACAATACCATCAGAGGAAAGCTGGTCTCCCAGGGGTGCTGACACTCCTGTGAGCACAGGTAAGTCCCCCACTTCTGCACAAATTCCTGGACCAAGAAGGACCTGCCCTGAGCCATCAGTACACAGGAACCAAGAAACAGCTAGGAACAGGATCCTTCAGGTTTCCATCTGCAACCCAGAGCTGATCCTGTGCCACAGCTCTCCACACCCAAATTCTTCCCACAGAGGACTGGTCTCCCAGTAAATTTGACACACAGGCTTGCAGGGGGACAAGCCACAGTCAGAGACAGCAAGACCAGCTAACACCAGAGATAACCAGATGGCAAGAGGCAAGGGCAAGAACATAAGCAACAGAAACCAAGGCTACTTGGCATCATCAGAACCCAGTTCTCCCACCACAGTGAGCCCTGGATACCCCAACACACCAAAAGAGCAAGACTGATTTAAAGTCACATCTCATGGTGATGATAGAGGACTTTAAGAAGGACATAAATAACTCCCTTAAAGAAATGCAGGAGAACACAGGTGAACAGCTAGAAGCCCTTAAAGAGGAAACACAAAAATCCCTTAAATAATTGCAGGAAACCACAACCAAACAGGTGAAAGAATTGATCAAAACCATCCAGGATATAAAATGGAAATAGAAACAATAAAGAAATCACAAAGGGAGACAATTCTGGAGATAGAAAACCTAGGAAAGAGATCAGGAGTCATAGATGCAAGCATCAACTACAGAATATAAGAGATAGAAGAGACAATCTCAGGTACAGGAGACACCATAGAAAATATTAACACAACAGTCAAAGAAAATGCAAAATACAAAAGCTTTTAACACAAAGCACCCAGGAATTACAGGACACAATGAGAAGACCAAACTTAAGGATAATAGGTAAAGAAGAGAGTGAAGATTCCCAAATTAAAGGTCCAGTAATTATCTTCAACAAAATTATAGAAGAAAACTTCCCTAACCTAAAGAGATGCCTATAATAAACATACAAGAGGCTTAAAAAACTTCAAATATATTGGACCAGAAAAGAAATTTCTCCTGTCACATGATAGTCAAAACACCAAATGCACAAAACAAAGGATATTAAAAGCAGTAAGTGAAAAAGGTCAGATATCATATAAAGGCAGACATATCAGAATTACATCAGAAATCTCACCAGAGACTATGAAACTAGAAGATCCTGGGCAGATGTCATACAGACCTTAAAAGAACACAATTGCCAGTCCAAGCTACGAAACCTAGCAAAACTCTCAATTACCATAGATGGAGAAAACAACATATTCAACGACAAAAACAAATTTACACAATATCTTTCCACAAATCCAGCCCTACAGAGGATAACAGATGGAAAATGCTAACACACAGAAGGAAACTACACCCTAGAAAAAAAAACAAGCAATTAATCTTCTTTCAACAAACCCAAAAGAAGATAGCCATACAAACATAAAAATAACAAAAAACAGGAAGCAGCAATCTCTATTCCTTGATATCTCTTAATATCAATGGACTCAATTCCCCAATAAAAAGACATAGAATAGCAGAATGAATACATAAACAAGACCCAAAATTTTCTTGCATACAGGAAATGCATCTCAGTGTCAAAGACAAACATTACCTCAGAGTAAAGGGCTGGAAAACAATTTTGCAAACAAATGGCCCCAAGAAACAAGCTGGAATAGACAATCTAATATTGAATAAAAGCAACTTTCAACCAAAAGTTATCAAACAAGATAAGGAAGAGCACTTCATACTCATCAAAGGAAAAATCTACCAAGAACTCTCAATTCTGAACATCTATGCTCCAAATGCAAGTGCACCTACATTCATTAAAGAAACTCTACTAAAGCTCAAAGCACACATTTGACCTTATGCAATAATAGTGGGAGACTTCAACACCCCACTCTCAGCAATGGACAGATCATGAAAACACAAACTAAACGGAGACATATTAAAACTAACTGAAGTTATGGACCAAATGGATTTAACACATATCTATAGACCATTTCATCCAAAAACAAAAGAAAATACCTTCTCAGCACCTCATGGTACCTTCTCCACAATTGACTATATAATTGGTCACAAAACAGACCTCAACAGATACAAGAGGATTGAAATAATCCCATGCATACTATCAGATCACCACTAAGACTAAGACTGGTCTTCAATAGCAACAAAAATAACAGAAAGCCCACAGACACAGGGAAGCTGAACAACACTCTACTAAATAACTTGGTCAAAGAAGAAATAAAAAAAGAAATTAAATACTTTTTAGAATTTAATGAAAATGAAGGTACAACATACCCAAACTTATGAGACACAAGGAAAGCAGTCCTAAGAGGAAAATTCAGTTCTAAGTGCCTCCAAAAGAAACTGGAGAGAGCATACACTAGCCGCTTAACAGCTTAACACCTGAAAGTACTAGAGCAAAAAGAAGCACATACACCTAAGAGTAGTAGATGGCAGGAAATCATCAAACTCAGGGCTGAAATCAACCAAATAGAAACAAAAAGAACTATACAAAGAATCAACAAAACCAGGAGCTGGTCCTTTGAGAAAATCACCAAGATAGATGCATCCTGTGATGGTTTGTATATGCTTGTCCCAGGGAGTGGCACTATTAGAAGGTGTGACCTTGTTGGAGGAAGTGTGTCATTGTGGGTGTAGACTTAAGACCCTTACCCTAGTTGCCTGGAAGTCAGTTCCACTAGCAGCCTTCAGATGAAGATGTAGAACTCTCAGCTCCTGCACCATATCTGCCTGGATGCTGCCATGCTTCTGCATTGATGACAATGGACTGAACCTCTAAGCCTGTAAGCCAGCCCCAATTAAATGTTGTCTTTTATAAAACTTGCATTGGTCATGGTGTCTGTTCACAGCAGTAAAACACTAACTAAGACACACCCTTAGCCAGACTAACCAGAGGGCCCAGAGACAGTATCCAAATTAGAAAAATCAGATATGAAAAGAAACTGAATAACAACAGAAACTGAGAAAATTAAAAAATTCATCAGATCCTACCAAAAAAGCCTATATTCAACAAAACTGGAAAATCTGGATGAAATGGACAATTTTCTAGACAGATACCAAATACCAAAGTTAAATCAGGATCAGATAAGACATCTAAACAGTCCCATATCCCTTAAAGAAATAGAAGCAGTCATTAAAAGTCTCCCAAACAAACAAAAACAAAGCCCTGGACGAGATGGGTTTAGTGCAGAATTCTGTCAGACCTTCAAAGAAGACCTAATACCAATATTCTTCAAACTATTCCACAAAATAGAAACAGAAGGAACACTACCCAATTCATTCTGTGAAGCCACAGTTACACTGCATATTCTCCCTAGGAGATGGAACCGTTTCTGTCTAATCGGGAACTTGTCTCAATTTCCTTTCATAGAGGATTTCATACGAGATTTTTTTTTTATTTCTCTCATGTTTAATGTTCCAGATAGATTTGAAAAACTGGTTGCGTGTGAATATTACTTTTAGCTTCGTAAGATATGTATATTTAAGAGGCATTTAACTATTATAAATTATTTTTATTGAATATAATCTTAATTTACATTTCAAATGCTGAAACCTTTCCCAGTTTCTCCCCCACCCCACCCCCGAAAACCCTCAACCCCTCCTCCCAGCCTCCAAGTATATGCCCCTCCACCCGACGCACTCCCATCCCACCCCACCCTGATTTCCCTTTATTGGGGCATCTATTGAGCCTTCACCAGACCAAGGACCTCTCCTCTCACTGATGCCCAACAAGGCATTCTTCTACTCCATTTTTGGCTGGAATCATGTTTACCCCTTGATTGATGGTTTAGTCCCTGGGAGTTCTGGGGTGTCTGGATGACCAACATCATTGTTATTCCCATGGGACTGTAAACCCCTTCAGCTCCTCCAGTCTGCCCTCCAAATCCTCCATTGGGGATCCCACTCATAGTCCGATGGTTGACTGCTAACATCTGCCTCTGTATCTGTAAGGCTCTGGCAATGCCCCTCCTGAGACAACCATAATGGGCTCCTTTTGGTATGTAGTTCTTGTCGGCCATAATAGTGTCTGGGTTTGGTGTCTGTTTATAGGATGAATTCCCAGGTAGGACAGTCTTTGGGTGGCTTTTCCTTCAGTCTCTGCTCCATACTTTGTCTCCATTATTGCTCCTGTGAGTATTTTGATGCTCAGAGGAACCCAGACACCCCCACTTCAGTCCTCCTTCTTCTTGAGCTTCCAGTGGTCTGTGAATTGTAACTTGTTTATTTTATCAGTAAGTGCATACCATGTGTGTTCTTTTGTGGTTGGGTTACCTCACTCAGGATGATATTTTCTAGCTCCATCCATTTGCCTAAGAATTTCATGAATTCATTGTTTTTTTATAGCTGAATAGTACGCCATTGTGCATATATACCACAATTTCTGTATTCATTCCCATGTTAAAGGACATCTGGGTTCTTTCCAGCTTCTGTCTATTATAAATAAGGCCACTACGAACATAGTGGGGCATGTGTCCTTATTACATGATGGAGCATCTTCTGGGTATATGCCCAGGAGTGGTATAACTGGGTCCTCCAAACTGATTACCAGAGTGGTTTTACCAGCTGGCAATCTCATCAACAATGGAGAAGTGTTCCATATTTCCCCACATCCTCTCTAGCATCTGTTCTCCCTTGAGTTTTTCATCTTAGCCATTCTGACTGGTGTGAGGTGGAATCTCAATGTTGTTTTGATTTGCATTTCCCTGATAACTAAGTATACTGAACATTTCTTTAGGTGCTTTGGGGCCATTCGAGTTTCCTCAGTTGAGAATTCTTTGTTTAGCTCTGTACCCCATTTTTAATAGGGTTATTTGACTCTCTGGAGTCTAACTTCTTAAGTTCCTTTTATACATTGTATATTAGCCCTCTATTGGATGTAAGATCGGTAAAGATCTTTTCCCAATTTGTTGTTTGCCATTTTGTTCCATTGACAGTGTCCTTTGCCTTACAGAAGCTTTGCAGTTTTATGAGGTCCCATTTGTTGATTCTTGTTCTTAGAACATAAGCCGTTCCTGTTCTATTCAGGAAAATTTCCCCTGTGCCCATGTGTTCAAGGTTCTCCCCACTTTCTCCTATATAAGCTTCAGTGTGTCTGGTTTTATGTGTAGGTCCATGATCCACTTGGATTTGAGCTTTGTACAAGGAGATAAGAATGGGTCGATTTGCATTTTTCTGCATGCTGACCTCCAGTTGATCCAGCACCATTTCTAAAAAATTCTGTCTTTTTTCCACTGGATGTTTTTAACTCCTTTGTCAAATATCAAGTGACTGTATGTTTGTGCGTTCTTTTCTGGGTCTTCAATTCTATTCCATTGACCTTCCTGCCTATCTCCGTACCAATACCAGACAGTTTTTTTATCACTATTGCTCTGATAGAGCTTGAGATCAGAGATCGTGATTCCCCTAGTAGATCTTTTGTTGTGGAGAATAGTTTTTGCTATCCTGGGTTTTTTGTTATTCCAGATGAATTTTAGAACTGCTCGTTCTAGATCTATGAAGAATTGATTTGGAATTTTGATGGGGATTGCATTGAATCTGTAGATTGCTTTCTGCAAGATGGCCATTTTTACTATATTAATCCTGCCAATCCATGAGCTTGAGAGATCTTTCCATCTTCTGAGATCTTCTTCCATTTCTTTCTTTAGAGGCTTGAAATTCTTGTCATACAGATCTTTCACTTTCTTGGTTAGAGTCACACCAAGGTACGTAATATCATTTGTGACTATTGTGAAGGGTGTCATTTCCCTAATTTCTTTCTCAGCTTGTTTATCCTTTGAGTAGAGGACGGCTACTGGTTTGTTTGAGTTAATTATATATCTGGCCACTTTGCTGAAGTTGTTTATCAGCTTTAGGAGTACTCTGGTGGAAGATTTGTGGTCGCTTAAGTATATAATCATATCATCTGCAAATAGTGATATTTTGACTTCTTCCTTTCCAATTTGTATTCCTTTGACCTCCTTTAGTTGTCTGATTGCTCTGGCTTGGACTTAAAGTACTATATTGACTAGATAAGGAGAGACTGCACAGCCTTGTCTAGTCCCCGAATTTACTGGGATTGCTTCAAGTTTCTCTCCATTTAGTTTGATATTGGCTACCAGTTTGTAGTATATTGCTTTCACTATGTTTAAGTATGGACCTTGGATTTCGGATCTCTCTAAGACTTTTATCATGAAGGGATGCTGAATTTTGTCAAAAGCCTTTTCAGCATCTAATGAAATGACCAGGTGTTTTTTTTCCTTGAGTTTGTTTATGTAGTGGATTACATTGATGTATTTCCATATATTGAACCATCCCTGCATCCCTGGGATGAAGCCTACTTGATTGTGGTGAATTATCATTTTGTACATTCTTGGATTTGGTTGGCCAGAATTTTGTTGATTATTTTTGCATTGATGTTCATAATGGAGATTGGCCTGAAGTTCTCTTTCTTTGTTTGGTCTTTGGTTTAGGTATAAGCATTATTGTGGCTTCATAGAATGAATTCAGTAGTGTCCTTTGAATTTCTATTTCATGAAATAGTTTGAAGAATATCGGTATTAACTCTTCTTTGAAGATCTGATAGAATTCCTCACTAAACCATCTGGTCCTGGGTTTTTTGTTTGTTTGTTTGTTTTGGTTTTTTTTGTTTTTGGTTGTTTTGTTGCTGTTGTTGTTGTTGTGGGAGACTGTTAACAACTGCTTCTATTTCCCCAGAACTTATGGGACTATTTAAACGGCTTATCTGATCCTGTTTTAACATTGGCACTTGGTATGTATCTAGAATGTTGTCCATTTCTTCCAGATTTTCAAATTTTGTTGGACATAAGCTCTTGAGGTAGGATCTGATGATTTTTTGAATTTCCACAGTTTCTGTTATGTCTCCCTTTTCATTTCTGATTTTATTAATTTGGGTAGTGCCTCTGTGCCCTCTGGTTAGTCTTGCCAAGGGTTTATCTATCTTGTTGATTTTCTCAAAGAACCAGCTCCTGGTTTTGTCGATTCTTTGTATAGTTCTTTTTGTTTCTAATTGGCTGATTTCATTCCTGAGTTTGATTATTTCCTGCTGTCTACTCCTCTTGGGTGTATTTGCTTTTTTTGTTCTAGAGCTTTCAGGTATACTGTCAAGTTGCTAGAGTAAGCTCTCTCCATTTTCTTTTTGGAGGCACTTAGAGCTATCAGTTTTCCTCTTAGCACTTCTTTCATTATGTCCCATAAGTTTTGGTCTTCATTTTCATTAAATTCTAAAAGGCCTTTAATTTCTTTCTTTATTTCTTCCTTGACCAAGGTATTATTGAGAAGAACATTGTTAAAAGTCCAAGTGTATGTGTGTTTGCCATTGTTTTTGTTTGAACTTAAGACCAGCCTTAGGCCCTGGTGACCTAATAAGGTGCATGAAATCATTTCAATATTTCTGTATCTGTTGAGTCCTGTTTGTGACCTATTATATGGTCAATTTTGGAGAAGGTACCATGAAGTGCTAAGAAAAAGGTATATTCTTTTGCTTTAGGATGGAATGTTCTAAAAATATCTATTAGATCCATTTGATCCATAACTTCAGTTAGTTTCACTGTGTCTCTCTTTAGTTTCTGTTTTCATGATTTGTCCATTGTTGAGAGTGGGGTATTGATGTTTCCCACTTTTATTGTGTGGGGTGCAATGTGTTCTTTGAGCTTCAGTACTGTTTCTTTTATGAATGTGGGTACCCTTGCTTTCGGGGCATAGATGTCCAGAACTGAGAGTTCATCTTGGTTGGTTTTTCCGTTGATAAATATGAAGTGTCCCTCCTTATCTTTTTTGATAACTTTTGATTGAAATTCAATTTTATCTGATATAAGAATGGCCACTCCCACTTGTTTCTTGGGTTCATTTGCTTGGAAAATTGTTTTCCAACCTTTGACTCTGAAGTAGTGACTGTCTTTGTCACCAAGGTGGGTCTCTAGTATGCAACAAAATGTTGGGTCCTGTTTACATATCCAGTGTGTTAGTTCATGTCTTTTTATTGGGGAATTGAGACCATTGATGTTAAGAGAAAGGTGATTGTTGCTTCCTGTTATCTTTTTTTTAAAGGTGAAATTCTGTTTGTGTGGCTATCTTCTTTTGGGTTTGTTGAAAGACGATTACTTTATTGCTTTTCTACGGTGTGGATTCCCGCCTTGTGTTGGTATTTACCACCTGTTATCCTTTGTAGAGCTGGATTTGTGCAAAGATATTGTGTAAATTTGCTTTGTTCATGGAATATCTTGTTTTCTCCATCTATGGTAATTGAGAGTTTTGCTGGGTATAGTAGTCTGGGCTGACATTTATGTTCTCTTAGGGTCTGTATGACATCTGCCCAGGATGTTCTATCTTTCATTGTTTCTTGTGAGAAGTCTGGTGTAATTCTGATAGGTCTGCTTTCATATGTTACTTGACCTTTTTCCCTTATTGCTTTTAATATTCTTTCTTTCTTTAGTGCATTTAGTGGGTTTTTTTTTTTTTTGACATTCTTTCTTTCAACAGTGCAGAAAGTCACAGTGAAGGTCACATGTGTTTCTTTAAATATCCCCATTTCTTCCAGAGATGATAATTATACCAGCACTAAGGCTATAGGTGTTTATCTCCACACCCAGCTACTATATGTGTGTTTTGGGTCTAAATTGAGGTCTTCATGCTTGGACAGGAAGCACTTTATACACATTTTGATCTCTATAGCCAAGAACCCCTGTTGTAAAGAACAGAAGTCTTCCTTTTATTAGAAAGTAAACATTCATTAAATGGTCTTTTTGTTTTTAATCGATGTATTTGCTTATTGCATTTTTTTATTTTCTATATTCTTTGTTTACATTCCAAATGCCTTCCCCTTTCCCTGTTCCCCCCTCCCCATAAGTTCATAACCCTCTTCCCTCTGCCCATTCCCGATCACCCCCTCCCATTTCTCTGTCCTGGTACTCACCTATAGTGCTGGATCAAGCCTTTCCAGGACCAGGGCTCTCCTTCCTTCTTCTTGGGAATCATTTGATATGTTAATTGTGTCTTGAGTATTCAGAGCTTCTGGGCTAATTAATATCCACTTATAAATGACTGCATTCCATGTTTGTTCTTTTGTGAATGAGTTACCTCACTTAGGATGATATTTTCCAGTTCCAACCATTTCATGAATTCATTGTTTATAATTGCTGAGTAGTATTCCATTGTGTAAATATACCACATTTTCTGTATCCATTCCTCCATTGAGGGACATCTGGGTTCTTTCCAGCTTCTGGGTATTATAAATAAGGCTGCTATGAACATAGTGGATCATGTGTCCTTATTGCATGCCAGCAAATCCTCTGGGTATATGCCCAGGAATGTTATAACAGGGTCCTCCGGAAGTGTCACACCCAGTTTTCTGAGGAACGTCCAGATTGATTTCCAGAGTGGTTGTACCAACTTGCAATCCCACCAGCAGTGGAGGAGTGTTCCTCTTTCTCCACATCCTTGCCAACACCTGCTTTCTCCTGAGTTTTTAATCTTAGCCATTCTGACTAGTGTGAGGTGAAATCTTGGGGTTGTTTTGATTTGCATTTCCCTAATGACTAATGATGTTGAACATTTCTTAAGGTGCTATGTGACCAGTGGAATTTCCCTTCTGGTCCAGTCTGTTTGGAGTTCTGTACGCTTCTTGTATGTTTATGGGCATCTCTTTCTTTATGTTCGGGAAGTTTTCTTCTATAATTTTGTTGAAGATATTTATTGGCCCTTTAAGTTAGGAATCTTCCACTCTTTTCTGCAGCTATTATCCTTAGGTTTGGTCTTCTCATTGTGCCCTATATTTCTTGGATGTTTTGGGTTAGGAGCTTTTTTCCTTTTGCATTTTCTTTGACTGTTGAATCAATGTTTTCTTTGGAATCTTTGGCATTAGATTCTTTCTTCTATCTCTTGTATTCTGTTGTTGATGCTTGCATCTATGTTTCATGAATTCTTTCCAAGGTTTTCTATCTCTAGAGATGTCTTGCTTTGCAACTTCTTTATTGTTCCTACTTCCACTTTTAGATCCTGGATAGTTTTGTTCAGTTCCTTCACTTGTTTGTGTTTTCTGTAATCCTTTAAGGGATTTTTTTGTTTCCTCTTTAAGGGTTTCTACCTGTTGACTTATGTTCTCCTGTGTTTATTTAAGGGATTTTTGTGTTTCCTCTTTAAAGGTTTCTACCTGTTGACCCATGGTCTCCCATAATTCCTATGGGATTTTTGTGTTTCCTCTTTAAGGGCTTCTACCTCTTGACCCATATTCTCCTGTATTTCTTTAAGGGAGTTATGTCCTTCTTGAAGTCTTCTATCAGCATCGTGAAATGTGATTTTAAATCCAGTTCTTGCTTTTCTGATGTGATGGGCTATCCAGGATTTGCTCTTTTGGGAGAACTGGGTTCTGATGGTGCCATGTTGCCTTGGTTTCTGTTGGTAGTGATCTTGTGTTTGCCTTTGGCCATCTAGTTATCTCTAGTATTAGCTTGTCTTGCTGTCTCTGGCTGTGGCTTCTCTGTCCTGCAAGCTTGAGTATCTGTATTCCTGCGATTCCCATTCTCTCAAATGCTCTGCATATGGCTGGTTATCCAGGAAGTATCAGGAGATGGGGTCATCCCTGAGGCAAAACTGTCAAGGGTCAAATGCCCTGCGTGCTGCTGGTTCTCTAGAAAGTATCAGGAGATGAGGCCTTTCTTGTAGCAGAACTGGCAGGGGGTCTACCACAGCAGAAGGAACGGGGCAGGTGGCAGGGGTGGGGTAGAAGAAACAGAATGGGAGTCTATTATAAATTATTTTGATGACTTAAAATGTCAATACTGAGTTGTATATTTTAAAATAAATGTTATTCATTTAATAAAAAATTACAGCAGTATAACTTTTTAAAAAAACATTAAAATTTTCTTTTCTCTATAATTATTTTATCTATCTAAATGGGTTATGTCCAATATTCACTATCATAGTTGAAAATACATCTTATATGCTTATATAATAGATGGACTATTTTAAAAACAGCTATAATTAGTAGTGTAATGATATATATAATTCAATGTTGAACCAGGAAGCATGGAATTTTTAACGTTGTTACAGGAAACAGACGAAGGGAGATTTCTAGGTATTCCTGTCAAATGGATTCTTTCTTCCTCCATCTCCACACGTTCCTCATCCATCTCTTCTTTTGCTGCTGCTGCTGTCTCCTGTACCTTTTACTTCCATTTCTTTTCCAGATTGCTGAAAGACCACATCCCCAGCACTGCTTTTCTCCCACAAGTGTGACGGTAGTACACATGAGTTCTGTGCATTCAGATTATCTGAACTTTATGGTTGTGTCTTACAAATGCCTTGGCAGGGAGAGTTTCATGTCCAGATCTGTTACCTCTCATATGGGAGGTTTTAATTGTCTCTGAACACCCTAAAGGTTCCAGTGCTGCTCTGTCTTGTTCCTTCACAATGGTGTCTCCTCTCTCGCTGACTCCCTGATATTCCCTTTGTGATGAGAGTTTTCCAAAGCATCCATCCTGTGTGTGGTTGGTCTTTTTCATTGGTCCTTCTCTACATGCTGTCCCTCTCGGTAGGAGCCAAGTTGGTAACAGCAAGAGGTGATGACATACACAGTTCCAAGCAAAGGATTTTCAGGCAAATGACCTGAACTCAATTCTTGATTTTTTTTTTTAACATATCTAATTTCCTGACCGTGAAATCTTGTAGGATATTTTTTGTCTTTACTTAACTAATTTTTGTTCTCCACCTGAACAAAATGCCAACAATTTCAGTACTGTTCTTTTCTGCATGGGCCATCTGTGCTCATTTCATTGTAAACAACTGAGAATGAAATTGTTTGCAAATCGAGGGGCAGATATTAGAACTAATAATACAGTGAGGCATAGAAATAATGTGTTATTGGAAAAGTGTTGGGATTTTTCTTTTCCCTGAGCATCTCGTTACTTCATCTGGATTTGTAGGTATTATAGTGAGGTCATCCCTCCCCCAACTGCTAAGGGCAGAATTACCAGTTAGAGCAACATGTTCCTTGATACACAACAGACAGCTCTACTGAACATGGCTGTGTGAGACCCCTCTAAGATGACCTTGATAAGGCTAAGCAATAAATGACTAATCCTTTTTTCCTTCATAGAATATCTCTTCACTATCTGGGTGTAGAAATGACATACATACTAATTTATTTTGAATCTGTAAATTTCTATTAGTCACACACAATAAACAAGATATGTAGTTTGGGCCATGAGCCTGAATGCTTCTAGGAATCTTGTTGATATCATATATATATGGAATTAAAGCAAAATTCAGCTTTCTAATGTATACTTTGGAGAAACAGCACACTATAATAGAGCAGGAACTCTCAAAGCATCATTTTAGGAAGAATTTTCCAATCACAATCTGATCTCTGTTCTCCAAATACAGAAACCGATACACTGGCTTCAGAAGAAACTTACATACGGTTTTTGAAATGAGTGGAAATGGATTCAAGCCTTCCTAAATTGACTGCACAATTCCATGAGAAGAGTCTGTTCTCCTAACAGTCTTTCAAACTTCTGATGGCAACATCCTGCTTCAGACCTGGTCAGAGTCACCAGCACCATCCACAGAGTGTTCATGGCACTAATATGTAGTAGTGCTCCTCCTCCAGAGACAATGAACAAGAGTCATGCTTGGTTTGGATGAGGGACAGAGCTTGAACTTGGATCTGAATATCATTTTAATCAGGAGACCAGTTCTCCAAGTTGAGTTGGAAATCAAATCTAGCAACCCCAGGGACCTCCAGACTCACTGCTGTGCTACCTTTCATGGACACTGAGGAAACCACTTTAAAATGATCAGTTCTGGGTCTGGAGGTGTGGCTTAGTGTCACCCAAGCTCAACATAGATAAAGTTCTGGGTTAAATTCCCAACATTACAACAACTTAACTGAAAGAATAGCACCTTTTGGACACAATTTCAAGAAATTTTAATGAACTCTCAGTGGATCTTGCTACATTTTCCTTTGGTGTGTGGATTCTTTATTTAATGGACTTTTATAATACTTCTGCAATTCAGGAGTTCGAAATGTCTGAATAGGTCTCTTACCTCCTTAGGTAGATTTATTCCAAGGTATTTTATTTCTTTGACGCTATTAGAAAAATCCACAACTAGTCAAAATGCATGGTGGGGTCCCCAGACAACACTGATACAGCCACAGTACAACTCCTGAACCCAAGGCTCAGGTAATATCATGGAAGAGGAGGCAGAAAGATTGCTAGAGCCAGAGGACCAGCAACCTTCTGTGAGGTTGCATTTTTAGCTATGACAGATAACCTATACCCAAGAATTCCCAACAGCATGACTGCCTAAAGAAAACCTGAGCATTCTAGCAATGGTTGACATCCCAAAGTAGATAGGAGAAGTCTCACGGTGATTCAACTTAAATGAAGAATTATAAGCATTTCACAACTGCTGAGGTGGAGAATTAGTCTTTCCTAGAACTAAGCCTCCCAATTGGTTATCCAACCCTGGTTAATCCCTGGAAACATACATGCACACAGCACTCAATGGACCCAGCAAGTTGAATTTATAATGTTCATTTGTTTATATGTGTATGTAACAGTGATAGTTAAAGAAGAGGAAGGCATGAATCTGGAAGGTGCAGGATACAGGAGAGATGGGTGGAGGTGAAAGAGGAAGATATCATGTCATAATCTAATTATAGACATAAGACAGAAAGATATGTTGTGTCTTACCTTGGTGGAGTGCCCCTGCCACAGTGCAGGTAATGTTCAGAGCAAAGTACTACTCCTAGTCATGAGGAGGCCTGAGACTACAGTATGTGCAAAACCATGGAGAAAATAGAAACATTTAGCTCAGTGGGCTCACCAAGAAGATTCTTCCCAGATGATCGTTGCTATGATTTGGATAGAATTTGAATGCATCTTGAGAAGAATCATGTATTGGAAGCTCGACCACTAGTGTGGTGATGTGTTGGTAGAAAGTGAGGGAACTCCTAAGAGGTAGGACCTAGGTAGGAAGCTATGAGAACACTGGGAGAGTTGTTCCAGTAAGGGATTGAAGAAATTCATGTGGGACCCTTTAGCTCTATTGAGGGTATGTGGTTATGAAGAGTGGGGCTTAGAATTGCTCTTGACTTACTCTTGATATTGTGATCACACAGTAATACCATTGCCTTCTGTATGAATTGATACTGCCCAGAAGGCCCTCACTAGAGCCTGCACCAGGCAATTTGGACATTCCTTCTTCAACATTTATTCAAAGAAGCCTCTTTTCTGCATGACATTTTCCTGCTACATGCATTTACTTTTATTTTATCATACAAACAGAAAATGTGCCAACCCAACCTCGAAGTGGAGCTATTAGATTTGTGTCATGTTCCCTTAAGGGACTGTCCAGACAGTGGTTTCAAGTGATAGAGAACTACTCCGTGGCTGACAATCAAAATGACGTTCTACTTGTCGGTCGATCTGACTTTCTGACAGTGACAGCAACCACTCATAGACATAATGGGAGTCTATTCTGAGATGCAGGATGAGTAACCTTCAGCAGGGGAGCTGCAGGAGAGCTGCAATGGGGCTGTAGGACTGACTGATTCTACTGCAGCATGGGACCTACAGAGGAACTGGACTAAAGCCACCAGAAGTCTCCCTACTTCAGACCTATTAATTTTTCAGTGTAAGCATTCAATCCCTCTGTAACAATAACACACACACACACACACACACACACACACACACACTTTAAACACATTGGGTCCTTAATATATTCCAAATCTGTTCAAGTCTTAGTATATAGTATTACATCTAATAATTACCATCCTGTTAAAATATATTATTATTACATATTTAACAGATAATGTGGACATAGTATTGGCTAAGTAAGATTCTTAAAACATTATAGCTAGTTATTTGGGGTCTGGAATTTTAATCCAAATGAGCCTGGCACCAATATCTGAAACACTCTGTTCTTCTGCCTCCTTTCTTTATGAAGATTAACACAGTCAAAATGCTTTAAGTAGCCTGGTTGGCACCTAAAATAACTCCGTGAGAGTTGGAGGGTGTTGACAATTAACGAAAATAATATTATGATTTCCCTGTCAAGGATAACTGACAACTGTGCTCCATTTTGCCTACGGAAGTAAAATTTTCTTATTAATGAGAGAGAGGTAGACATTCACAGCCCCGCAGGGGAAAAGCTTCCCGGTCTGAGAGGATCCCTGTCAGTTTTAGATAGAAGAAGCTTCTGAATGTCAACTCAGACTGTGGCTGTACCTTTGACACAGTTCTCCGGGAGTCAAGGTCAGGGAGGGCATGGGGTGACTATTGCCAACTCTGCTTGGACTGAGAAGAATGTATTTAACTTCATGGCCCATTGAGAGGTTGAATGATTAGAAGCGAGTGTGTGCGTGCACGTTTTTCCCGAGGAAGGTTTTTCTATCTGCGACTTCTGGGCATCCACAGTGCCTAAGCATTTTCTTGAGGAGTGGCCACTTCAAGTCTGATTAGACTTTAAAAGATGGAATCAGAAAATGGAGATGTCCTTCCGCGACTCTTTGAGACAATAAAGGAAGTAAACATAGTTTTTCTGGCCCCAGAGGAGCATGTGAGAGGCTCTTCTCTCTGTCTGATGTTTACAGCCACCTGAGATGAGCTTTGGATTTTTCAAACAATTGATTGTCTGAGTTCTGAGCTGGTTTTCACTCTCTGTGCTTCTCTACTGAGGACACTTCTATGCATAATGCCCTAGGGGAACTGTGAAATTAGACTCTACTGATAATGTTTCCAGAAGTTACTAAAACCACGTTCGAGAAGACTATTAGGGACTTCTAAATCCTATCTTACTACATAGTCAGAATGTCCCATAAACATAAAGGCTTGGTCAAAGACAGATCTCTATCCCAAGGACAAAGGATTTGAGTAAGTATTACACAACAAAATAAAAGAAGCCAAGGAGTTTGAGAAATATATAATTGGGTTTAATACCATGACCTATGGGATTGCTAGTACTCTAATCACTGGCTGAGAAAGTTGGGACAGAGTGCTGGAAGTGACAGCCCGAAAGAGCAGTTGACACTCAAATTCGTTTTCAGTTCTAGACTACTAGGAAGTTACTTGTAACTCCGCATCACTAGAGACCTGTATTTCAAAGCCTCCTGATGCAAGATATTTCCTATCCATTCACATTGAGGCAGTGAGAGGCCAGTGATTGGAGGAGAGAGAGGAGGAGGAGCTAAGAGAAGGAGGGGCAGAGAGAAAGGGAGCCTGGGAGCTGGACGAGGGAGCAGAGGCAGACGCAGATCCAGATGGCATCAGATGTGTTTGTGGTGTGCTGAGAGGTTAGAAATATTGGGATAAAACTGTATCATTGTAATTTGGCATTATGTAATTGGGAGTTAAATATACATAAATATATTTGGTTAACTATTCAAGTTTAAGAGTCATGCTTTACTGGATACTTGGAAGGAGTGGGTGCTGGGCTAGAGAGAGAGACCTAAAGGGACTTGGTACAGAGACCTAGCAGGGCGGTACTATATTTTAGTAATTTCCCACTACTCCCTTTAAGATACAATAGCTGAGGCCCTGGCTTCAAGGAAGTGTGATTTCTTTTTTTTTTTTTTTTTCTATATTCTTTGTTTACATTCCAAAGGCTTTCCCCTTTCCCGGTTCCCCCCCACCATACATCCCATAAGTACTCTACCCCCCAACTATTCCCCAATCATTCCCCCACACACACCATTTCTCTGTTCTGGATCTACAAAACTGGATCCAATCTTTTCAGGCCCAGGGTCCTCTCCTTTATTCTTCTTGGGAATCATTTGACTTGCTAATTGTGCCTTGAGTATTTGGGGCTTCTGGGCTCATTAATATCCACTTATCAGTGATTGCATTTCATGTGTATTCTTTCGTGATTGGGTTAACTCGCTTAGGATGATATTTTCCAGATCTAACCATTTACCTACAAATTGCATGAATTCATTATTTTTAATTGCTGAGTAGTATTCCATTGTATAAATATACCACATTTTCTGTATCCATTCCTCCTTTGAGGGATATCTGGGCTCCTTCCAACTTCTGGCTATTATAAACAAGGCTGCTATGAACATAGTGGAGCATGTGTCTTTATTGTATGCAGGGTAATCCTCTGGGTATATGCCCAGGAGTGGTATGCCAGGGTCCTCTGGAAGTGACATGCCCAATTTTCTGAGGAACTGCCAAACTGATTTCCAGAGTGGTTTTACCATTTTGCAATCTCACCAACAGTGGAGGAGTGTTCCTCTTTCTCCACATCCTCGCCAGCACCTGTTGTCTCTTGAGTTTTTAATCTTAGACATTATGACTGGTGTGAGGTGGAATCTCAGGGTTGTTTTGATTTGCATTTCCCTGATGACTAAGGATGTTGAACATCTCTTAAGGTGTTTCTCGGCCATCCGAATTTCTTCTGGTGAAAATTCTTTGTTTAGCTCTGTACCCCATTTTTAATAGGGTTATTTGGTTCGTTGGGGTCTAACTTCTTGAGTTATTTGTATATATTGGATATTAGCCCTCTGTCGGATGTGGGGTTGGTGAAGATCTTTTCCCACTTTGTTGGTTGCCGTTTTGTCCTTCTGACAGTGTCATTTGCCTTACAGAAACTTTGTAATTCGGTAGCCTTCTTGTATTCAAAGGACAAGGAGGCTGAGAAAGAAGTTAGGGAAATAACACCCTTCACAATAGCCACAAACAACATAAAGTACCTTGGTGTAACTCTAACCAAACAAGCGAAAGATCTGTATGACAGGAACTTCAAGTCCTTGAAGAAAGAAATCGAAGAAGACCTCAGAAGATGAAAAAATATTTCTTGCTCCTGGATTGGCAGGATCAATATAGTAAAAATGGCCATCTTGCCAAAAGCAATCTACAGATTCAATGCAATCCCCATCAAAATCCCAACTCAATTCTTCATAGATCTAGAAAGAGCAATTCTCAAATTCATCTGGAGCAACAAAAAAACCCAGGATAGCTAAAACTATTCTCAACAATAAAAGGACTTCTGGGGGAATCAATATTCCTGACCTCAAGCAGTACTACAGAGCAATTGGGTTAAAAACTGCATGGTATTGGTACAGCAACAGGCAGGTAGATCAATGGAATAGGATTGAAGACCCAGAAATTAACCCAGGGACTTATGGTCACTTGATCTTTGATAAAGGAGCCACAACCATCCAGTGGAAAAAAAAGATAGCCTTTTCAACAAATGGTGCTGGTTCAACTGGAGGTCAACATGCAGAAGACTGCGAATCGACCCACTCTTATCTCCTTGTACTAAGATCAACTCCAAGTGGATCAAGGACCTCCACATAAAACCAGACACACTGAAACTATTAGAAAAGAAACTTGGGAAGACCCTGGAGGACATAGGCACAGGGGGAAAGTTCCTGAACAGAACACCAATAGCTTATGCTCTAAGATCAAGAATTGACAAATGGGAAGTGTGATTTCTTCTGTGAGGAAGTTTCTTACATGGGGAAAAGGGAGGGATTCAGAGGAGGGATTTATAGACACCGATAAAGCCCCACTCTCCTAATAAAAAGACGAACTTGATGCCTGAGATCTCCATCAGGTAGACAGAGTCAGCATGCCTTCGTCTCACTCAGCGGGCCACCAAGGACACAGGATCCCCAAAGAGTCTTCAAAAGTGGGTAAGAGAGATTGCCAAACATACAATGTAAAACTACCTGAAGGATACACAGAAAAGAACACAGGAAGAAATGAACATTTTAATAATTAATTTGTACTTAACAGCTTCGTGTATGATGGCCTAGCTGTAATTCCAAAACTTGGGAGATGGAGGGAGAATAATTACAAGTTGGATTCTAGTGAGAACCCATCTTTCTTCCTCTATTTTTCTTTCTCTCTCTCTCTCTCTCTCTCTCCCTCTTTTCTTTTCTTTTCTTTTCTTTTCTTTTCTTTTCTTTTTTATGTTTTTTTATTTAAAGGAATGGAAAACATAAGATGGAATGTAGAACTCTCAGGAATAGAATTACTCTTTGGGATTTAAAAACTTCTATATCCAGTTTATCAAGTTAAAGGCACTTACTGCCCAATCTGATAATTTTACTTCAGTTTCTGGGATGTTCATGGTGGAAGGAGAGAAGAAACTTCCACAAGTTACCCTTTGCCTTCCACAAGTACAGCATGGGCCATAAACCTACACACATAAACACACACATACACAAATGTCCACAAATCAACAAGTATAATAGTTTATCTTTTAATTATAATGTTCTTTATTTGGGGGGATTTTCTTCATGTATACAATAAATATATTTATATCTACTTCCCAATGATTTTCTCCAAATTCTCTCATATTTCACTGGATAATCCATCTTCCTAACTTGATATCAGTTCTTTTTTTCTTCATTTTTGAAACCCACTAAGTCCAGTTATTGCTGCCTGTATGTCCAGGATGAAAAGCTTTCTACTGGGGCACGGGAAGCCCATCAGGGTGAATACCCTTGAAAAACAAACAAAAGAACAATAATAAAAATCAGGATCCTCCCTTTTCTAGCAGCCGTTAACTGCCAATTGCTCATTAGTACGGGTTGGAGCTTGGAGATCATCTGCCCTACCTACACCAGAATTTTGGGTGGCTTGATTTTGTGCAGGTAAAGAGAGCTAGCTGCTGCTGTGGGTTCATAAGAAGTGAAGGACATCATGTCCAGAAGACTTCAGTACATAACTCCTCATTCTTCTGCTCTCAGATTCTTCCTGCATCCTCTTCCAGAATGTTCCCTTACAAATGTGTGTGTGTGTGTGTGTGTGTGTGTGTGTGTGTGTGAGAGAGAGAGAGAGAGAGAGAGAGAGAGAGAGAGAAAGTGCTCCCTTTGAGGGATGAATACTCGGGGTCTCTTATTCTGACCAGTTATGTGTACTGCTTACTGCAAAAAAAGAGAAGTTTCTTAGACAAATGTTGAGGTATAAACACAAATATTTTAGAAGGAAAATTGATAACTTGACTGTCTAGGAAAATAACAATAGCAGGTTTTATTCAACAGCTTATGGCCTGCCTATCTAGGGCCTTTTAATCCAAACTACAATATCAGGTATAAAATTTCCACCTGTGGAACAGGCTTCAAGTCCAATCAGAAAGTAGTTATCGCACAGTAGGTACGCTCTGTCCCACCAATAGGCGCTTGTTGCCTGCCTGGTTAATAACATGGCATGTAGGCTCTAGTACAAGATAAGAACATTGAAGTCTTCTCTCTAGCAGCCCAAATACCACATTCTACCTCTCTGAAAGCTAGCTGCAGGGAAGATGTTATCCAGTCGGCTTAAGATTTCTTTTTGTCCAGCAGCCAAGGTGTGTTGTGTTCATCAATAAAACTTACCATGTAGGTGTGATAGGTGACCCTGAGCAGTGGTGATAACCTGTGATGTTTTGGAGACCACTGGGATCAATTCTGGGCCTTCAATCCTATTCCATTGATCCACCTACCTGTCACTGTACCAATACCATGCAGTTTTTAACACTACTGCTCTGTAGTATTGCTTGAGGTCGAGGATATTGATTCCCCCAGAAGTTCTTTTACTGTTGAGAATAGTTTTAGCTATCCTGGTTTTTTTTTTTTTTTTATTCCAGATGAATTTGAGAATTGCTCTTTCTAACTCTATGAAGAACTGAGTTGCGATTTTGATGGGGATTGCGTTGAATCTGTATATTGCTTTTGGCAAGATTGCCATTTTAATTATATTAATCTTGCCAACCCACGAGCATGGAAGATTTTTCCATTTTCTGAGGTCTTCTTCCATTTCCTTCTTCAGAGACCTGAAGTTCTTGTCATACAGATCTTTTACTTGTTTGGTTAGAGTCACACCAAGATACTTTATATTGTCTGTGGCTATTGTGAAGGGTGTCATTTCCCTAATTTCTTTCTCAGCCTGCTTATCCTTTGAGTATAGGAAGGCTGCTGATTTGCTTGAGTTGATTTTATAACCAGCCAATTTGCTGAAGTTGTTTATCAGCTGTAGGAGTTCTCTGGTGGAGTTTTTTGGGTCACTTAAGTATACTATCATATCATCTGCAAATAGTGTTTGACTTCTTCCTTTCCAATTTGTATCCCTTTGACTTCCTTATGTTGTCAAATTGCTCTAGCTAGTATCTCAAGTACTATATTGAAAAGATATGGTGAGAAGGGGCAGCCTTGTCTAGTCCCTGATTTTAATGGGATTGCTTCAAGTTTCTCTCCATTTACTTTGATGTTGGCTACAGGTCTGCTGTAAATTGCTTTTACTATTTTTAGGTATGGGCCTTGAATTCCTGTTCTTTCCAAGACTTTTAGCATGAAAGGATGCTGAATTTTGTCAAATGCTTTTTCAGCATCCAATGAGATGACCATTCAGTTTGTTTATGTAGTGGATTACATTGATGGATTTCTGTATATTGAACCTTCCCTGCATTCTTGGGATGAAGCTAACTTGATCATGGTGAATGATCGTTTGGATGTGTTCTTGGATTCGGTTGAAGAGTATTGGTCTTTGAAGGTCTGATAGAATTCTGTACTAAAACCATCTGATCCTGTGCTTTTTTTGGTTGGAAGACTTTCTATGACCCCTTCCATTTCTTTGGGGGTTATGGAACTGTTTAGACGATCTATTTGATCCTAATTAAATTTTGGTGTTTGGTATCTGTCTAGGTATGGCCAATTGATCTTTGACAAAGGAGCTGAAAACAATCAGTGGAAAAAAGATAGCCTTTTCAACAAACAGTTCTGGCTCAACTGGAGGTCCGCATGCAGAAGAATAAGAATTGATCCACTCCTATCTCCTTGTACTAAGCTCAACTCCAGGTGGATCAAGGACCTCCACATAAAACCAGACACACTAAAACTAATAGAAAAGAAACTGGGGAAGACCCTTGAGGACATTGGCTCAGGGGGAAAGTTCCTGAACAGAATACCAATAGCTTATGCTCTAAGATCAAGAATAAACAAATGGGACCTCATAAAATTACAAAGTTTCTGTAAGGCAAAAGACACTGTCAAAAGGACAAATCAGCAACCAACAAATTGGGAAAAGATCTTCACTAACCCTACATCTGACAGAGGGCTAATATCCAATGTATACAAAGAACTCAAGAAATTAGACCCCAGAAAACCAAATAACCCTATCAAAAATGGGGTACAGAGCTAAACAAAGAATTTTCACCTGAAGAACTTTGGATGGCTGAGAAGCACCTTAAGAAATGTTCAACATCATTAGTCATTAGGAAAATGCAAATCAAAACAACCCTGAGATTTCACCTCACACCAGTCAGAATGGCTAAGATTAAAAACTTAGGAAACAGCAGGTGTTGGAGAGGATGTGGAGAAAGAGGAACACTCCTCCACTGCTGGTGGGATTGCAAGCTGGTACAACCACTCTGGAAATCAGTCTGGTGTTTCCTCAGAAAACTGGACACAATACTTCCGGAAGACCCTGTCATATCACTCCAGGGCATATACCCAGAGGATCTCCCAGCTTGTACTAAGGATACATGCCCAACTATTTTCATAGCAGCCTTATTTCTAATAGCCAGAAGCTGGAAAGAACCCAGATGTCCCTCAACGGAGGAATGGATACAAAAAATGTGGTATATATACACAATGGAGTACTATTCAGCCATTAGAAACAATGAATTCATGAACTTCTTAGACAAATGGATGGAGATGGAGAACATCATACTAAGTTAGGTAACCCAGTCTCAAAAGAATACCCATGGTATGCACTCACTGATAAGTGGATATTAGCCTAGAATCTTGGAACACCAAAGACACAATCCATATACCAAATGATGTCCAAGAAGAAGGAAGGAGTGAACCCTGGTTCTGGAAAGGCTCAATGCATCAGTGT